>CM042444.1:22098752-22238752 GCA_023631565.1 Gymnocephalus cernua
TAAAAAGTACAACTCCCATAATTCCACGCAACTTACGAACGTCATCAAAAGTCCGTGTTTACAATCCATTGTTTTGGTTGAGAGACCCCTAGCGGCAGAAAGTTACATATTGTACGTTTAACTTAACTTGCACTTACTAAGTGAACGTGTGTGTGTGTGTGTGTGTGTGTGTGTGTGTGTGTGTCTCCGCTCTTTGGATTAGGCTACTTACCTTTACACAACTAGTAACTAAAACAACAAGTATGTATGCAAGTATGTATTGAGTTGATGTAAATTAATGCTTTTGTTTTTTTATCCGATTCATCGAAAAAATAATTGCCAGATTAATCAATTATTTAAATAATCGTTAGTTGCAGCCCTAAAGTAAACGCTTATTTTATCTTGTGTTCTGAATGGAAAAAAGTTCAAATGGGAAAAGTATTAAGGGAAGATTCACAGTTCAAGGTGTTTTCAATGTTGATTTGTTTAACTGTTTCACTGTTTTTTTCAAATTCAACAATTGCAACATCTTGCCAAAGGTCAATGAGTAATCGTGTTAAATAATGATTTCAATATTGACCAAAATAATTGTGATTATGATTTTTCCATAATCAAGCAGCCCCGTCATATGGCCATTTATTAAAACTAAAGCACAAAGTGCTCTTGTTTTTTTGTTTTGTCAACCTATAGGCATCATACTTGTCCATAAAAAAGTAAGTAGGATAACGTAATTTTCTTTCAGTGGCTATTTCATTATATTTGAAACCTTATTAAAAAAAGACCTCAGAGGACGCTTCAACCTTTTAAGGAAATTTCAAACTGTGAATTTCAAAAATTCAATTCAACTCTCTCCGTCACATTGTGGGCTGAAGATGGGTTTGGTGTAGTCGTGTTATTTGACCTTCCATTGTCCTGAAGTTGGCTGCTTCAGTGCATCAGTGCAACAAACACTCCGGACAACTGGGGTCCGTTTCAGGTAGGAGGTTCAACAAACTCAGAGTCTGAGCCTGACCTCTGAGTTGATTTACCCTGAGATGGGAAACTCTGAGTTTTCGGTTTCACAACAGCTGATTCGAGTTGGTTCAATCAACTCGGAGTAGGTTGACTCAGGGTTACGCGCATGCACCAAAGACAGCATGAATGGAGCCATGATACTATGATTCACCATGGTAACAACCACAAACCAACGGGTCGGCGGAAATACTCATGCGCACATATGCGAGTTTGAACATGTATTTCATTAAAAAAGCAACACAGCAGCTGCTGCAAAAGAGAGAATTTGCGTTGGAGAAAATTGCTGCTAGAGTAAATGCGTAGCCTATATTCCAATATAATGTAGGCCTATATCATATTTAATCATAAGTAGCCTATAGCTAATATTACTGAAAATCTATTTCATTTAGGTGCAATACTGCGGGCGAAAAAGTCCTAGGCCTACTGATCCCATTCTAAGGCTGCAGCACCATCATTAACAGAATTATAATTCATAATCTTTTATTTCAAATGGTTTACATCATTCACCTGCAATACTGTGGAACTCCTTTTTTTTCCTGGTTTGTGTCCAGGGAACACTACAAATGTTTAAACTCTTTACTTTCACTGACCCGTATTCGGGACACTCACGCTCAAAGTGGACGCTGCTTAAACTTTGTTTTAAATTTGACGCATTAAATCTTCTAAATATATGGTTATGCAGCACATCGGTTGAAAGCTTAGACTGTCAGGATTTAATTAAGCCCAAACACAAAGCATAAGATGATTTATAGCAGTTATACAAGGTTTCAGAGTGATCTCTTCTCACGGCGCTTTATTAAAATGCTCCGCATCACCAAGGTTGTAGACATCTGTAATGCAACACAAATAATGTGCCACGATATAGAGCATGTCCACAATGGGTGACGTTAGTGACATGAGGACGGATAAGGTTATGTAGCTTACATAACTGATAGACTGGGAAGAAAAACCATACCGCTCAAATAGGAAGTTATCTGGAAATTAAAATGCGTCAATATCATCTTCCGACGTATGTTTAACTCCCTGCCATACAACGTCTTTATCAACGGGATCGTCGATAAAAGGAAATGCCATGTTTTGAGAAAAAACAATGTTTTAAAGTCCGCCTAACAGTTAATAAACCAACAATGGTTTTTTTTATTCACGCCAATATAACAAACTGCGCTGAAATGCGCCTGATCCAGACTGAATGAATGAATGAGGAAATGAAGAGCGCTGTGTCAGAGGGAGGAGCGTTAATTCTCTTCATACATCCATGGGGAGGAGTCTTCAAGAAACTCGAGGTTTCTTGAAGAAAACCTGCTCCCGACCAGGTTAGGTTCATGGGCTCAGTTACCATAGTAACTTACTCTGAGGTTAAGTTACCTCTCTTTCTGAAACAGAAAACCCAGAGTTTCCCTCATCTCAGGCTTAACAAACTCAGTTTCCACTAATCCTCCTACCTGAAACGGACCTCAGGAAATGTGCTTTCTACAAACAATTTGTCAAAAACAGAATCATTATTGACAACTTCCTATCACCCTGTTTTTATAGCTGCAACTAAACACCTTCAATCAACCCTACCAACAGATTCAACCTAACTTTATTAGTAAGGGTTTCACTGTTAATTTAGCAATACTTAAAGAGATACTTCACCGCTGGAAAGCCTAATATATCTTTAAATTGGGTCACCTATGTAGCAGAAATGTGAAAAAAAAAATTTAATTGGTGCCTTCTAGGCCGAGAAAAGCCAGAAAATGTGTTTTTGGCTCATATGGATGAAAGACACCAAATCCCAGAATGCACTTCGCTTCGCTGCTTTGAGTCCACTCCCAAGCCACGCCTACCGCTTGACAGACAGACAGTGAGGCATTCGACTCAACTCAATGTGTTTTATTGTTATTTCAACCATATACACAAAACAACGTTTCATCGTGGCTCGAGTCAATTTAAAATATATAAATACACATTTAAAATATATAAAAACTACATTATATAATAACGACATACGAAACAGGCTACATTTACCGTGCACACACACATTATAGGCTCCGTAAAGTTCAGCTAAGCATACCAGCATTAGGCTTGGTGGGCTGTAAACACCGAGTATAAACACAGCCGTGAATTAGCGTGGGATGTCGAATGGTCGCCATGTAACAGTCACAAACTCCAGCGGTTAGCAGTTAGTTGGATACAAATCACCCCATTTCTGCACCAGTCCGTGTTAACACAGCTCACCTTCATACAGAGCATCTCTAGCTCGGATTGTCGGAAGGCTAGCAGGCCTGGTAGCTGGACAGTCCGGTTCACTGTTGTTCGGCTGGACAGTCCGGTTCACTGTTGCTTTCCCACGAAAGCACAAAACACAGCAGTTTCTGAACTCGCGTTGGGAGCATCGTTGAAGTTGGATGTAGTCCAGTTTGTTGTTTAATGAACGGACACTTGCAAGCAGGATTGATGGGACAGGTGGCCGGCTAGCGTTAGCTCGCTCTGGATGTGCCTTTCCCCCGGCTTGGTGGGCTGTAAACACCGAGTATAAACACAGCCGTGAATTAGCGTGGGATGTCGAATGGTCTCCATGTAACAGTCACAAACTCCAGCGGTTAGCAGTTAGTTGGATACAAATCACCCCATTTCTGCACCAGTCCGTGTTAACACAGCTCACCTTCATACAGAGCATCTCTAGCTCGGATCGTCGGAAGGCTAGCAGGCCTGGTAGCTGGACAGTCCGGTTCACTGTTGTTCAGCCGGAAAGCAGTTAGTTGGATACAAATCACCCCATTTCTGCACCAGTCCGTGTTAACACAGCTCGCTTCATACAGAGCATCTCTAGCTCGGATTGTCGGAAGGCTAGCAGGCCTGGTAGCTGGACAGTCCGGTTCACTGTTGTTCGGCTGGACAGTCCGGTTCACTGTTGTTCGGCTGGACAGTCCGGTTCACTGTTGCTTTCCCACAAAAGCACAAAACACAGCAGTTTCTGAACTCGCGTTGGGAGCATCGTTGAAGTTGGATGTAGTCCAGTTTGTTGTTTAATGAACGGACACTTGCAAGCAGGATTGATGGGACAGGTGGCCGGCTAGCGTTAGCTCGCTCTGGATGTGCCTTTCCCCCGGCTAGCGCTAGCTTCCCACCTAGCCGACGAAGATGTCCCCTACCCGGCTACGAGCGAGTCCGCCGGTCCCCGTGCTGGTCTCGGTGCAGGCGAAGCTCTCGTAGTGGGCCGATTATTCCGTCTGTAATAACGTTTCCTGCATATTCTCTGCTGTATCCCGGTGGTACACGTGCGGTAGTTTGAATGCACATAATTGTTGTAAAAGTTTGCTGCTGAGAAGATAGAGCAGAGCCCTGTTTAGCGAGGATTCAAGATGGCTGACATTTCGTTTTTTTCCGGCCGAGATCGGCTAGCTTCGGGCGATGGGCGGGTTTAAAACATGCGGAAGTAGGTCCTACTACTGGTTGTAGTCTTTTGCTCTGGCCAAAAAAATCTTCCGATGACGCAAAAATCGTCATTTTGCGTCATCGGAAGATTTTTTCCGGACCCCCCAATGCAGATATCTCCTGTCTCAGGGGGATATGAGGGAGGGACGCACGGTCATTCAGAAATACTACCGGGTTTCTACTGATACAAAGCTGAATGCTAAATCGGTGAAGTATCCCTTTAAGAAAGAGACAAGGCAGGCAAAAACATCGTATTTTTTTCCACTGGTCAATTTTGAGATTTTGGGCTATTTGTCTTCAATAACATGTCTTCTTTCAGACTTGTGGTGAATAAAAGTCAGAAATACACATTTAGGTCTTTATTTTACTATACTTTGTGTGTTTGCGTCGGTAGATTTTGCCTATATTCAACAAAAGTTGTCGTTCTAAATCATCGCGCTGCTCCGCGATCGCTGTCTGCTCCCTGTCATGTCATATACCATTGGAAAGCAAATATGGAAATTTCCTTTTTATCAGCAACCAATCGTGAAAGTAAAAGGGCGGATTTAACTCTAAATGCGCAATCTCATTGGCTGATGCCAATTTCTGACAACGTGATTCGTTCAGAATCGTCATGTGACGTGCTCTAACAGTTTCCGCGGTAGCTGCAAATGAAAACAATGCGTCGGAGATCATCTAAGAGAAGACGAAAACAGTTGTCATTAGCAAGAAGACACAGGGGATAACAAACTAAGACAGCAGATGATGAAATGTCATCACATAGTATGTCGATGTGTAAACTGTCGTTCTGAAAACAGACAGCTTGACAGTGGAGGTAATGAGAAACATCTCTCTCTCTCTCTCTCTCTCTCTCTCTCTCTCTCTCCCTCTCTCTCTCTCTCAAAAAGCAGTTTACTGAAATTCATAGCCTACATGTCATATATTAAATATGTAGGTGTCACATATACTATTCTAATATAATTACTAAACAAATCTGTAATTGTGGGATCCTAAAGTAGTTGTGAGTCCCTCAGGCTGTGGTAGGCAGATACATATTTAGCTAGCTGTCAGTGGAGCTGCTTTTTTCCAGGAGAACTACCAGCTTCTTTTCTGGTGTTTTTGGCTATTTTTCCAAAGTGTAAATCTCTTAGTGAAGAGACTTGTTCCCAGTGGAGGAGGAAGTGCATCTCTGACCCAGTTAGTGGTCACTGAGCCTGTTTAGTCAGGATCAGTCTCTTCTTCGTATCTCTGACAGTGTTCAGATAATCTGTCAAATAACCACTTAGTCTACTTTATTTGCTTTCTATATTGGTCTTTTGAATGATTCATAAGAAGCTCATCCCAGTGTATCACTGGATGTCTAGTGACAGCCTGCTCAAGCACATGCAGGCACTTAGAATGCCTCAACTTGGTCATATGGTTATATATTTCTTTGTGGGGAAAAGCAGGGTTGAGGCTGCAGCCAGTATGGCTATTTCTATATGTAATGAGGTTGCCTCTGCCATGCTGGTTGTGTTGGAGAAATTGTGGCTTCAGAGCACAGACCGTCAATGCAATGAAGGATGACGACATGGTTAGGGTCTCAAAAGCCGATAGTGTCCATTCCACCAGTGCAAAGCGGAGCCGTAAAAGTGTAAGCACAGCCAAAAAAGTGAAAAGACACCAGAAGGAGATGGAGGAGGGCCATACATATGGTGCTGGCATGGATATGTAGACTGTAAAGTAAATTGGGGCGACTAGGCTGTGTACTGGTTGGGATGTGTCAGTTTGAAGTTTGTGATGCAATGGTGTTCAGTTGACGGCCATGTTGATGTGTTGTTTTGGATGTTATGATCAGTGATGAATGAAGCAATAATTAGTTTTGGATGTTAAACAGTGTGATAAATGGATCTTACTTGGACCTAAAGGCATATTTTGTCTGTAATTCATGGCTTTCAATAGAAATTAGTGGAATTTTGCCAAAAAATCTTTAAAGCCCGTTTTCTCAAAATGACTTTTCTCTCATACTCCAAGTCTGAAATCTCCATTTCAGTAGTACCTATATACACCAAACCTTCCAGTCTTGTACATAGTTATATTGTGAAGACATTTACAGAGGTATTTGTAAATATATTATTCCTAGCCTGATTTATATAACATTTTATTCCAAAAAACGTGGCGATAATCGATTTTTTAAGGATATTGACAGTATATTCTGATTTACAGAATAACAAAAGTAGATATCCATAAATCCCTGTAATTTCTTTCCCATCTAATATGTGAACACAATGAAAAAATAATTTTGAACGTAGCTTTATCCAATATTCAGATTTCGTTTTTTTAAATATATGCAAATTAGCTAATATTTCATTAGATAATGCCTAATTTGCATATTTAAACATTAAATTACAGAAAACTTGTAATACATTTTTTTTCTCATCTTAATGTAAGTAATCAACTGGCAGAGTTTCATGGTGATATCTGCTAGTTAAAAAAATTCCCTATTCACCTGTAGTGTCTCGCCTTAAATGGAGTAATACATAAATCAGATTACTTTATTTCTTAAGAGTTATCAAAACAATATTTTTTTTCAAGACCTTTCTTTGCAAAATGATTTTGGTATTTCTTTTACCTCTCAAATTCATCAGTATTTCTAAGTCCTGTACCAAAACAAAAATTGGATTAAACTAAATAATGCCACAATTAAGTCAGTACACTCTAGCTGACAAAAAGTCTTCCTAGCCCTGAAACCCTTCTGTAGGCTACCACTCATTCTAACAGCCCCAGCACAATAAGTTAACCAGCACCAATGTGTCACAAATGACACACTGTTGTTCCTTTTGGTTAACTTGTTGCAACAAAATAATGGATGCCAGAGCGGCCTAGAGTTTGACAGAATCAATCCTCAACAACAATGTGCCCTAGCAAAGTGCTACACAGTAAATCCCACTTGCTCACTTAAAAAAAGGCTGTCCTGAAAACCTGAATGAAATGACTGCCTGAGATATGAAATCAAAATTCCAGTGCAGCAAGCCTAGTGGGGAAATTTAACTCATCTAAAACGGGGAAAGCTGACTGAGCACACACACACACACACACACACACACACACACACACACACACACACACACACACACACACACACTTATTTCAGCCCCTTCTTGCTCAGAGCACACATTCATTCACATGAGGGCTGGGTATCGTTAATTATATTTCTAATACCATGAATTTGATACTGGTTCCTGAACGATACATTTTTGTTACAAATTTTATAAAATCCATTTTAACAAAAATGAATTACAGCAGGGGAGAAACCTGCAATAAATGGCCAATAAAAAAAGACAAATGTCTGTGTGATGCAAATGTAAGAATACTAATTGCATAAGTAGAATTTGCATATTGGAGGCCACTGACTGACAGTCTACAGATGTGATCAATAATTATTGGTCTTGTGCAGGTGTTGCTTAAATTACATAAAATACTTATAGTATGAGGATGCATACAACCACTCACTCACTCAACAGCACGCAGATAAAGACTAAGGATGACTAAGGATTTCTCAGGAAAAGATATTGAACATCATCACAAGCAGACCCAACAGAATATATTGTGTTGTTCAATGAGACAGAGACACACACTGCCCTCTGCTGGAAGCTACAGAGGCTCAAAACAGGGACACTACTGTGGGATTATCAAAATGTATCATTTCTATTCTTGTTTTTCTTAATGGTATCAATTTGTAAAGCAAAATATTGTAAACATGAGTAGAAGATTTAGGTCTACATCTATTTATATATCCTCAAAAATATAGTGATAAAGTAGTAGTACACAGCTTAAATCAACACAAACTGCTTATCTCAATAAGACTTGTCTGATCTTAGATTGGTCAGATAAAGAAATGGGTAGAAGCGGCATTGAATTGAAGATAGTGGCTGTGCCCTTTAACCTCCAGTTTCCCCTTACGCGTTTTCCCTCTTCATTGTGATACCAACGCACGCGCACATGCACACACACGCGCACATGCACACACACACACACACACACACACACACACACACACACACACACACACACGCACGCACAGGAAATGTTTGTTGTCTCTACATTTCCAAAGGCCCTTATGGGGAAGCAATGCTGACACAGACACTTTTAACTTTCAAGTGAGTGAGTGAAACAGTCAAATCAGCAACATGGATCATCCTGCCTCCTCTGCCCTCGCTGTAAACCAGTCTCTCCTACAAAAAAACCAAACTGGTTTACATGTTTAAACATAATTTAAATTGCCACTAAGTCCATTGTTATGCCAATATATTTGTCAAATACTGCACTGAGACAGGACTATGTTCATTTTAAACAAAGTTCTATAACAGATGTAACTGGTAGTGTGGGTCATATTTGACTCTATCCTTAAGTGAATGCCAAAATGATTGTAAATTAATTGTCATGGAAATTAAATATCACTGATAATAATACTGCATGTGCTACTCACTTTATCTGATGTGTGGTTTAAGAATTACTTTTGAAATCACTACTCATCTCTTTCAGAGAAAATTATAATTTCCTGATGTTCATCATCCAGTCTGCAGAAGTGTTTTTAATTTGATCAGCCAATACTACATGCTCCTCCTACTTTGTGTTATTAATATTTTTACTAGAGTCCATGTCATTATTATGAAAACAGATTAAGCTGCCTCGTTTTGGAAAGAAGCCTTTGCCATTGCTTGTAGACAACTGCTTCTGAGAAAAATGTCACTCTACAGCCCGCTTTAAAATTCTGAGCACCTACAGAGCACATTAAAAATGCTGCAATAAACTGCAAAGGGCACCTTGTTGTATTGTGCTCCAAGCAGGAAGACAGCAAAGACACAGTTACTGGACAAACACTTGATGGGATTTCCTCTCCTCCTGACCGGCTCCTGCCTTGCATTGTCCATTTCAGATGCTGGCCAAGTGCCGCTTGCCAAGGAGAATAACAAAATTCATCTATCATGAAAACACACACAAACAGATACACAGACAAATATAAACATATGCATGCTATCACTCATGCACACACACACACACACACACACTCTGAATATGGACCCACAACTTTCAATTGTGCAATGACGCAGGCCTGCCTGGTTCTTTCAAGTGAATGATTTAAAGATTTACAAAGAATATGTTTACGGCATTTACTCTCTAACTGGGACGATTTGGGGCTGATTGGTGGGATTGCTGTAGACGAAGTACAAACTAATTTGCTAAATGCCGACTCAGAGTCTCGTTTTCTCCTCCTATCCCAGAATATATCTGTGGTGTAGCCAGACTTTACTTCACAGCGCTGTGGAGATAGTCTGGCAATGCCAGACTATCTATGAATTAATTAAATGACATACTTAAATGTACAATATGTAATTTTCTGCCGCTAGGGGTCTCTCAATCGAAATGTGAAATGTACACACAGACTTTTGATGATTTTGGGAAGGTCAACGCAAATCTTCTTGCATCAAGGCTTCGTATAATCCATTTAACTATATATATGCAGTAGGGGTGCACAATATTGAAAAGATTTGATATTGCGATATCGATAATGAATATTTATCGATATTAATTTCGATATTTTTAAACATATGTAAAATTACCAAAGTTATGAGAAAACGCATCAAAATAAATTCATAACAAATAAAACAAGTTGTCTTACAACACAAGGTTTATTTCAACCTGCAGTCATATTGGACTGGTCCAACATGTGTCTACAGAACAGGACATGTTTAACTGGTTGTACAGTATTAAATAAATAAATAAATAAATAAATAAAGAGCATGTAAATAGAACAGGACATGTTGTTCTGGTTGTACAGTATTAAATAAATAAAGAGCATGTCTACAGAACAGGACATGTTGTACTCGTATGTACACTACAGTATAAAAACAAAATGCAACGCAGATGCACAACAGGGTTTCCGCTATGTACACCGTGCACCACCGCTCCTTCAGCTGTTTATGAAAAGTCACAAAGTCGTAGCGCCGTCTGCTCTACTCAACTCAAGCGAACTGCCATCCGCTCTCTCTCCCTCTAGGGTTAGCAGAGCAACTGGACCAGTGACAGCACGTCATCACTCGCGAAGTTATGGATACCAAATAAACAACAGGAGTAGCTACTTCACTCAATTTAGCTAAGTGATAAACAGCGACGAAAGCCGCGACATGAAATCCGCACTAACGCCCATGAAATATGACAACTACAGTTTATTGGAAAATAGCATTGTGGACACTGAAGTTGAGGAATTTACTGTTTATCAGACCCCAGATGAGACAAGAAGCTAGCTAACGCTGCGGTGCAGCTAGCTAGTAATATTCACTCAGAAGAAATATATATATATATATATATATATATATATATATATATATATATATATATATATATATATATATATATATATATATATATATATATATATATATATATATATATATATATATATATATTTATTTCTTCTTCTTTTTCAGACAGACAGACAGACGGAAGGTTCTCTGCAGAAACAGACATCCCCACACACTTCTAGCTGATCATAAGTGATTATTTAAAGGGATTGTTTTTGAATTAGTCTGCACATTGTTTTTTAAAGAAAATCCTACATATTATACCTTTAAGAAATAATTTATAGATAAAACATGAACCATCTGTTTGTTGAACCGCAGATTTGCATTTTACTTGAGATCCTGTTGTCCTTATATTTTATTATGTGCATCTTATTATGTGTAAACTTAAAAGTCTTTATTAAGCCTATACCAATTTAACCCAGACACAATGATGTCTCTTACATGGCAAGTGTTTTTTAAAGCGACTGAGGGAGCTGGAAGCTAAGTGAGTCACTGTGTCTGAGCTGATTGATTTATGTCTTCACCAGTAGTACTTAATTCTACAGCAGTCCCACCAGCCAGGGAATAATGAATGCCACTTAAACAATTAACACTGTGAACCAAATTCCTACGCGTCCATGAACACACAACTTACAGCGTTATTCAAGGCAGAGAAGGTAAGGTGAGCTCCTGATACATAGAAACACTAACACTAAAAAAGTGAATTTGATCATACTTACATAATATTTGTAGCTTTACTACTATAAAGGACACATTATAAAATACTGAATATTCAAGACCTTGGGTTAGCTACTGACTAATACCCAATTGTGAGTTTTGGACAGAACACTTCAAGCCCAAATTTGTCCTTTCATTAAAGATCATTAAAAAACGTATTGAATAATAATTGTATGCGACTAACGCTTATTTTGACGAGTTCATCTTCTGATTATTTTATTGATTAATCAATTAATTGTTGCACATGCAAAGACATAGTCCTACTGTAATTAAAATGTATTTAACTAGTCTGGTTTATTGGGTGTAACATATGGGTGGGGGTGTAACATGTGGGTGGGCAGGCATTCTCCTTCGCTTCCACTATCTCCACTTCCTACAGTGTATATTGCAAATACTGATTTACAGACGTCTCTATTGCCAGGCAAGTCTATGGGGAAGTCATTTTGGGCCCAATGGCATCATGTGACGAAACAGAAGTTGTAATTCCACTGTTTGGCCGCTTTGTCAAATTGGCTTCAAAACTCTGCGCACTTCCTGGGAGCCAGGGAGAGACGGGTGAAAGCATGCGTGCCTCTGATTGGTTGATAGGTGGTTTAGGCATGAGGAGTGAGATTGTTTAAGTATAGGGTAAGAATATCAGGGTATGGGGCGTCCTCTAGCTCACCCAGTAGAGCGATGCCCCATGTAGGCTGAGTCCTGCAGCAGCGAGGGTTCGAATCCAACCTGCTGCCCTTTGCTGCGTGTCGTCCCCCTTTCATGTCTATCCATTGTCACTATAATAATAAAAGGGAAAAGCTCCAAATAAATATTCTTTAAAAAATATATATATATATATATATATATCAGGGTATGCCAATCAGAGGCAGAGTAGGGCGGGTCATGCCTTCGCCCATCCCTCCAAATCGTCCATTCCAGAATCAACCATTTTGCAAAGGCAGCGTCATTTCATCTCATGGTAAATTGGCCGTCAGCCCGGTGAGCTATCATTATGCAAATGATGGGCAATTCAATTTCAGTTGGTCAGAGAGGGAATTTCTAATTAGAGTGAGGCACGGGGCTTAGCGCTGCCCAAGATGATTGTGATTGGTTAAAGAAATACAAAAAAGTCAGAGCATTTTAATCCCCTCTATACTAGAGTGTTAAAGTTACTATATGTAAATTTTACATTCTTAACTTTCTGCAACGGTGTACAGTGTTTCCCCTAGGATTTTTTTGTGCTGGGTTTGTGCTCTACCTGTGAAGCGCGTGTCCGCGCTATTCTCCGACAATCAACATTGATACCGTGGCGTGGCGGCAGAAATTTAACTGTGGCGGTGCGCCACTTGCAAATCAACGTAGGGGAAACCCTGGTGTAATTTTTCATACAATGATCATAAATGATCTGTAACAGCAAACGAGACAAAAAGTGAAAAGAACACTATTTTGATGTAGTTTTTATTAATGTCTTTGCCCGGGTCCGATATTTCCCGCAAAGTCACAGAATGATTTGCGGAAGGTAGAACAGCTCTACAGTCACACATTCTGACGGGTCACAGATTTCTTTGTAACAACGGAAAAGCCTGTGTTAGCATATCCAGCCAGGTAAAAGGTAGCAGCAGATTTTTTTTAGCTATAGGCCAAATTGTATTCTAATTTTATTTTAGAAGTTATGTTAGATATGGCTGATACTGGGGCAGGGCATTCACAGGAAAGAAGGAAATTAAACAAAGAACAACTAAAGGCTAAAAAGTAGGGCTGAAACGATTCTTCAAGTAACTCGAATAATTCGATTACTAAAAATCCTTGATGCAAAATTCTTTGCCTCGAATCTACGTTTAATCAATGTAACTAACGTTGTACGGCTCACTGTGTTTCCGCACGGATGACTATTACTAGCGCAAAATGGGCAGACGCTGGGCACAAGACTGACGGCGCAGATTTAAAAAATGAAGGAAAATAGGGTTAAGAGAAGAGACAGGCAAGAAAACATCCAGTCTACTCATCTATTCCACGGAACGAACCCGACACAAGGTAGGCTAACTAACGTCTGTTGCTCTCGTCCACCGTGCTGTTTTACACAACTAGCCTACAGCATGCTACTCTGCAAATAGCAATGTTTTACAAACAAGCTAAAACAAAAGCTTCTGGTTTGTAATCTGTTTATTAGCTTGCTACTAATCTTAAAATTTTGACAAATTTCTGTAAACTTAGCTGCTGCCGGAGACAAACCAGCCCCTCCCCCCTGGAGCGGTTAACCTCCTCATGGCTACTTAATATGCACGTGAATGACATCACCGGACCATTCCAACTGCGTCGGTCTTAAACTAGCAAAGACACTTGCGCTGCGCCGGGTGCAAGACAGGGCCCAAAGTCACAAATTCACACTGAACAGTCTATGGTTAGGAACAAACACACACACATCATTACATCACTACTGTTCCTCAAAAGCACGAGTGATAAACAATGGATAGTTAAAGTCACACAGGTTATACTGTAATAATTGTTTAAGATATGTTACTGTATACAGAATATCAGCTAAATAAGCAGAATTCCATTTCAAAATGTAAATCAACCATTAACATCCCATATGGTTTGACCCTACAGTACTAACAGGGGCATGGTGTATTCTCCTGTGTAGGTCAACATGTAGAGCATGGCGTTAACAACATCAAAGATAGAAGCTCGACTCCCACCGGAACAAAACAACATGTATGCACTCTTAAGTCCACGAGGAGCTCAGGATGAAAGAGCCAGCCAAATGGCATATAAAAAAAGAGGTAATCCTGGTTAAGAGAGACAGTTACACAATACACACTGGATGATATGGGGGAAAAAACTGCTTGTTTGGGGAAATTCAAGGTCACAGGACTAAAGATTTTTTTTATAGAAGGCTCTGAACTGTGCAAGGATTCAGGCTATAGAGACACTGTTCTGCAACGACCAATTAAAAATACAAGATAAAGCAAAGTAAGGTTCAAAAGGCTAATAGTGTGTCTTTCTGTGAAGTGTTCCAATTACAAGCACCTCGATTTCATTATGATGTAGGAACTGAGTAGTAGAAGACAAAAACAACCTACTGCAAGTCTACAGTATGCAGGACAACTTTTTCTTTATATTGTTTCTATGATACTTCCATTTATTTATTTATTAAGTTTTACATTTCTACTACAGCTAGTTATATCCATTAATTACTGATTATTTTTTCACAAACTGATTAACCGCTAAGTCTAACCTCAGTCAGAACCTGAGGTAACGTCTGAAAAAGAATCTTGTTCAGTCTGCTAAACACACCAAATCTTATACATTAATTTAATATATTAATTTACAGTAACATAAAAGTAAGGAAAAGCAGCAAATCTTTACATTTGAGAAGCTGTTACCAACAAATGTTCAGCTTCTTTGCTTGATAAATGACTTGAATGGCTAATTATGAAGATTTTTGCTGTTCACTTTTCTGTTGAGCCAGTAATTATTAAACAATTGTTTTACACTTGCACGCTTTACGATTATATTATACATCATACGATGTCACAGAATGAGTACTGAGTCAAATGTCAGTTTGTCAGGCACATACTGTATGTGAGAGCAGTATTGGACAAAAAATGTGCACTTCTTCCTATCTGTACCACTTTACCTCTTTGATGTTTTTGTGTTGCTGTTGCATTTGGATTTCTTCCCAGAATCCAGAAAAGTAATATCGTATTTTATACTACATTACATCTCCTCTAAATTGTCATTTCCGGGAATACAGTATTTTTGTCAACTTATCTGTGGCTCTGGCTCTTGCCTACGATATTGGTGATCTGGGAGGTATAGTCTATTCTAAGAGGCCCTAAAATGTAAATGTGAGGCTGCAAACATTGGAAAGCATGGTGTTTTCAAGATGCCACATTTCACTTGGTAAAGTTGGTACACATCAGAACATGTCTTGGGTGAAAACATGCAAAGATGTCAATGCAATGAGAAACAATGTCCGGTCGGTATGCAAAGACGTTGTGAAATTGACATTCTGTAATAAAAAAATAATAGCATTATATTTAGCTTAGCCTATAGGCTACGGTGTCTGATACAGTACAGTAAATATTGTTTGTATTGTTTGCAGGTTTCCTACAGCACTTCAGTTTGTACCAAATTACTGTAACAGTTGGGACATATTAGCCAAAAGCAATGCTAAGTCAAACTACACAATGGAGGGTGTTTTGCTAGTCTTGTTTCCACTCTGCCTAATTTTCCACTTTAGTAAATTGTCCCTCCTCTGGTGCAGTTTGTGTGTTTCATTTAATAAAGTAGAATCTCTCTCCATCTGTCTTTATCTCTCCATCTGACACACACACACACACACACACACACACACACACACACACACACACACACACACACACACACACACACACACACACACACACACACACAAGCTAACTTACCTGCCATTATACAAGCAGCATTGTAGCCTACAGTAGGCTAATATTAAATATTTTCTGGACAATGTCGAGCAAAAAAGAAAACACAGTTCTCGCTAACAAACCAAGAAATGTCACGGCAGTTTGTCCGTGTGAAAACCCGTTAGCAAGAACTTAAAAAATAAAAATAAAAAAATAATAAAGTGCATCTTACCTCTAGTAAATCGATTTACTGACACCACCGTCACCTCTCCATCGTCCTTAACAGTTTTCATAACGTCCCCCGGTCTCCAGATATCACGTCAGAATAACTTCTTCTCTCACCGGCTTTTCTTTACTTGTTCGCATACCACGAGTAAAAACTGAGGTGTCCAATGTTGTCCGGTAGGTAGCTACATTTACAAAAATGTCACGATAGTTTCATGAAGTAATCAACGGTCACCAGGTGCTGCTGACAGCACGCGCCCGCCGAGTGCCACAACCAGCGACCCCGCCCACCGCTCGCTACAGGCACGAGACCTTTGATTTGTCCAAACCAGCGCTGATGGGCTGGCACAAAGTATCCAATGTTCCAACAAGCTGAGTGAAAACAATAGTTTCATATATATAACCAGCCGTTGAAAGTGACACCTGCCACCAGCTGCTTTGCAATTGTGGCTCAACTGCTGTGCCCCTTTAGCCTACAGCAGTAAAATGCAGGTAAAGGTAAACCGTGATTTAAAAAGTTACAACGGGGGCGACATCTTGCTCACCCAGTAGTGTGCGACGCGACCCAGGTGGTCCAGGTTCGAATCCGACCAGCGGTCCTTTGCAGCATGTTGCCCCCCCTCTCCTTTTCTGTCTTTAAGCTAGCTATCCTGTTAATTAAAGGCCATAAAAAGCCCCTCCCCCCAAATAATAATAATAGAAATTGTTACAACCACCAAAATCGAATATACTCATCATGATTACTGTAAAACTTCCACTGACTGACTTTTGATACATGGACAACAAAACTTGAATTAACTATCTAATCAAAATGAATACAAATAAATGTCAAACCGACTTTTTTTTAGCCTATGGGTAAAGTTGATTTATTTTTGTTATTTAATCAGATAGCCTAAGTAGGTAGCCTAGTTAGGTAGCCTATGTAGGTAAGTAAGTATTTACCTATTAACACTTAATGGGAAATTGTCTTTGCATTTCCCCAACATGTTATGGCCTGTGACCTCCAGAGATGACAAAATATCAACTTTTGAAGAAAAAAAAATTAGAAGCAAAGATTTCCAGTATTTCACAAGAAAAAAGCAGACGATTAGAGGAAAGTCTGGGGAAATCAAATATTTTTGTTTAGTAGAAGTAGTTTTTGTGTTCTTTCACATCCTGTTTATCATCTTGTGACCTGTTTGACTTGTCTTTGTGAAGGTCCAGACCCTCAGTAGGGAACAACTGGTTTAACCACTCCAAACATACATAAGAAACAAGATACAACTTGTAATGCAGATTTTCATCCACGATTCAAAGTGGTTAATGTAAATGTATATGGTTAATCTTTTACAGATGCCGTCTTTGTGCTCATTTTAAAGAAAACTATTCCAAAAAGCCAGCACAGGTGCCCTTGGGCAAAGCACCAAACCTGCTCAGGGCGCAATCCTGCGAGGCAGCCCCCTCGCTCTGACATCCCTCCATACACAATGCATGTGTATACGACATGTTTTGCATGTGTAATTGGCCCTGTGCATGTGTGTGTATAGTCTCGCACTTCCAGACATGTCTTCACAGCGTTGCGGAGGAATGTCTGGTAAGAGGAGCACACACTCACACGGTCAGGGATTGTTTGCATTTCTTTAAACCAATCACAATGGTCTTGGGCGGCGCTAAGCTCCGGAAGCAGTGACAGCGGCTCTGCAAAATAGTCTCGGGAAGGAACCCCGCAAAGCTGGATACAGGGTTAAGCCTCATTTGCTTTTACCAGTGTATCGCCGTGTGTATATTTTGTCCACAGCAATCCCACCAATCGTTCCCACAACATCCCAGTTAGACAGTAAATGCCGTAAACATATTCTTTGTACAACTTTACAATCATTCCCCCAAAAAACTGAGCAGGCCTGCCTTGTTGCACGATCCACATTTTCTTCAAAACTTCAGGTTCCGGTTAAGGTTCCTCGATGCGACCAGAGTTTAAAGTAAGCACAAAGAAAGTGGAAAAAGAGGGACACCCAGCAAAACTTCCGGAAGCGCTGGGAACCACCCGGTAAATGAACTGTCGCCGATCCAGACTAGTGTGTGTGTGTGTTTTTATTTCCCCTTGCGGGATTAATAAAGTATACCTTCTTCCTATAATTTTTTTTTTTTAACGGGTAAACTAAGATTCTATTTGACTTGGCTATTGCTGAAGTATATTGTCCAACCATCCAGGTGAAGGCTTCTTTCAGCCCTCTTTTCACCGGTTATCCATAGTGTGGACAACTGATACTTGTCCGCAGCTATAATGCTGGAACTGGACAATTTAATCATTTTATGATCTTCTATTGTATGATATAGGCCTATCACAACTATTTCTAAAGAATTCAGAATTACTGTACAGTACCACAGCTGTATACATCACCACGTGGTATGATTACAATGCATTAGTATTACAATGTATAAGTCATCCATAATTACAAAGGCCAGCTGTCCGGATTATGCTGTTTTTAAGCTGCATTCACCAGCTGTTGAAAGAGGGGGAGACCTGCTATCCGCTGAGTGCTGGGAGTTCTTGGCTGGTGCAGGTAGTTTGGGTACACAGGGAGGGGAGGGGGGGGTGTATCCCAGAGACTCTATCTGATCAAACTTGTATTTGTATCCGTAGGTGGGAGTCAGCCCTTTGATCATAGGAGTTATACTGCACTCTGCAACCTTCTCATTTATTCTTACAATTTGCTATAAAAATTAAAGACCAAGTTAGAATGATTTTTGTTTTAATGGACTCCGATTGCAGATGCAGCTTCTGCATCAACAGAGCACTGCCACAGTAATGACTAAATCTGCTTTTTTAATCATTTGAAAATAGCAAGAATCAGGTCTCATGTTCACGTGAGATTTAGAGAAACTCACTCATGCCTTCATCTCCAGCAGGGTGCAATGTGCTCTTGCTCTTGATCTTCTCAAAAAGACAACTGCAACCCATTTTTAATGCTGCTGCTACAATAATGAGAGTCAAGGTAGCTGAGGACATTACACCAGCTCCAAGTTAGTTATAGATTTTAAAGCGCTCCTGCTAGTGTAAAAATCACATAATAGCCAAAGGCAAAAATATGTTTTTGATATGTTTGAAGAATATAAACCTAGTTGGTGCCTTAGATCTCAAGGAAACAGTTTTCTGTGCCTCCAGTCAGAAAAGCAAACACGGTGGAGATGGATTTAGCAACTATGCTGCATACACACCTCATAACGCAACCCAACTTTAGCCACTTTCAAGGCCAACATTTCAAATTGTCCTATTTTCCCATGTCATTGATTCATTTCCTCCACTGCACTTTGATTTCATTTACTTCTAATTTCCGTTTTTAAATGCCTTTAGTTGTCTTGTGTAGAGTCCAGATTGCAATTCATATTAGCTCGAAGTTCAGTGTGAAGGTTCCCTCTTGACAAAAATATACCGTAACACAAGGTCCACTTACTTTCTTTCTCTGGACTTTCAACAAGATCTTACTGTCTTCCTCTGTAGATTGAGGGGGGTGAGGAAGACCAACGCTAGAAAAAAACAGTAAGAGGAGCTTTAGTGAGAGTTATTTTCTGCTTAATTACAGAGATAAGATTTAAATGTTCCAGGGGTACAAGTAATAAGAATAACAAAAACATTTATACTTGCTAATAACTGCCTTTACTGTCAGAATCAGTACGTCAACTTAAATTAAGAAAACCACCTCAACAGGTAATCCATCATTTGTCTGATGGTTAAATAATGTGAAAGGTTGCAGAATTTAAGCATGAACTAGACATCTGAAGCTTACGAGCCCAGAGGGGAGTGACATCCACACTTTCTCACTGTAAAAAATGCCTGGAAGTAGATTAAGATTCCTCCTTTTCAGCCTGCAGTGATTTCCTTTTCATTTCTCTGCCATATCAATGCTTCTCATCTCCCCTCCATATGTTTCACCTCTCTCTGAGATGGAGAGAATCCCCCCCCCCCACCCAGCTCTTCTGCTTTCCCTAATAAGCCAGAGTGAGATTCCTTGGCTGACAGCTGTTCCAGATGGCGTTATTACTCCGCGGTTTCAGTCAGCTGGCTCAGGATCCACCACCAGCGGAGGTGGCTGTCCCTTCCGCCGTGCCCATGAGCCAACATCAACACCAACATATGGCGGTGTTATGTAATACTGTATCTGTTAACGGTGATCACCCAACAAGTTCTCCCTTCTTTCTGTCCATTGTTGCGGTGGTTTATTTATGGATGCTCATACAGCTGGAAAAAAACGTTCAAAGCACCAGTGAGGAACATAGAAGATGATACACTGGACTGTACATTTAGGACTGTGTCAGTGTCAGAGGTGGAAAGTCACAAATTACATTTACTCACGTTACTGTAAATGGGTAGTTTTTTTTGTATACTTTAACTTGTTTTTGTAGTTTTCAAAATTTGTACTTTTACTTTTAAGTATGTTTTGTTTTTGAGTAAAAAAAGTAAATAAAAAAAGGTCTCTAGCCTTTTTTTATCGAAAGCGGCTTCGTGCCATTATCAAATCGCAAAAGATAAATAAGTATAAACAATAGAAATAAGATATTAAATAAGTATAAATATAAAAAACGTATATCTCCCCCCGCTGTTAAATGCAACTAAGTAACTTACTCAGAGTAGATATTAAATACTTTTTATTTTTACTTGAGTAGATATTCATACTGGTAATTTTACTTAAAAGTAAAAGTGAAAGTTCATCAAAGTAATAGTACTTAGTTACTTGCAAGTAGAATATTTTTGTACTCTTTCCACCTCTCAGTCGGTTTCTGCTCCTGCAGAGCCCCCCCCCCCCCCCCCCCCCCCTTGCATGGCTCTGTTTTGCTCAATCTTACCTAATATATTTCATTTCTCCCTATATGAAAATATTTTTCTCTTCTTGTGGAAATTCCACTGTTACAACGGTTCTGCATGTTACAATTTTGTAATTCGCTTCCACTTTTGCATCTCCTTTGCATAAGTGGCAGAGGAGGAGGTCCTCTTTGAACAACAAGTAACGACGTGTAATGTCAAAGCAGTCACTCGTATTTATGAACCCGCAGGTAATATCATAAGCTCTGCAGGTTTTTTTTGTAATGGAGCTTGTTTTAGCTGATTGTTTTTGTTTTCTGGCCCACAAATGAACCGTTTTTGGTTTATTGTCTTTAGTTTCATAGTGTAGTTTTCCACTGCAGCGGGCAGCTGTTTCCAGCGATAAAAAAAAAAAGGTGATAAACCAACTGTGCGCCACATGCTGTGTTGGGAACTGTAGCTGCTGTAGGCCTGTAAATGTTTTTGAGACATTGCATGTGACACTGACCTGTTCCATTAAGCCAGAATTGACTTTCTATTATCTCTACAGGGGGTGGCAGTAGCTCAGTCAGTAGGGAGTTGGGTTGGGAACCGGCTGGTTCAAATCCCCATACGGACCAAAGTATGGTGGTGGACTGGTAGTTGGAGAGGTGCCAGTTCACATCCTGGGCACTGCCAAGGTGCTCGGAGCGCCTTTCCATGGGCAGCCCCCTCACTCTGACATCTCTCCATTAGTACATGTATAGGTACTGAGCATGTGTGTAATTCAGACCTGTATCTGAAACATTGTAATTTCCCCTTGTAGGATTAACAAAGTATACATTATTATTATTATTATTATTAATCTAATAAAAGTGATTGGTATAGGCCTGTATTCAAATATATTATTCAATACATGATATATATTGTAAAATGCAACTGAGAAGGAGTGCATTGTGAATTTGTGCGAAACAGAAACGAGGGTGACTGAGTGTGTGTTTGATGGTGGTGTGGGAGTTTTCGTGTGCCAGGACCCTTCATAAACCCTTCGCTCCCTTTCTTAGAACGGTCAACTGTTCGTCGAATCCGAACCCTTTCTTCGCACCCAACACGTACTCAGGCGGCAACCTCCCCACCCGCCCATCAACGCCATACAAACGCACACGTTCACAATCCATACGGACACATGCCAACATACACAACCTGACGCACACACGTTCACAAATTCACACTGTGCTCAGATATGCTGCGGTGTGTTGATTAGCCCAATGCACACACACAAGCACATCACAACACACATCTTTAAGCCACACTCTCTCTCACACACACACATGCAAAAATACACACACACACACACACACACACACACACACACACACACACACACACACACACACACACACACACACACACACACACGCAAATACACACACAAAGACGTCACACTCCTCAGTTGGGGCTTACTCTATTGGCTGGTCTTAACTGCTTTGTAGTATTTTTAGGCCTGTTATTCCTGGGCCTGTCCTGGCAGGCCACTGGGAGGGTATATAAGCCTCCCCCCCTGCAACAGGGGACCACTGAGAACACACAGTGGAAACATCTCTGCCCGACACTCCAGAAAAACATCCAGCAAGCATTTTCAATCCTCTCAGGGTGAGTAAAAGCTTCCGCGACCTTTAGGGATGTAGCGACAGTTCAACCTGCCTAGACAGGGTTCACCCACCTTTACTGTTGTGAGTGTAAATCTGACATAAATCTGCATTTTGAATTGTTATCATTAACACTGTATCAGTGATAGTAAAATGCTGTATGGTTTTGGGAGGGAAATACATATCATAATTATATTTTTTTTATCATTGGGACTGGATTGACTCCAGCATGAGTGGTGGTAACCTTATGGTATCCTTTGGGACCTTTACTGTAGTCACACTCCAGGCCGGAGGTCAGGGTTGGCTGCAGCATAGTGTAGTGCCCTCGGAGCTGATAGGGCTTAGTAGCCTGCTGAAGGACACTTGAGCTGGGCAGATACAATATGATACAACTTTATTGTCAGTTTACACTGAAATTCATTTTGCAATACCGAGCAGCTCCGCTTAAAAAAATAAATAAATAAAGTACACACAGAGTTAGACAACAATTACACATATAGTACAAAAGATGAAAACATATCAGCAGCCACGACAAAGAAACACGATATCCTCGGATCCAGACCTTAATTGGCAGCACGCTGATTTTGGTTTGGCAACAGGATAGACTGATGTATAAAAGACTTCTTGAGCCTGTTGTGTTTAAACGAAGGGACTCTAAATCGCCTGTTAGAAGGCAGAAGGCGGTATTCATAGTTCAAAACTTGCATGGAGTCAGAAGAGATGCTGCTAGTTACTTGCCAACACGGGGCTTCTGCTGTCCCTTCAAAAGAATATGACATTTTTTTGTAACAGATTACTAAGCTTTAGTCAAAATGTGTTCACATGTTGCACATTTCTGAGGCATGTTGAATCCGCCCATCACTCTGTCTGCAGGTTCATCACACACACAGGGAGCTATAAGGTCATCCTAATCTGGAGAAGGCTTTGACTTTCTTCGCGCTGTTTGCTGTGACAGTGACTAATCATTCCAACCTTTTGCGTTCATTTCTGGTCATGAATAGACACGATATAATTGCCAATTCATCACTGTCTTACACAGAATAGTACTGTATAGAATATACTTTCTGCTTCACTCAGTGCTGCATGTGCAACAGTGCTGTATGGATCTTTCCTACTGTCCCCCCCCCCCCCTCAATATTTCAATATTTAGAAGAGGTAATTTGTCTTCCCTTTAAAGAATATGAAAGACATTCCCACTCCCCAAAAGAGGTAAAAATATCATTCAGGGGACTTGTACGGAAAACAAGAATTGTGTGTACTTGTGCTACATTGGGCTTAAAAAACACAACAGGAACATGAAAAATAAAGATAGATTTATGTAGATTTAAATTTATATTGAGCTTATGGCCTTAACAAGGTCTCATTGTCTAACAGATTTGTTGTTGAGAACTACACAGTACCCAAAAAAGAACCATCCCGAAACGTGATGTTTTTAATATGATTAATAATAATAATTTCCCCTTTTGCACCATAAATTGATGCAGAAAAGGCACAAATATGCATAAAGATTCACCAGAATGCAGGAAATGAATAGCCAGACAAGCCAGACCCACATCCAGATGTTGGGTCTGGGAACTCACCATTGGCAGGACTCAATCCGAGGGGCGGAATAAACGGTTGTCTTTCAAATTCTCTCTGCACACAATGGGATAGCGCTACAACCAACCAGAGCAACGCTAGTTGATAGA
Organism: Gymnocephalus cernua; assembly: GCA_023631565.1. NCBI lineage: Eukaryota > Metazoa > Chordata > Actinopteri > Perciformes > Percidae > Gymnocephalus > Gymnocephalus cernua. Next base: position 22,122,885 of record CM042444.1, read on the forward strand.
TGCCATATCCGGATGGGAAAACTCCGAACACATCTTCCTTTTTTAAGAATGACTTCAGAGCCGTTCTTTGTTCTTAAAAAAAAAAAAAAGACTGCTGTTTGCCAGCAGCAGCAGCCATCTTCTTTGTTTTCAAGTAGCAGGGAATTCACGCAGAACCGTCACAACTCTACCGTCATTATGTTAAGCCCGCCCACCGACCCTATACACGATGTGATTGACCTGACTAGAGTTTGGTTTTTCCAGCTCGCAAGCCAACAGAGTTTCTAGACGACCCTAGCTGCAAATGACATTTGCTGCCGCTAGGGTGCGTCTAGGTTTCTAGGCTAGGAAATGAAGCGTTTGGCGCTTAAACTTTTCCAGGAAGGCAGTTATGATGTCCCCCCCCCCCACCAATGTTGAAACAAAACCTACACCCTTGCCTGTGTCTCATTGTAAGCTATTGAACAAGGTACTGAAGCCCTACCTACTCACAGGACTAAAAATATTGGCTAAAAATAAATAAATGGCTGCTGTCTGTTGAATAGTATCTCCCTTCTCTTCGGTCAGGACACCATGCTTCGAGCATAATGTCAGCTACAGTTGCAACTCAGAAGTTCTCCTTCCCCTTCTCCTGTGCTGGTGCTGCACGCCTCTCTCAGCCAGACGAGGGGACCCAGAAAGGATGCGTACAGGTGAAGGCCCTGCAGCTTCATGACCTCCAGGAGAACCCGATCTTGAGCGAAGCGAGCGCTGCTGCTGTTGTAGGAGCTCTGGTACAGAATGAGAACCATGCCCAGGAGAGTCCAAAGCCTCCTCCTGGGGGGTACACGGCAGCTGCCCGGGTCCTGCAGGTCTGTGCTGAGGCTTCCCAGAGTGCTGTGGTCCCCAGGCAGAGTGTGTTTGAGAAACTGACCATTGAAAGTGAAGATCAGCGTCCCGCGGCAAAGAGACAGCTGTCGTGTGAGAGCGCAGCCAGGACCATCACCGTGGTGAAGAAGAGTGCAGTAAGGAAGGAGGCAGAGGAACACAGGGACCTGAAACCCAAAGCACACCTAGGGCAGAGTGTGTCGCCACACCCTGTGGCGGGAGGGAAGAGGAGGCGTCGAAAGGACCTCTTTACCAACTCTGAGGTCTTCCACAGGGTTGACTCACATGTCATCAGAGCAGGAGCAGAGGTGACGACACAGATACAGTACATCAGTGTTCCCCCCCCCCCCCCCCCCCGTGTAATGCAAGTCTGGTGGCCCGCAGGGCCTATGTTGCCCCCCACCAGGCCTAAGTCACTGGGAATTGTTTAGTAATGTATTTTTAGCTGCAGTTACGGCGCGGCGGCTCGGTTGGAAAATTAGACAACGTCATATTATCGAATCTCCAATTAGCTTTCAGCACGGACTAAAAGTACGGCCCTATGGAATCCGTCTCATAGCTTCTCAATTCCACGATTCCGCCCATGATTCTGTTATCACAGAATCTTTGGGGTTTTTTTCGGCGAAAAAAGACACTTGAGCATTTAGGAATGAGAACATCTACTTATCTACTGCAGTGAATACCGCAGCTCACAGGCAGCACTTACATCCTTAGATGAGTAACCGGGTTTGTTGAATGCACTGAATGACACGGCAAGATACTGTATGAGGAGGAAAACACTTGAATGAAAGTTATTGATGCTGGCATAGTGAAAACATAAAAACTTCATCTTTATATAAACATATTTTATATGACTGTTAATATCTTTTGTGTGCGTGTGTTGCAGCTGAAGGATAAGTGTGTGTATGATGTGAAGACGATAGTACAGAGCATCACCCAAGGAGCTAGAAATGAGCTGGAGAGGCTGCGTGCCATCTGGGTCTGGCTGTGCCACAACATCGGTGGGTATTTGACTGAACTCTATGTACTTGCATATAAATCATAGTGTTCTGTAATATACAGGGGCGGAGCTAGGAGGCGGGCATGGGATGGCACCCCCCAACCTATTGGGCTAGAGTGCTGTCAATCTGACAATTGTGATTTCCATTGGATCAGAGTACTGTCACTTGGCTGCCTGTTCTGCCATTTTCCCCAGCCCTTGTCACATGACCAATTAATGTTTCCATGGTGAATATCCAAAATTATGATACCATGGAAGCAGCACTAGATTTTTTTTTTTTTTTAAAGTGGCAGACTGAGCCTATAAAAATGAAAAGAAGTGAAATTACTAATGAATGTGATGTACTATTTAGCAGAATGGCATTGTGTTGTTCTATCCTATCCAATATTTCCTGTTTCTTAGCTGATTTTCTATGCTGTATTCTGATAACCCCCCCGTGCCACCCCACTTTACAAATCCTGGAATCGTCCCTGTAATATGCCACATTGTAAATTTTAGAATATGGTAATCTATCTATGTTTTAGAGCAGGTGTTGTATTGACTCCTTGTTTGGGAATAAAAGGAATGTTGTGTTCATAGAGTATGATGTGAGTGGGTACCTCGGCCGCTCACAGAAGCTGAGCTCCCCACAGGAGGTGATAGCGGCCGGTCGGGGCGTTTGCTGCGGCTACTCCAGCCTCTGTACAGAGATGTGCAGGTAAACACAAAAACACTAAATCAATCCATCTTTATTTGTGTAGCACATTTTATAGAGGTTAGTGCAGCTTAAAGTGCTTCGCAGATGACTGACCAGCCGATGATTAAACAGAAAAAGAAAATTTAGACCGTAAAACTATAAAAGACAAAAACTATTTAACAATGAGAGACCAATGCACGTGAGACAATAAACATGATGAAAAGTAATAAAATAGATTTAAGAGCTATAATGAGAGTCATAACAGTAAAGCAGGGTGAAATAAAAACAATATTAAAAGACAAAGCAAGAATTAAAAGATGACAATAAAAAATATTTAAAAGATAAAATACTAACTAGAACTGCAAGCAGTTATGACGGGGTCCAAGTCACCGATGCAAGTCGCCTCCGACGCCCAGGGGAGCGTACGAAAGCGGAACCTAAAGCCTGACGGTGCGGAGGCAAATGTTGGTAAATATCGAGAGGCGTTGTGATGCTAATATCCCATCAACATCGATGGAGCAAAAGGTCCCAATCTGGTCTACGTTGACCTTAGCGCCCCCTAATGGCCGACCTTTACCAAATTTGGTATAGAGCCACAGGGCAGCATGCCGACGAAGACCCCCAAGTTTCGCGTTGATAGCATATACTGTGGCTGAGATACTGCAATTGAAAATTTCCCATTTAAATGCATTGAGTTGTTTGCTAAAAAACTTAAACGTTCATTATAGCGCCCCCTATTGGCCAATCTTCCCCAAATTTGGTACAGAGAATCGGAGTGCTATGTTGGACAAGGTTCTCAAGTGTTTTGCTTATACCATTTAAATTGGCCGACATATGATTAAGTTAGTGCTTGGTAGCTAGGATAATTAGTTTGGTCGTCAAATGCGCATACTTTAACGTAGCAAAATTCTTTGGATATCTTTTGGTCAAGTGTATCTGGAGGTGCTACGAACCAGGTTTTGTGCATATCGGTTGCATGGCCTTGGACGAGTTCGAAAAAGTTGGTTTTGCACATTGCGCGATATTGCGAAAACAATTCTCAGTAGAAAGGGGCGTGGCCTACATCATGAGATTCAGATTGATTCACCGAACAGGTGGATGTATGCTTTTCTAATGTGCAATGTGGGAGTTAAGGGCAAAAAACACTATAGTGCCACCTAGTGGTCCACATGTGTAATTTTTGGTAAGTGAAGTCCATGGCCCATTCTACATCTACCATGTAAATTTCAATTGGCTCACATCAGTGTAAGGGGTGAATCTAGACGTGATTCTCATTGGCCACGCCCACTTTGACCAATCAGTACCCCACTGTAGGGGTCGTCTCAGGAGTGACCCTAGATGGTACCCTCCAAATTTGGTAAAAATTGGACGAGCCGTTCATCAGATATAAACTTTTTGTACTTTGTAAAATGTGAGGGGCGCCTCCAGAGGGTCATGGGAAACAACAATCTAAACTTTCGCATTAATAGCATTTATTTTGGCCGAGATATGGCAATGTTGCTGTTTTCATAGTTAGCTACACAAATTAGTTTGTGCGTAATATGCGCAATTTGTATGCTATAAAACTTCTTTGTACAACTTTTTGTCAGGTCGGTCTGAAGGTGCTACTCGTCCAGTTTCGTGCAAATCGGTCACACGGTCTAGGAGGAGTTTGAAAAAGTAGGTTTTTGATAAACTGCAATTTTTCACGCATAAAAGTCTAGGTGGAAATGGGCGTGGCCTATATAAGGAGATTCAGTTGGATCCAGGGAACGCGTGGATATGTGTATTTTTAATGTACGATGTACGGTTGGGAAGTTATAAGGTCAAACGCGTTTTTTCTGCTATAGCGCCACCTATGGGTGGAAGTAGGTCAATTCTTGCGCCTGAGGTCCTTGCCGGGTTCTGGACCAGTCCTGAAAAGGGCACCCGCCCACCATGTACGGTTTAGGCTGTAGCGGATTTTTACGCGGAGAAGAAAAAAAAAATCTTTAAAAAAACAAAAGGGTTCCACAGCCCTGCTGTGCGAACGCCGTAGCGTAGTTTTTCTTTGGACCCCTAATAAGAGATAAAAGCTAGACTAAAAACTAGATGAAATAGACAGAATAAGAACAAGTAAAATTGATAAGGGGTATACAAAGATAAGAAAATAATAATAAGAGATGAAATAAAAGTGTATGCTTTTACAACGTAGAAACAATAAAATAATGTAAATAATGTCTATAAATCATTCTTAATCAAAGGCCTGGCTGAATATAGGTTTGAAGTTTACGTTTAACATTTTTACTAAAAACTATTCCTCAAACAAATGACATCAATGTCTCACAACTCAATGTCTACACATATAATGGCACAACGGTTGTTCATTTTGTAAAGACTAGTTTTCCCCTTTTACTGCAAATCCCTTATATTCAAATGGATCACCTAAACAAGCTGAAACCAGTGGCTGTGTGGAAGAAAAACACTTAAGGTTACAGCGCTCTTCCGTGGTTATGCCTCATAGAAATCCTACTTTTGTTTTTAAGAGACATGTTGAGAAAAAAAAAAAACACAATCACTTGAATTTACTCAGGGTTTTCCCTACTATTATAATTTTTTAGGTGCAGCACCCGAGCCGAATTAAATCGATGTGAGCACCAAAATAACTAAAAGACTTTCCTCAGATCTAACTATTGTTGTCGGTCCCCAGAGGACTTCTTTGACTTGAAGTGTTTTGAGTGTTATTTATTTATTTATTTATTATCTGCTTTACCTTTTTCAACGTTTTAGACACAGATATGGTGATAAAAATGCTCCAAAATGATGTCAATGATGAGGTTTTTTTTATTATTATTGAAAAACATTTTCTAGAGGGACAAACCCTAAACTCCCCCGCCAAATATGTGCACCTAAATCTTTTATAAAGCTAGGAAAAACACGTTGCACAATAGGATTCCATATTGCAGTATACTTTTCGGAGTTTTCCATCATCTAGACGTCAGAACACACTCAAAAGCAGTGAGCGCTCATTCTATTGCCATTCTTCCATCCACTCATTCAGTATTGTGCTGCATTCTGCATCCTTGGTCCCTTCTAAGTCCAAGAGAGACCTTTCTATTATAAATAATGTGTATGGAACGGACTGTGTTCAAGACCCACTCGACAGCACAAACAATAGCCTTGAACTTACGGACACAGGGATGCAAAACAAAAGGCAGTGAGCGTGCTCCGTTTGGTTTGTGTTTACAGAGAGGTCGGCATCGAGTGCCAAGAAGTGCCGGGCCACAGTAAAGGCATCGGGTACCTTCAGGGCCAGAGCCTCAAGCATGTGAAATCTGATCACCTGTGGAACTCTGTGCTTCTGGGAGGACAGTGGTTCCTATTGGACGCCTGCTGGGGAGCAGGACGAGTAGATATGGAACATGAAAGCTTCGTCAAAAGGTTTGCAAAAAGAAGAGGGACGAAAGAGCATTCACCATTCAGTGGTAATGCACTTTTAGAAAGAACATTTTCTGTGAAATAAGTCCAAACCTGGAATTTGAAACTGAATCTGTGTGATTAGCATCTTCCTTGTTTTTACTGCATGCAGTACAATTCCACAAAAGCACCGTAGCACTGCAATCGTGACAAGTTTGAGTTTGCCCTTTCGTTTATTATCGTACACACAAAACCAGCAGCGAGTCGAGTCTCAAACCAGGCTGCTGTCTCCATCTGTTGCCTCCAAGGTTCGATGATTTCTATTTCCTAACGGAGCCAGAGGAGTTCATAGATTCGCACTTCCCTGATGAGGAGAAATGGCAGCTCCTGGAGACGCCCATCCCCCTGGGGGAGTTTGAGAGGAGGGTCTTCAAGACATCCGCCTTCTTCACCATGGGGCTCAGGCTAATTCAGCCTCATCACTTTCACATCGTCACAGGTCCGTCTGGGATTTCACATGGCATGCAAATGTATAAGTCCTCCCGGTTTAACACAATTTGATGCACCCAAAACAAATTTAAAAAAAAAAAATAGATTCAATTAGATTATGTGAATATTATTTGTCCAAGAATGAGGTATGAAGTATGAAAGGATTTGCTTCTTCGAAAATAATTCAGGCAATGCCATTTGAATGTTTACCAACCTACATCTGTCAATCTTACATTTCTGTCTTTTCAATATAAAAGAGAAATGGTCTTAAAAATTCGCTTGGGATTTCCTCCTCAGATGATGGCGAGGCAAATGTGTCCCTCAGCTTCTCCAGACCAGCCACTTTTACCTATGAGATCACGCAGCACCAGGACCTTCTCCATTGTGGAGCTCCGGAGCAGAAAGAGTCCAGCAACTCCTCCTTTGGCCTTCTGACGGTTTCCCATCGGAGCATGAAGCTGCAGCTCCTGCCGCCTGCAAGCGGCGTGTATGACGTGAAGGTGTTTGCCCGGCCTGAAACAGCCACCACGGCTCTGATTTGGGTCTGCTCCTTCACAGTGGAGTGTCCGATCCCCAGGGCCAGGGAGGAGATCCCAGAGAACCCCTTCTTGTCTTGGGGCCTGCAGCCTGTTGCAGGGTCCCTGGGAATAACTGGCAGCAGCCAGGGCAGCAAGGCCGCCGAGGCGGAAGACGGTGTCTACGAGTTGGCGCTGAAGACGTCCAGGCCTCTGATGATGCTGTGTGAACTGGTCCACCCAGAGCTGGAAGCTGCTGTAGCCAAGCGCTGCCTGGCTTCTCAGATTCAACCGGATGCCCTGACCTGCCACGTCCTGTGTCCCTCGCGTGGCTTCTACCGGCTGTCGGTGTTTGTGCGAGACTATGAGAAAACAGAAGTCAAGTTCCAGAATGCTGCAAACTTCCTGTTGCACTGCAAAGGGAACGTGGTCCATCCGGACGAGCTCTACCCTCCCCATCTGGGCACGGCGTGTGGGCCGGGGACCCGCACTTCAGAGGCGGGGCTGTCCAAATTCAGCCACACGGCAGCGCTGGTGAGCACCCAGCAAGGCAAGTGTAACATCACCTTTCACAACCAGCGGGACCTTGAGCTTCACACTGTGCTCAGCAGGGAAGAGAACAAAACGGCAACTGTCCCGCTATCACGGCACCTTTTCTGCACATACACAGACAGCAAGGTGACGGTGAGCGTCAGCCTGCCCGATGCTGGGGTGTATCGGCTGGGGCTGTACGCTAAGATCAACCCTGGTGGAGATTTCAACCCCATGTGTGACTTTGTTCTGAGGAACAGCTGTGATCAGCCGGGTCCTCCGTTCCCCTGCGTCTACTCAGCCTGGAGGAAAGGCTTTGTGCTCTTCGAGCCCCGCGTGGGTCTGCTGGAGCCCCTCTCGTGGGTCCGCTTCAGGGTGAGGGTCCCCGGGGCCCAGAGAGTGAGCGTGATGGGAGAGGCCCGAACTGATCTGAAACTGAATAAGAGCAGAGTCTGGGAGGGTGAGGTTTTCAGTGGAAACGGTCTCCAACAACTGAAACTGGCCGCGACGTCAGGAGATTCTAGTGACATGGCTGTTTTGATGACCTTTGACATCAAGCAGTTGGAGAAAGACGTGTGAATACAAAAAGAAAGGCCGGCGGATACCAGATGGATAGCTCTCTGAACATAGCTGTTAACTGCCTAGTGAAGTCATTGATTTGGACTTATGCAAATCAGTAGAACATATTTGCAAATAATTCTAATTGTGAGCCGATCTTTCAGGTTTAACGGACACGTCATAATTGAATTTGAAATATTTTCCTGTGAATGTATAAACTTTTTATTTTTTTGCATTGAAGTGATACAAATGCTACTTACCTGGCAATTGTTTGGATTTTTGTGTGCTCAGCCCCAATATCACACTGATCAAGAGTGCATGTGTGCTATATTTATCTTTTAAGATGTAAACCTGCATTATGATATGATTGTTGTCAAAAAGCGTGCAATATATACTGTGAAAAGATCTAAATCTGGACTCCCCCCCCCCAAGGGTTAAGGCAACTAAACTTAATAAAAATATCTAGAAAGACGGGCGCCTGAGTAGCTCACCTGGTAGAGGGCGCCAGCGCCTCAGTCCTTGATGCAGTGGCCGCAGGTTCGGTTGCAATCTGCGGCCAATGCGGCTGCATGTCATTCCCCCCCTCTCTCTCTCCCCTTTCACATGCATGCTGTGCTGTCCCGTCACAAATAAAGGCCTAAAATGCCAAAAAATATACAATAAAAAATGTCCACTCAAAACCTGCTTGGAATTACTATGTAATCAATGGTATTGAGACAGAGCTTACTTTTTTTTTTTTTATTATTATTTATTTATTTTAATAATTGATCACTATTTTGGAAAAACACTCAGAGTAATTCACACTCATTTGCCAGTTTATTAGGTACACCAATACAGTCCTGCAATACATCCTACTTTCATAAGGGTTATCATTTGAAGCATGTAGTTTGATTCAAGGTTCCATACTTTATTGCCTTACAACTAAGATGCTAGGGATTTGGTGCAGTGGGCTCATTACGAAATAACAGAAAGCAATCATAATAGGACAGTCAATACCCATTAAAAGCACATGTAAACACATACAGACACGAGGCATTTCTGTTATTTAGCCTACCCTCACTGATGTAAATGAGGTCGACAAAATAATAAACACACTTGGCTGTATAACGCTATAAAATTCAACATGTACCACAAACAGCGGCCTCCAAAATGGCCATACATTTGAATCAACACCTCTCAAAAACTGAACATTATAACCTTCCTGAAGGTAGGATTTACTGCAGGAACGTTGTATTCAGACTGCATTACTTTTAGTTAAGCATATGTAATAAACCGACAACTGAGCGTATACTGTAACTCGTCAAACACAGTCACAGCAGTCAGATCCATGGAGGAGTTTATGTTGGGGTCAAGACTGGTGATACTAGAACATGCAACATATTGGCTTCTTAGGTCCACTTTAAAAGAAAAACAACTCCCCCACATCCCACCTAATAAAAGTGGCTGTAGAGTGCACTATTGTTGCAGTGACCTGGACCCACTCTGCAGGATTTGGCAGACGCCAGTGAGAGTGATGAGTGTTTACATGTGGCTGTCATAATAGCCCACAAATAGCCTCGGCTCACTGCCTCAGTAAAAATACAATAGAGGGGCGCGGAGGAGAAAAAAGGGCGGTTAATGGTCGAAGTGATATGGTAAGAGTGTGTTTTAAGTGTATCTGGGGGTGGGGTGGGGGTCTTGCCTTGAGTCGCTGGGGAGAAACTGGCGGCACTGGTGGCAGGAGAGAGGCGAGGAAATGCTGATGTCAGAGGTGAGCCATGTGGAGCTTTGTATCTGCCTGGCAACAATACCAGGACACACACACGCAATCTCCCTTTCTTTTAACCCCCCCCCCCCACCCCCAACACACACACACACACACACACACACACCCCCTTTCTTTTAATAACACATACACACTCTTCTTTGTTCTTTCAAACACACACAGCATGAGGAAATGGGGGCTAAAACTGTGTGTGCAGGATTCCTCATGTTCTCTTAGCACTATTTCAGCTGCCATTTTTTCTTAACAAAGTGCGTTAATAGCTGGACACAAGAACAAACACTGATCAACCATATAAATATTTAATGGATTACGTGGTGCAATAAAAACAATTGGATTATAAAAGCATCAGTCACAGGAAAAAAACAGAAGTTACAGTAGTTTTGTGCAAATGCAATTGAGTTTTGCTCACTTTCTGTGAACACCCTCAAAACAAAATGTGGAAGTCAGTTTGGCACTTTTGAAGTTCTTTTTTTCTTTGTCATTACAATAGAGGCCATAAGAAGTTTTTTTCTTTTACTTTGGACGGTGTGTAGATAGCGGAGAAGAAATGAGCCCTTTGCTTCCCCCCCCAGATCTAATTCTGCCATCACAACATCAAACACCTCTCAACTTGAATCATCACTGTTACTTGACACGAATAATAAATCATCCGGGTGTTTTTTTGTACACGGCTGGCGGTGTGTGGCTACAGATATTAACCACAATTTCACCCCCATCTTCTTCTATCACACTTGGGTTTTATAGGGCAAATATGTAATCTCAGGTATGGCAAATTCCTCTCGCTGTCTGTGAGGACTGTGTGGGTGAAGAGCCTGTGATTCCCTTTTAACCTCGCTAGGACAGAACAGCTCAAACAATTAGTACCAACAGTCCCCTGAGGCCTGAGAAATATTTTGGACAGTTAAAAATCCATTTCCAAGCCGCTTTCTCCAATAAGCACAAAAATACCTTAAAATGATCCACTTCTTCAAGAAGTGCATACGTTCCACACAGATGGTCCTTTTGAACATGGAGCCAACCTTTAAAACCAGAATAAGAACAAAACCCTCTCATACTGCGTTATCACACTGCAGTACAAGAACACATTTCACCCCCTTTGTATAAAACCAATTAACACCAAACTTTGTTTTTGTCCTATAACTTCAGCTACAAAATGGCCTCCACGTACAGAATGAAGACACCAGGGTGCTCGGTTTGCCAGAGAGCTGCGTAGCAGTCACACTGAGAGGCTTGTGGAGGGCTCTTTGGGCCCCCAATGTGCAAATAAGTAAGGGTCCCCCCCAACAAACTTAAATACTCTTTGTTTTGTCCGTGCTCTGATACAAAACTTCAAGGTTTTGTAAACCAACTAGGGCTGGGCATTCTAAGTTCTATTTCCCGCTATTTAGACACAGCTTAAAGCTATAGTGTGTAGTTTCATTCTCCCCCATTAGGAATTCTGAAAAATGACAACACTGTTGGTGCATCCACATGATACAAGCCTTCCGTGATCGCGCACCACCACCCACCACCCCTCCTCCACGCAGTTGCTAGTAGCCAAGGAGGATAAAAAAAAAACACGATGGATTCTTCAGAAGAGGTAATTATCTTCACTCCAAAGTCGCCGGACGACACAATGCTGAGAAATACAGAGAGTGTTAAGTGGAGCTGATTAGCTTTGTATCCACTTATTTGGCAGTGGCTTGAACGTAGCGGACGTTCATCAATATAAAAAGGTTGCGTACTAAAGCGTCAACGTTTTCATCGAAGTAATGAAGTTAATCCAATTTGGTTGATGTCATCCATGTACTAAATGAAAATAAGCTACCAAGAAATGCACTACTTTGAGCCTGATTACATTTTTAAGCACACAAACCGTACTGGTTTCAGTACTTGCTGTGATACGCAGCCCGTATTCCAACATCTTTTGGGTTAATTTGCAAGAACACCTGAATTGCCCTGAGCCCTCCAGTGGCCTCCCCCCCGTGTGACATCGCCTACTTTACCTTCTGACTTAGTAAAAACAACAACATTGCTTTAAAGAACGACTCTATGGATTCCTTTCACCAACACTGTTGAAGGACGGATACTCGCCTGACAACACCTCCTCCCGCCCCAGGGAGAGGAATGGAGCTCTGAATGCAGCTTTAATCTCTGCTTTTCTTAGCCGTATAGCCAAGGCACTGCTGGATCAGAAAAATCTGACATCTCACAACCAGATTCTCTTTGAGTTTTTTTTTCTACAAAAGAATTGCATCTGCTTTTGCTTTTTGTAGCTTGTGCGAAAGGAGACGTTTTGCTTGCACCTAGAATGTTCAATTCACAGTCTTATAAAAATACTATTTGTCGTTTTTTTCGAGGTAATTCAAATTCTTAGCAGATACGTAAAATAAATGTGATTATTTTCTCTTTGTTGTTGTACCAGTTTGGTGAAAGGCAATTTTTTGTCATAAAATATGTGGAATTATATTCACACGACATCTCAACACATGCAAAATAGTGTAGACATACTTGTAGCAGTAGTCGTGTATATGTGTTAGTGGTACTTTGATTTAAATATCCCAAACATTTTACATAACCCTCAACTCTTTAAGGACTACTCTTTGGTCTCTTGGCCAATTATAGTTTCAGTTTCACTGCTCTTTGACATGTATAGCAGCTTTCAAAGTTGTGGAACCTTCAGTCTCCCATACGTCAGCCTCACAACTATTTCACTGTCAATCACGGCAACTCTCTGCAGTATTACGTAACTACAGAGCGACAGCAACTGTTGCTCACAACAGACTGCTTTGAGAATGCATCCCTGAAACGCTGAACAGAGGACCCAGCTCAAACAACAGTTATCATATTGTCAAAAAAGGATTTATGTTACATACTATCATGCTCCGCTTGAATGGTGATTTACAAAAAAGCACTGTAATCTGTTTGCGTTATGTTCCATCTGTCATTTGTAAGCGGAGGTAAAGCTTTTTTCCAAGTGGCATCTCATTTTGAACAAAACCCTTCACTTGTTAAGTGTGAGCTACAAGCATTCGATCACAGAATACAAGCTGTGAGAGACTGAGAATTTAGCAGCTCAATTCTTTGCTTTGTCCTTAAAGAGCTATTTGAGGGTACAGTAAGTACAATATATAAAAACACAAGGTACAATTGCACTTTTTTATAGAGTAAAAGAGAAGGAGTGTACCAGAGGAGATAAGGGAATGAGCAACTTTGAGTAACTCTTTTGCTGGCTGGAACATGCCAGGGTAATACATGTTAGAGGCATACTTCATTGCTATGCTATATGCTATCCTAGGCATTGGATTATTCTTCTAAAAGACAGTGGCACATCTAGCATAAGATGGTATGGCTTGTTTAGATCATTAGAGTGGACTCTACTGAGAGGACGGATGGGGCCAGCAGTGTCAGCTTGAGTTCAGATTCAGGATTATTTGAATCTGCAGATAACTACCAGGGAGGGAGGGGGAATAACTTGCTAACAATGTTATCACTCTTTCTCTGTCTGCCAGCTGAAAACAAAAGTATTGATTTTTACTGGCTGTTGACAGCACTGATAGACATGTAAAACACGACACAGCCAGCGTTGTAAACGGCAACCCAAAATACACTGAGGTCACCAGTGATCTAAAAATATCTTAGATAAGAAACCTAACAACAGTGAATACGTGTTCACCACACTAGCAAGAAGTCCCCCGTCTCCTAAGGAATTAGATTTTGGGTTTAAATTATTCTCTTAGCAAGATGGTAAAAATCTCAGAGTACTCATTATTGAATACAGGCCATTTGTTTTGGTACAGTGAGTGTACAAAGGCCAATGCAATATACTCTACTGTTGTGGTAGCAGTGCTATGTGCACAATTGTATGAGCATTTTAATGTTCCTTTGTCAATATCAATTTACTTGAGACAAACTTAGCGCCACATGACCCAAAGATGAATTAGTATGCATGTTACACTGCTGACCCCATAATGAATGAAAGCCATCAAATCTTCAGAGATTGTAGCAGGGTTCCTACACATTCACAACTTCTAAATCCCACTTATTTACCAAGCTTTCACTTTGAAATGCTTGGTTTGTTAGATATACCAACTTATAATTTTAGTGGGTCTTATTTGACCCAAATATGCAACTGTACAAATGACAGCACCGGTTCTCCACCCAATCAAACCCATTTCAAGTTATAGATTTTCAAAACCTGTGTAGGAACCCTGATAAGAGGAAGACATGCATACACCATTAGTGTGACACACGAACGCAGAGCAAACAGTAGCATAACTACTCATTTAAACAGGTCATAAAAGTCTGATTCTCTGCAACATTACACCGCAAATACAAAGCCTTATCACTGTTCACTAAAGGCTCTACTCATGTTTACCCAAACAGAGAACTGAATCTAGGTTTTCCCAGATTATTTCATCCCCCGCCCCTTACCTACCCAAAAGATTAAAACAAAACATGGGAATGTGCACACATATAACAAATGCAACAACAAATGAACATTTTGACCAAAATGACGAAATGAGTGATCCACACCTGGCTGCAGAGATGCTTAGCTTAACTTTGTGTCTACCTGGTTTCTCACTCCTAACTAGCAGCATCATGAATAGAACACAGTGGTTTAAGGTAAAGTTTCTGTTGGAGTGATTCAATGTGTTTCTTGATGGCCTCGGCTGTTTTATAACTACAACACTTTGCTGCAGGGACTGAAGTCTGCTTTATTGCACTTTCATTAGATTCACTTTAGGAGTCTTAAAATAAAGCACTGGGATGGTGTTTAGCTATGTGATTAATGGCATCATTCATCAGTAGTCTGCAGCCAACAGGCTGTCCAATGTTTACAGCCCTATGGCCAAGCGCTCCCACTGCTGCAGCGTGGCATGCAGACAAGATAACAGGTGGGCCACGGATTGGGTGACAACAGAGGAGGAGCGATTCTTGAGAAACCCCACAAGGGAGCCCACCAGAATCACACGGCTATCCATGCCTGTCCAGAAATAGAGGCATTAATTTGCCAACTGTGATAAACAGAAATGCACGAGCTGTAGGAGTGTGCAGTTGGAAATTCCCTTCAATTGTGAAAGTCCCATAGCTTGCGGGCTTAGTGGGGCGTAATCACATTGGTTTAAAGATGGAGTCTTGTGTTGCGTTATGTTGCAGATTTGTCTGCAGTTGTGAGCAACTCTCATCTCTTGACAAACCCGTCTTAATGTGAATTGACACAAGTGACCACATCAATTTGTCGAATTTCATTTGATAAATATGATACCTAACTCGCCAAAGTGCTAACTGTACAGTTAGTGGTGTTGCAGTAGGAAGTAAGGCAAACAGCCATGCCATGTGTAACTGGTTTGGATGGGTGATGTCATTTTTTTAAAAAGCTCATTTGCACACAAATTAGGAAACAAAGTGACATAGTACATAGATAATGAATGGACTTTTAGCAGCAGCGTCTGCAGATGCATGTGGTGACCACACATTGACCATTCTAGTGGAGTGTTTAGTACATAGCCCCAGAGCCCTCCCTGTCCCTCCCACAGTGGTTCCCCTTAGAGTTAAATAAGACAGATGGAGGCAGTGGACATACAGACAGATTCTATCACGGATCAAACAGGTCAGGCTGTCCCTGCAGCTCCAGCTGACTGTTGAATTGCTCGACCTCCCTGTTGGCCTTGGCGAGGTACTCTTTAATAAACTCCTCCATGTCTGTGGTAACAGCAATGTAAGGGCAACGGCCGCACAATCACCACGGCAACAGTAAATATAGATGCAAGCAGACCTGCACAATGATTCGTGATCACTGCTCTCAAAAAAGTTAACTTTCTATCTATATTTGTCAATTAAACTGTACACATTTTCTATGACTTATCAAACACAGAGCTGGATTTGTATTAACTAAACTGACTGACATCAAACTGTATCAACACCAGGTACGTTTTTGTTAAACAGCTGATTTAAGTGCACTGGTTTATAAGCCTGAGTGACAACTTAGATGTATATTAGTTGAGGTTCTACAATAGTCACCACTATGAAAGGCAACCTATTCTCACCAGCGAGTTCGTATGATATTGTATGTAAACTTATGCACAACAATTTGTATGATATCTTACGAAATTGGTCACTGGTTACGTGACAGTTACGTATAGGCACCAAAAGGTAACTGGGAAACGGTAACTGGGAAACGGTAACTGGGAAACGGCAACTGGTCACCATTACGTAGCGTACTTGACAGTTACGTTTAGACACCAAAACGACTGGTTAGAATTAGAAAAAAAAAATGGTGGTTTGGGTGAAAGTCCTGTGTCATCCACCACTCCGACCTCCTCCCTACGCAGATTTATCCACTTTTTTCAACTTATACTGGGTGCTCTGGTCATAATTACTACAGGCAGTAGAGGACGCTGCCTTACAGCAAACATCAATGTGGGGCTTACAATAATAAATATGTAGAATCATTTTGAATTACAGTGCATTACTTTTTTTAGCTATACATATAAGCAGTTCATGAGAATAGCCCGGAAAAGGATACAGGGATGGAAGTTCATTTTTTCTCCAAAGATGTCAACATATTGATAACCGTTGTAGAAGAAGCCTGGTGGAAGTGGGTCCAGGTGCCTGGTCGTCTAAACAAGAATATATAATATCAAGTTCAGTCAAAGTTTTTGACAAACAAACAAACAAACTTGTTGCTATTTCTGTGGCATTCATTGACAATAAAAGTAAAGGTAACCTGTGGAGGTTTCTTGTAAACAAACACAATTGGTTTATCAGAAAGCATATGTTCATGTATCCCTGGGGCCAATACAATGTGTTGAATGCATTTCATATGTATTTGCAAAGCAAGTTTTTTTAAAATACATTTTAATAATCTGAAACTTGCATTATTTAGATCCACGTTTACATCAACTAGAAATGTTCTTCTCCATCTTTTGCCGGTTGCATCTGCTACATTTCTTACAGCCACCAAGCATGAAACCAGCAGCTGGGAAGTGCACATGTGCATTGCGTGCATGCTAGTAATTTAATATAGGTACAAGCAAAGCAGGTGCACGCTCATAAAATCATTGCCCATAGTCAAGCTTTAAGGCCGTTTTCTCCACACAAAACCCACTGGTAAAAATATTATATAATAATAATAATAAAAAATATAAACACACTCACGTGTATGCTCTTGATTTCTTGTGGCGATAAAGTACTTTTAGTCTTCTTAGGCTTCTTTGTCTGCTTCTGTAAACACCAAACAAAAACAACAGCCTTGTGATTACACAACAATTCTTATATAGTACTTGACTGATGTTACCAATCATCATAGATCTATACATGAGTCTCAAGTGTGTATTGCCATTAAAAACAGCAAGCCTATTTAAATGTCTACCTGCTTGGCACACAGCCGGAGCCAGTCCTTCAGTCCATCCTCAGTGAGGCCGACACCATCGAAGATCAGGAAGCAGGGCGCGGTGGTGTCTTTGGGGCCCGGGGTCAGAGGGACAATGCTCAGGCTCCCGCTCACTGTGTTGTAGCTCACCTCCATCAGTTGGTCTGAGTCTGGAGGTTCCAGAAATGAGCAACTCACATCCAAATCACACATACAGTTCACACCTTGTGTAACACCTGCTTAGGGTTGGGCATCGTTTAGATTTGAACACATTCTGATTCCAATTCCAAATTTCCGGTTCTTATCGATGCTCGATTCCGATTCTTTGAGGGGTGGAGATGAAACGGTTCACGTGCTTATTTCACAGATAAGAGGAACATTTTATTTTGATTCAAAGGTGATTTACAGTTTTAACGGGCTTTTTCAAAGTAAAATAAAGCCACACTTTACTGTGCTCCATGGCTGCAACACAACAAGCGTCTGAAAGTACGGTGGTGGCCACGGAAACCAAAACTTGCTCGTGTTGAATTTGGAACCGGATTCAAAACGATTCGAAACGATTCCAATAAAGAAACGTTTCAATTGGAATCGTAATTTTTTTAAACGACTCCAAGTTGGAACCGGTTCTCGATGCCCAATCCTACACCTGCTACAGTTCAGCAGCTCCATATGGAAACAACAGCATGCTGTCGGAGGGGTGTTAATGTTTTAACATCTATACAACCTCTCTGTTCCCAAAATGGCTCACAGAACTCACGTGTGTGGTAAAAAGATAAAACATGTCAAATATGTCCTAACTTAATGCAAAATATGTACTGAATGTGCAACAGCTAAATACAAAAAAATTAAATAAAGTAAAAATAACTAAATATAAAGTGATGTCAATGATACACTACCCTAAAGACAGTGACTGAGATACACACTTGACACCAAGGGAATGCGAGTATTAGGATAAGGATGGTACTGTACAGTCTCCACATTCGTTCCATACTACTGTATCTTCCCAGGCTCTCTACAAAATATCTGCACATCTCCTCACAGACACCTGCACTCTCTCCTCATGCAACAACTCTACACAGGTCTCCAAATGAAAAAAAGAGTGAGAAAAAACTATGTGGAGGAAACCAAACCAGTGGACTATGAGCTGAATTCTAAACACCAGACACCAGAGCAACAACCGAGCAATATTCCTACCGTCAGGAGCTTCTTGCCTGCCTTGAGGGCAGCCTTTTTTCTAATAATTCCCAAAACTGGGAAATGCAAATGCAGGTTAAATATTTACTATGGAAAAAAAAGTCACATTTGTTTAGTAATGCTGAACAAAAGCAAGTTCTCTGGAATTCAAAATCTGATCTGAAACTTTCAAAAAGTTAGCAGAAGTGGCATTGTATTTTTAAAGACAAAAATAAAATTAAAATGTGTTATTCCTACCAGAAAATCGGACTTTTCCCCGAACATTGTACAGATTTCCTTGGAAGGGGCTTGGCCTTAGTGATGACTTCAATGCTACAGAAACATGATGAGAGTTTTAGCAGTTAGTACTGTGAAATAAATTGTTGGATTTACAATATAAATGTTCTGAAAAGCAACATTGGCAGCAAGATGTCAAAAGTGGATCCTTTGGGATCACAGATTGCTTCACAGCAACAGCGAACAATTACTTTGAGACCTCAGTTGTCTCCATATTTGGAGGCAAAGGCGGCTTATGTAATAATCATCAAACCCTGCCAGCTCATATCTGGAACTTCTGTCACATGTAAGAGTAAAAAAAAAAGGGGGCGAGAATTCCTTTCGGTCTCACCTTTACAGCGGGTGACAAATAGAGGCCTCTCTAGGGGCCGGTTGAAAGCCACACGCTGCTGAGTGAGGACCAGAGACCCAGAACCAGAACAGAATCGCCCTTTGCACCTGAAACACAGAACACATGCACATTACACAAATGGTGAGAAAGTTAAGTCTAGAGCAAGCCAAATGTTTGTGCTACATTTTGTCTTTGGCTGGAAAGTTGTTTACTCTACCAGCTGCCCACAGGA
This sequence comes from Gymnocephalus cernua, assembly GCA_023631565.1. Taxonomy (NCBI): domain Eukaryota; kingdom Metazoa; phylum Chordata; class Actinopteri; order Perciformes; family Percidae; genus Gymnocephalus; species Gymnocephalus cernua. The sequence continues at coordinate 22,142,027 of CM042444.1, forward strand.
AATAGGCCAGTGTTTGTGATTTTGCTGGTAAAACTGTGGAAGTGGATGAGAAATCTGTAAATGTAGACACTCTCATCAGCAAGTAAAAAAAAAGGGTTAGGACTTGTGATAAGCCTTTCAAACACACTCACATGCACACAAAATAAAGCTTGAAGATGAGTAAATCAAAAAGAGCAGACTGGCCAGATATCCAGTGTATGAACTGAGAGGAGGATTTAGCAGAGGTTCATATTAGGCTGACCACTGAGGCATGAAGGCTGAATGGACCTAGTCCAAAGGGAAGGATACCCCCTCTGAGTACATGGCAACTGCATGGCCAACAGCTTGTTCCTGTGCTGCCAGCAGGCAGCTGGTGATAGAACACAAGATGCCCTGAGGGGATTTACAGCAATCGGCAGCCGATACCCCCACCACTGTAGTCGAGTGGCAATTACACTGCATGCAGGGAGGCGAGGCAGAACTGAGGAACGCTGAGGCAGGAGTCAACGCCAATCTGTCACTCAGCGGCTAAAAGGTTGAGTGTGTACCCAGGAGGACGCACGGGGGTCACAACCAGTAGAGAGGGACACAATGTGAGGGTCTTACCATCCAGGGTAGAGGACATAACGCGCTCTCAGCATCTGTGGCTCATTGAAGCTGCTATCAGATAATATCAGATTCACATCTTCATTCCTAATTGATAAAAAAAAAAAAACAGAATTATATGCAACACTTAACTTGTACAAATACATGCAGAAACGTATGCAAATACGACATGAAAAAAAACACAACTACTTGTGAAAATATCCCTTATCTACAAAAATGAAATATTCTTTAAGTACAGAACGCATTGGGAAATGTTCATGACACATTACTGTTCAAACCGAGCCATGCTCTGACCCAACAGATTCAGACATAGACTCATAAAGTGGACTAAAATGTAGCCTAAAGACTGAATATCTTAGGCAAAGATAAAAGTAGTTAAATGACTGTTTCTGAATGACAGATCATGCTTCTGTGGGCGCCTACCTGGTGACAGCTCCTTTCTCTGCCAGTATGAAGGCTGCGGTGGGGTTGGCAGAGCGTACCAACTGATGAACATGCTGCATAAGAGGGCGCTTCTGCTCTGCTGTCAGCCCAGTGAACACCACTGTACTCACAATACCTGACATACAAGAGGCGCAAAAAGGAAATATGAATTCCGAGAGAAACTGGCTCACTTTCTCAAAATCACGTAGGTGTAGCGACAGCAGAAATACTATATTTTACACTGGGTTTGGTTTATTGGTAACACTGCTGCAAGCTAAACGATTAGGGAAATTTACTTTTGATTCCTTCAAAATGATTGGTAAGATATAAAAGGCATAATAAATAATTCTGTGAAAGATTAAACTGTGGTGGTTGCTTCTTGCTCATCCTAACAGCTCCAAGCAGACTTCCCACACCACTTCCCAAATTGGGATTTTTCTGGTTCCAGCCAAAAAGAAGGCAAGGATGATGGCAGTAATGTAACTTCAGAATACAAGATGGAATGTGAACTGTGTGCTCTTAAACATGAAGTGACAGTTGGGGCAATGGGGTGCTGAACCTATTGTTGGTTGGGCTTATAGGTTTTTATTAGGGCTGTCGAAATTAACGCGTTAATAACGAGTTAACGTAAATTCCTTTTAACGCCACTCATTCTTTTAACGCGCACACCTTCTGTGATTTCGCTTCGTAGTTTGGAAAATCGGAAAGCTGAAGCAGTAACGTGGTGGACAGTGTTGGCAACTTGCTGACTTTCTTGCTAGATTTTGCAACTTTTCAGACCCTCTTAGCGAATGATAAATATATTCAAATATATTTCTATTGTAATTCATTCCCATGCATGCAGTCCACAGAGCCTCAGTTAAACACTAAACAGTGCTGCTCTCTCCCCTTCTGTTCTCTTGCGCAGCAGTACTGATGGGGGGTGGGGTTGGTAGTGGGTCATATTTTACATCCATGATCGGGAGTGGGTGGCTAGCAGAAACAAAGCTCATTGAGCAGAAATGGATAAAGATAAGGCTTTTGAATGGCAAGTTGAGTTTCAGAGACCTTTCAGATGGTTTTCTCCACAACACTAAAGTTATTTGCATGTAATATAACTGTAGATTTGTGACTGAATTACTAACCACTTGAGCATTAAAAACTTGAAAAAATATCCCTTATAAAAGTACATTAAGAACAGATAAATAAATGTGCGAGTTAACTAGGACACTCATGCCGCCGAGTTTCTATGTTCTTTGTTTTGATAACGGGTCCGGCTGTGCGTGCATGTTAGTGCATGTAGCCATGACAAAACATAGGTATTTCACGTATTGGGGAATGGTCTGTGAGAGCCGTGTGGAGGCAATCCCAGCCCACTGTTTTTTTTCTCAGTATTTCGAGTACACTTTATTTAAAACCTTCAACAACAAAATAGGCTGTAGTGCTCTCGCAATAGTGTTGGAGAATAACTGTTTTACCACAATCACTGTGAGTTCAGAATGGCAAACTCAACCTCCAAATGTAATGTACTTAGAACGTATGATAATTCAAGGTGTACTTTCACAATAAACTCTATGTTTGCGAAATATGTTGACAATAAGTTACAATTTTGCATTTCTAAGCAGTCAAAGATTGAAGTCCTGCTGGAGGGTGCATGGAACTACAACTCAATTGGCAAAAAAGCAAACAAAGCATTGCTGTACATAACAATATATAACTTCTTCACTGGTTTGTGTGGGATTTGCTACTCAACTGTCTCAATTATTTTTATCATACATGTAGAACTTCTCCTCTGACTTAGTTTGACAAAAATCATACATTTCTTGACCTTTAATTATATTGTACAACCCCAAATCAGAAAAACTTGGGACAGTATGGAAAACACAAATAAAAAAAAAAAAGAGAGTAGTGATTTCTTCTTTTTTTTTTTTTTTTTTTAAAGATGATTATTTTGGGTTTTTTTTCCCTTTATTTTTGAAAAGTGGATAGACATGAAAGGGGGAGAGAGATGGGGGATGACTCGCAGCAATGGGCAGCAGGTCGGACTCGAACCCTGCGCCGCTGCAGGACTCAGCCAACATGGGGCGAACGCTCTTACTGGGTGAGCTAGAGGTCGCCCCAAAAGTTCTTTCTAAATATACTTTGACTTGTATTAATATTAATAAAAAATATTTCATGTTTTGTCTGGTCAACTTAATTTCATTTGTAAATATACATCCTTTCCTGTATTCAGACCTGCAACACATTCCAAAAAAGGTTGGGACAGGAGCAATCTAGGGCTAGTAATCAGGTAAATTGGTTAAATAATGATGTGATTTGAAACAGGTGATGTCAACAGGTGATTGCAATTATGATTTGGTACAAAAGCAGCATCCAAGAAAGGTCTAGTTCTTTAGGAGCAAAGATGGGCTGAGGATCGCTAGTTTCACAACAAATACGTGAGAAAATTATTGAAATGTTTAAAAACAATGTTCCTTAAAGAAAGATAGGAAGACATTTGCTTATTTCACCTTCAACAGTGCATAACATAATTAAAAGATTCAAGGAATGTGGAGGAATTTCAGTGCGTAAAGGACAAGGGCGCAAGCCTAAGCTGAACAACCGTGATCTCCGATCCCTCAGGTAGCACTGCATCAAGAATCGTCATTCATATATAAGCAATATCACCACATGGGCTCAGGACTACTTTGGCAAACCTTTGTCAAGTACCACAATACGTAGTTACATCCACAAATGCCAGTTAAAACTGTACTGTGCCAAAAGGAAGCCCTATATTAACAGTGTCCAGAAGCGCCGTCGACTTCTCTGGGCTCGGAGGCATCTGGGATGGACCATCACACAGTGGAAACGTGTACTGTGGTCAGATGAATCAGTATTTCAGGTATTTTTTGGGAGAAATGGACGCCGTGTGCTCTGGACCAAAGAAGAAAAGGATCATCCAGACTGTTACCAGCAACAAGTCCAAAAGCCAGGGTCTGTCAGGGTAAGGGGTTGTGTCAGTGCCCTGGGCAAAGGTAACTTGCACTTCTGTGATGGCACCATTAATGCTGAAAAGTACATAGAGATTTTGGAGCACAATATGCTGCCTTCAAGAAGACATCTTTTCCAGGGACGTCCATGCATATTTCAACAAGATAATGCAAAACCACATTCTGCACACATTACAAAGTCCTGGCTGCAGAGGAAGAGGATACGGGTACTTGACTGGCCTGCCTGCAGTCCCGACCTGTCTCCAATAGAGAATGTGTGGCGCATTTTGAAGCGCCAAATGCGACAACGAAGACCCCGTACTGTTGTCCACCTTAAGACTTGTTTGCAGCAAGAATGGGACAAAATTACACCTGAAACACTTCATCACTTGGTGTCTTCAGTCCCTAAACGTCTTTTAAGTGTTGTGAAAAGGAATGGCAACATTACAAAGTGGTAAATGCTTTACTGTTCCAACTCTTTTTGAAATGTGTTGCAAGAACCAAAATAGGAATTTTGTTTTGAAAAACAAAAACAAAAAAACAATAGAAATCATGAGGAACACATTAAATTATGTGCTGTTGTATTGTCTGCAATTAAATACAAGTCAAAGTACATTTAGAAATCACTACTTTCTTTTTCCCAACTTTTTCTGATTTGGGGTTGTACATTACAACTCTATATTGTACTGCATGGCATATGTTTGAAATGGCTATGTTGAATGGCTTCCACAACAGCATTCCATGTCTAAAAAAATAATTCTATATCAATGAATATCATATGACATTTTCTCAGTATTCTGTTTAAGAAGTTTATCCTTATATGTATTTTGTTGGCAGAAACTGGAGGGTAGAACAGTGCAACAGACAGACAGACTTACCTTGGCTGCACTGCTCCAACAGCTTAGGAAATGCAAACCTGCACACAAGGGACAGAAGAAGAGCCATCCATCAGTCCATCAGTCAAATACAAATTTAGTTTGACTGAGATGGTCACTGCAGCATTGTGGATAGATTATGTTGAAAATAGCGAGTGACACACATATAAGAGCTGTGTTTTTAATTTATATCATCACAATATCATCACTAAGAAATGATATAAATGAATAATGGGTGCTTGCCAAAGCTGTGCAGTAATAAACAGGATAATTCCATGTTATGGCCCTAGGCTAGCAATCCGGTTATCAATCGTGAGGCATTTCTCATAGGGTGACATCATGACTGTGACTGGCAACTGACCAATGTGACCAATGTGAAAGCTTTTCTGTAATCTCATTTAATCTCAAAATAATTTATCCTGAGTTCTCAAATCGATTACGGTTATACACCACTCTCTGAATAACTCTTCTGAGCCAAGTCCCCCTCCAGCCTCCACAGACCCTTCCCCGCAGCTCTTAGCGAGCCTGCAGACTGGGGGGGTTAGCAATTTGAAAGGCATTTATCTTTCCTGTCCTGATGTAATGAACTGTCTACATTCATCACAAAGAATGGCTCATGACTGACCGATGAGCTTCACTGAGGAGGGGGGTGTTGGTCGCACATGTAGACCTAGGGGATTACAGGGCTATGTTGAGGGGGTTGACAGGCAGGTCAGGCCTAAACTGGGCTAACCACACCCAATTAGCGCCATAGTGGGGGTCCACACATCTCCACACAATCTTTGGCAACGGACAGTGATAGGGGGGCTTGTTGAAGATGCCTCACATGGAAAAGTCAGTGCTAACCACATTGCTAACTAAACCTCTTATTATACATTTTTCCATTGCTGAGCCAAGTAGGACTTCAGAGTTCGACAGGAGACTCATCACAATATGATAACAGCACAGGATACAAAACAAGTTTAAGATGTATTGATAATACATTTGAATTAAATCTCCACTAGCTAGAAATCACCTTATTGGGAGTTTCACTGTGTGTTTCCACTTTTTCTTCCTGCATATATGCTCTGGTATTGCTGAATCAAATTGTTATACTTCAACTAGTTTCCAGGTCATTTCTTATAATACCTACTCGCTTTTCAATTAAAATTCTGGCGAAGAAAGACAGGAGCAGTAGTTTCTTTCAAGCATGTTGTAAAAACCAGACCCTCTAGACTGACTTCATCTGTATGCAAGTATATCTGGCCAATGCAGCTAGGCTGTCTAGTGGAAAACAGCCTATTACCCGGAGTGGTATTTGATATTGTGTGGAGCAGCTCAGTCAATCTTCGACAGTGAGAAACTCTGTAAGCTACATCTAAAGCCTGTAACAAAAGCAGAGTGAGATTAAATGTAGGACTGATCCTCTCTGTAAAAAGGGACTCAGCCTTGAGTTTCAATAGCTAAAAGTGTCATGTAACCTCGTCCTGGAAACCTCTGGTGTTTCAACAATTCATCAACATCCGGCCCTGTCTGTCATCATCTGGACTGTTCATATGTTACTTGAAAGCATAACTGAGTGAAAACCGCAACTAGAATCTCAGGTTCTGTTACTGGTGTGTTTTAGCTTGTTTAGCCTTTTTAACTTTGCAAAATAGGCCAAAACATGACTTAATACACTTTTTTAATTCACGTGTTGCCAACTGCATGCAACTACACTTGCATACAGTGGTAGCAAACAAACAAATATAAGCAAACTTACTGTGCTAGGAACAAATGGAAGCTATTTTTATTGAAGAAGTATGTTTTTGGAAAATGCTAAGCATACGGACATAGCAAAATAGATAGATAGCACAATAGCGGATTGTGCTGCAGGAGTGATTGGAGTGGCAAAAATCACTTATGGCAGACAAAGATGGTTTTATTTTTACTTTAACAGCTGCAGAGTTCAGACTCATCTACTGAAATTTCACCTGTGCTCCATACAGGAGGCGAGGGGGTCCACACAAGCAGTGACAGCGCCAATAGTGAAACACGCTTGCACAACTGGGTCAGGGTGGAAAAGCACAGCCTGGACCACATCCAGAACATCTGTGTATCTGTCCAAATAGTAACATTTACAAATGAATAAGTCAACGTCACACACTGACAAACAACAGTAAATTCATTAAGTATTTTCTTTTTCTATTTTCTTCAAACACTGTTATTGTTAGGTTTGAATACCGCAACATACTCTAAAGACTCATAAGGTACAGATGCTAAGATCTGTTTTATGTACTGGGATGAAATTGTTAGTATTCAAGACAGTAAATGATCAATGTCAGATAACATTTTCAAATTGAGGTATTTAATGCTACCATTTAGCTCAGCCCTGCTCTACTGAAACAACTGAAGTCTTGACTTTGTCAGTACCAAGCTGTATCAAGCTGATCGGCGGGCTTTCTTACCCAGGTGAGAGCACCAACAGACGGGGTTTGCCTCCTGGGCCTCTCTGGCTCTCCAGGAAGCTGGACAAATACTGCTGCAGGTGAAAGGCTGAGAAGCTGTCGGGATCAGGCTCGTACACCACCCACCTATGGATCAAGTGAAAATCAAATTGTGAACAAACAAACAAACAAACAAAAATGAAACCAAAGAAACCTTGTTGGATGAAACTCTCACCTTCCAAGTTCCTTATTCAACTGGACCAGGAAGTTGCACAGTCTCTTCTTATGGCTTCCCGGTAGTCCAGTGATGATGGTAATGACAACCTTTTCACACACACAAAGGCCACATCAGATTTCAATTGTATCTGAAATAATTCTTTGAAGGAACCAGACATGTTTTTTTTCTTGTATACATTTTTACAAATGAGGAATATCCACTGCACCTTAGTTAATATGCTCACCTTGTCTCCCTGACTGCTAACTGGATTCCTCAGCTCTGCAGAGGGGAAGAGCACCCCCAGGTGGTCATACAGAATGGGCTCCTGACCGATACTACTCAAGGCAAAGTGCTGAAGAAACCTGGCATAAACCAGAACCAAACAATCAGGAAGCAGAAATGATGGCACAACTCACAGGCACAACTACATAAAAGAGGTATTTTGGGACCGATCATGTATATGTAAGATAACGCACAAAAACGAGTGCTTTAATTTTACAGCTAAGACTTCAAATTTCTCTCCACCAGTCTCGTCTTTAATTCTTATTAAGAATGATTTATACTTCTGCGTAAAATCTATGCCGTGGCTACGTATGTAGGTACGTGGAGACACAGCCCTACGCCTGACGTGCACCTCCCAAAAAACTACACCTCGCGGCTTCATTATCTTATATACTTTCTTTCAGCATTAAAGACCTTTGAAGTGTGGATGGTCACCAGTGATGAATACGCTGCATCAAGAAACACAGGCTTATATGCTATTTTGGGAAGACATACTCATGATGAAGCAATACCTAGCATCAGGTTTTATTACTTGTTTGGTCCAACTGTGAAGCACTCTGCTGAGTGACTTGAGTGTGTACTAACATGTCTTGCTCTGGCAGCTGGCAGTATGAAGTCTTTAGGCTGCCCCTGCGTTTGGCCACGGGCGGTTCCTGACTGTCATGTAGCTTCTGCAGTTTGGTGTGCCTGAGAGGAAAATAAAGTCATTACAATTTCTTTGTTGTGATTCAATGGACATATCTTACATACCTACCTTATAGCATCAGAAGACACACAATCACAAACACATCACAAACTCAAAATCTTGTGACCTGATAAGAAAGGGGCTTGGTAAAACATACTCAAATGTTTTTTTTCTTCACTTTTTCTAAAACAAATTGAGAAAATTCAACAACATTGTGTCAGCATTTATCAAAAATGTATGCATATTTGGTTTGATTTGTTTTTAATTGATCTTATTGGATCAAATTTGATTTCTAATGGAATCTAGCATACAGACAACTAATCTTAAACTGTAAAGACAATACAGTTTTCTTACATGTTTTTCTGGTTGCAGGTCAGGTGCTTCTGGTCCACCATTTGCAGAGTGAGTCCAGATTTAGAGTTTTGCCACACTGACAACACCTGCAGAGAGATAAGGTTCATATAACTGGAGCTAGCTGTATTTTTAATGAGCTTTAAGTGAAGAAGAAGTTATACAATAATGGATCATCCATGAATGAACACAAAACCCAATCATGTCCTAAATAATATTTCATTCACAACTCATCCCTCAAAAAAAAAAATGTCATAAATATTTTACATGTATTTTTTTGAAAATTACTGTATATAATTTAGTCATAGCAAAACCTGAAAGAACATCTGATAAACTGGGATAAACACTAGGGCACTTTTGTTGTGATTCGATTCTTATTATGTTTACCACTGCTATAAATAAATCCTTAGATTAATGTAGAGACTGAATCATCTATCACAGGGGTGTCAAACTCAGTTTCGTTAAGGGCTACACTGGAAAATGAGAATCACATCAAGGGCCAAAATGGTATAGTTTATTGCTTTTATGTATTATTGCATGTCTCATATAGTCTGTCACTTACAGTTTGGTCCTCAAAAATGTTGAAGTAAATGCCAAAAAATGCCAGAATAAGCTTTAAAAAGCAACAAAGTGAAAAAAACTAGATGAGCCAAAACATATTGTGTACTTAAATTGATATAGGGGCCAGATCAAAATTTGCAAGAGGCTGGATTTGTGATCTATCAGATGCCCCATGTGTACCTCTTCAGACTCAAACCCTGTCAGAGTCACTGGCTAAAGACCGTACCTTGGAGTAGAAGGCCCTGTGGCTCTTTGACCTGGGCTGGAGAGCAAAGACCAGACAATGGTCGGCGCTGTGCAGAGGGAACGGAAGGTGTGGGAGCACGCTGCTCTCGTACTCCACAAGCAGAGATGCCACAGCACTGGAGTCCTGTTAATAAGAACATAGAAATCATATACAAGTTAGAACCAGAAATTTAATTGCACATGGATTCATATTATATGTTTTACCGCAAATGTATATGGAAGCAAGTAAAGAACTGTCTTTTATGTGACAACAAAATAGATCTTGGGTAGAAAATAGGGCTGAATGATTAATCGTTTTCAAATCGCGATTTGTAAGAAAGCGATTATTTAATCGTGAAGACCGTGATTAATCAAATGTGAAATATTTAATTGAATGGTCGAATTGAATTGGTCTAACATTTTTTATCCCTCTTTTCATTATTATATTTACTGTTTATAAATAAATGCTGGAATAATGTTACATATCACAGATTGTTTACATTTACTTTTTAGCACCTTATTTAACATAATCGTAGAAGGTGCAATATGTAGCTAAAAAAAATAAATAAAAAAATAATCGGAATCGTAACATCTGGCAGGAAAATTGCAATTAGATTTTTTCCCCAAATCGTTGAGCCGTAGTAGAAAAGTATATATGTGATCATCCATGTGTCAGAAGTGTAACTATTACCGGATCATAGAACTTGATGGTGCTGATGTGATCCTTGGACAGTGTAAAGGTTCCGTATTGAGAATGGATAAACAGGAGTCCCTCAGAGAAGAACATTATTTTTCCTAGGATCAACATTTAAAGAAATATTAAAAAATTATGCAACTCATTGTCACATAAGGGATGACATTGGCCAGAATGAGAAAAAATATCTTGTAAATGTCACAATCAAACAAAAATGAATCAATAAAATAGACTTTTACCCATAGCCTTATTCACAGGGTGGTGTAAAGTTGACTTTGACAATTGATTTCAGGCTAAGTTAGAAATCTAAGAATCAAAGATTACACAGCAGCATAGTAACTTACTAGTTACCGTATATAAATATCAACTACATGGCAGAAATGTTATTATTAATGGAGAGTGTCACCTTCTTCAGGTGTGGAGAGCTGGCTGCTAGAGAACACATATGCAGCATCTGCTACAGTCAGAGCAGTTCCCAAACACGTGCCTTCCTCTTTCTGTTTAAAACACACAGTCTCAGTGATGATGTCACATGCACATACATAGACATGTATTCATACACTGCAGCAAACACATGATGCTTCTGAACTTACCTTAGCAAGATGTTGGGCTTGCTCAGATTGCTTGACATCAGATTCCATCTAAAAACAACATGACCACAAGACTTTTGACAACATGCTTTCTGGATAGAAGAAAACTGAAAATGTGTGTTTTGGGAAACCTAAACTGTAAAGAAAATATACAAATTGATCTGAAAAAGATTTTCAGCCCCACACATACCAGCCAGCAGGCATATCGAGGCACAGTTGTAGTCAGGATGGTGTAGCAGCTGTCTGAGGACACAGTGCCATCTGCAGGAGAGGAAACACACTTGTTTAAATGGAGCACAAACAACAAAGCCAAACAATGACAAACAAGGAAGATAAATGAGGAATATGATCCTCAGAGAAGGAAATAGGCTATTTTTAGACCAGTGCTCTGTTGTTTTAAAATTACTTTTGCCTTTTTCTGTTAATGGTGAAATGTGGATTTGTCCTGCTTATTATGTAAATCACATTTCTTTTGTGGACTCAATCAGCGATTCTAATTAGACTTAATCAAATCAATATTGTACCTTTCTGTTGAATGTTGATGCTGGACTCCAAGAAGGACTCAGAGAAGACCACAGAACCCAGGTCGCCCCTATCCCACTGCAGGTCTGGGATGTCATGGACAGTCATGGAGGCCTTCAAAACAAAAGTCAAATTAATCCGGATAAAATAAAATAAAAACTTTCCATTTGAAGTTATCCTTTGGTCAAGCAAAAAACAACAGCCTTCTCTAACTTACTGTTTTAACTGCATAACGGCTTTCTTCATCAGTCAGAGGAATGATCCTGAAAACAAAAAGAAAATCACATTTTTACAAAAAGGTTTTTTAAAAAAAAGGATCAATTTAGTATGTTTTTTTTCCTTTTCAAATAAGACAATTACATTTTCAAGGAGCTGTGTCAGAAAATACAAATGCTTGCAAATGTTCAATAAGGACTTGTTAACACTTACTTTCCTTGCATATTCACTGCTTGAATGCTGAATTCACATTTGGACCTGAAGAGAGAAAACACAGAATCAAATCTCAAACAATACTTACAAAACATTTCATGCTTGGCTGAAAGTCTCACACAGAGGTGAAAAAAAATCGAAATCAAACTGTACCTGAGAGAACTACGGTACGGACTTAAATTCATCGAGTCCAAAGCCAGGAGAAAGGTGTTCTCTGCTACATCCTTAGCCTGCAATAATAAACACGCTTTAATGAACCCGAGGCCTGTACTACGAAGCAAGATCAACATGCCCTGGATTTATTTCTGTTACCCGGCTTCACCTAACCTAACAACCGCGGTGCCGCAAAAGGTGTGACACAACAGTGGTTGTCAACTTGTTCAATCAACCCAGGGATTCCCAAACTAGCGACAAGTGCGTTCACATAAAAGGGGCGGTGTTTGCACCGTTGGACCAATCGCAAACACGGACAGGTCTACCAGAGCCGCATATTTTACACGACAAGAGCAAACCCTAATCCTACAGAAATAAGAAGAACACAGACACGTAATACAGGCAAATAGCTATACAGTCGCTGCTGCTAAACCCAGTAAGGAAAGCTGGCGAAAAATTGCAGATGCTGTAAATGCGTAAATTAAAAGGTTTATCAATATCCCTGCCCCATCAGTCAGGCACAACAAGATCTGATCATAATTACACTTGTGCATTCCATAAACTTTGGTTGCTGTAGCCTATTCTTTCAGTTGCAACCCTGGCAGTGGTAAGCGATCGTGGGAGCACATCAAAAATAAATATAAAAACATAATTCAAACCGATTTGTAGCATTGGCAACATACAGCTCAAGAAGCTGACAAAGATACGTAATTCCCTCTGCTGAAAATGTATATCTTTCATAAAGATACCCATCAGGGAATGTCAACGGGTTTAGTCGGTCTCCGACCCCCCTCTCTCTCTCTCTCTCTCTCTCTCTCTCTCGCTCCGCGCACCGAGCTCCACCTGATCTTCTAAGAATGGTGACGCCATTATCAATCGAATATTGTTTGGTCAGTAGGTGGTGCTTTCATACCGGTTGATCTCTGATCTCGAGTAGGTTAGGTGTTCAGCATAAATTACCATGCTGATGTAACCCGGTAACGAGTGACCCACCGTCGTGATACACAAAACCCTGGGTTGAACCTGAAGTTACCTCGGTAACCCCAGATCTTGCTTCGTAGTACAGGCCTCTGTCATTTTAAAGTACATGTTGAAAAATGTTAAAATAGGTGCTCTTTTTTCCTTTCTTACCTTGGTAGCGCTGGAGGTACAGGCGTAGCATTTGATTCCTGAAAGGACTGCTTGAACAGCAGCTGAATATATCTGTGACAAAAGCCTATTAACAAAACAGGGTATCACTTTACTTGAAGGTACCTACATAAGAGTGACATGACACTGTCATTTAACAATGGCCAGCCACTAGCCTTCAGGGAAAACATATTGATTATTTGAGCCAAAATTAAATCACTTACAAGACTTCCGTTTTCTGTTGCTCTGTGTTTTGATTTCCTGTGGGTGAAATACAGCGCGTGTAAAAAAATAATATACTAACAATACAAAAAAGAGGCTTCTCATATTACACTTAACCCCACTGGGGACGCTGCATTTGACTTGATGCAAAGTAACATTTCACACTAACAATTCTGACAGAGGGTTAGTTAATATAGCTTGAACCCCTGGGTTAATAAACTGTGCTTTAAAAATGTGTTTTTCTTTAAACTAATAATTTTAATTTTAAATAAGCAAAGTCCTACAGTAAAACCTCACCAAGGTATGGAGTGTGGGTGGTCTCAAAGAAATAGGTTCGAGAGCAGGCTAGAGGTCCTTTGGGAGCCACACACTGCAGAATCTAATGGGGAAAAAAGTGTTTCATTTGTTAGATAGAATCATGGCATGTTCACAAATGACGCAGGAAACATAGCAGTGTTTTCCCTAGTTTTGTGGAAGACTTAAGTGTGTGTATTAGGTGAGGGGCTTAGGTGTCATTCCTTAAGAAAATGTTGAGTTTTTCAATAAAAACAAAAGCAATTTTCCCATACGTTCGGTCTCTTTGTGGGATTTTCTCTTTTTGCGGTCATGTTGTGTCTCTTTTTGGTTTTCTTTGGGGTTGTTTTGGGTCTCTGTGGTCATGTGGCGTCTCTTTGTAGTCATCTCTTCTCTCATCTTCATCTCTTTTTCACATCATTTTGGACCATTATTATTTATGTTATCTTATTATTATTATTATTAGTGTCTAAAACGTTGGAAAAACTAGAGCAGATAAGTTAAAAAAAAAAACATTTAAAAAGCTTAACAACAAAACTTGCTAAAGAAGTCCAACTTCAATCACTAGATCTGAGAAAAGTCTTTTAGGGCGTTTTCACAGCTGAAAGTCCAAACCAAGGTCCGGACCAAGGGTCATGTTTTTGTTACATTGTATACATTTGATCCGGTAAGTTTTGGTTTCACAGTGCAGTTATGGAAGCGCACTAAAGATCTATACGTGACAAAACTACGTCCTGTCGTCATCACATACGTGAGCAGTGTCTCCAGATACTTATAATGATTGATTTGTAGGCTTCCCCGTCACCTCGTATCCTCTCTCTCTCTCCGTGTCAGAGTTTTTTCAACTGACTGCTGTTCTCCCCTACTGCCACGGCTCTTTTTGTTTTGTTGTGATCTTGAGAAGCAAGACACGGGAACTTTCTTTCTGCAGCATTATTCAGAGACAAACGGAAACCTACACTGTACATCTACTACCACTTAACAAGTAAATTGCTGATGTATTCTCTGCTCTGATAGCCGACAGCTGTCTGCTCTGAGCACATTCACCATCACTCACTCTCTCATGTAGCCTACACACTAAGCTCCGAGCTATTCCTTAAAGGAGCTTCTTGTAACACGAGGAGAGCCAGCCAGAGCTTCTTGTAATGGTCCGAAAGTCCGAACCATCCAAAAAATGTTTTCACACTATAAACGAACCGGACCATGATTCAGTTTGATCCGGACCGAGACCACCCCTTTTTAATCGGACCAAAATTTGGTCTTTTGATCCGGACCGTGGTCCGAGGCGCCTTTCACACCTGCAATTTTGGTTCGGACCAAACTGAAAAGTCCGAAAGTCCGCACCAAATGAGGTAGGTGTGAAAACGCCCTTAGATACATTCATTCGGCTTACGGTAGGTGCTGCCCAAAACGGCTTGGTGCTGCACCTTAACATTATAATGGCAGGGGAAAATCCTGCATAGGATCAGTGATCATGTTTCCTGAGATGTTTAAGATGATTTGTCAACACTGCCCTAAAACCAAACCAAACAAAATTACTTAACAGGGAGGTGCTGCAGGCCAGTTTTCCTCTTTAACTTGAAAAATGCGTGTTTAAACACATAAAATACAGATAATAGATCAAATACATCAATGCCATTTGAAATGCTGAAAAGTTTTTACAGTGGCAGGTCTTCTACTATACTAACTACTTTGACAGGCGCCAAGCCATTAATAGGGACCCTATTGTAATGCAAGTAGTTCAGTGTTTCCCATTTCAGACTTTTTACCATGTGTCTGGCTGCAGAACCCAGCGGTCCTGTGTTGCGGACCTGATGACTCTCGGAGGGAAAGTTGAACGAATAACTCTCCAAATCCTCTGAGGAGGAATGCTTCCCAAACAACACAAAGGGCTGCTGACTTTTACTGAAATAAAAAGGAACGTTTGATTATGCAATAATCTTTTTCTGTTCTACAAACCACAAGTCTACAGAGGAACATCATTTCAGTATTAAGACCCTGTTGAATAAGAAGAATACCTTTTATCTGTGATGTTGCTCGAGATCAGTCCATGAGAGTAATATGTACGGAATGCCTATGGATTGATAAGAATACACTTTATGCAGACAGTATACTTAGCTGACTACTAGGACCAACAATGCCGTTTGAAAATACTCTATGCATTTGTTGTAAACATGTGCATACATATAAAGTATAAAGTTTACAACAAATGCACAAGTAGTCATGTAAGCACACATTGACTTGATCCGTTTCCAGTCACTTTTGCCGTCCACTCCACCTAGTTTTTGTAGGAAAATATATTGCAATAATCGTACCTCGCCTGCCTGTGCTTCAGATAGCTCCAAGATGGACAGATGGCTCTCCACATCCATGCTGGAGAAAAAGCCACTCCACTGCTTCTCAAAGTTAACCAAGTCCTAAAATACAATAAACAATACCAACATATATTAAGAGTAAATCATACTGAATGGTCATGTTAACTCCTTCACGTCACATACTAAATATAACTATTGGTCAGCCCGAAAATATTAATGTCACTTGAGACCGACTAAAACACTTAATTATTAAAATCAATACATTTTAGTTGAACTGCGTTTAGCATTGGGGACATTTTTACTGTAATTTTTAAACATCATTTTATTTGATTGATTAATGTTAACAAAAAAATTGTTTTTTTTGCTTGACCGTTATTAATAACTACAATAGATTTCTTGACATTTTAGAAGAAAGTTCAGAAGTCTCAGGTAGGCCTTGTGGTTAAATTCAACAACTGTGAAAGTTATCTTTCTTTCTTTTATTTCAAACAAAAAACACAATAACTGTTAATTGCAACACACCAAAATGAAGAAAAAAAACCAATATCTATAAAGTCTTACAAACAATATGTATATGGGTCATTGACGAATAAGGTTTCTAAAAATGTAAACAATTCAAATGGAGCTTTAATTATTTTGAGTGTTGTGTTACCAATGCGATTATGTGGTTAATACAATCAATTAACAAAGCTTTTGTCATTTTTTACAATACAGACAAACTTTGTCACCAAAAAAGTCATTTGGTTTAACCATGAGTATATTTTAAATTATTAATTTGAGGATAATTATTCATGAACAAACCTGATTTGACAATGATGTTGAGATAGTATTATGTAACATTATCACTGATCTCATAAATGTAATAATTTCATTGGACTACAACCTTCAACATATTCAAGTAAAACATTGCACAGGGAAATGAAAAACGGGGAAATACAGAAACAAATAGCCGAATCAGCTTCATATTTGTATCATTGTAGTTCCCTTAGTTATTAAAAACAATATTATTCAATTTGAATATTTACTATATTGGTTTTACCGAATGACCAAGGCTGATTATACCGAATGACATTATGAATATTTAAGACAATATACAGACAAAACTGCTACAAAAAGCACATGTTATTATTGAAATATTGATGTAAAAAAGTACTTCAAACATTACATTTCATTATTATTGGAACGAACATATTTACATAAAACGAAAGTTACGAATGTAACTACGGTTCTATGAATCCTGGATGACCGCCAGAGGCAGTGCTTACACTGAATATATTCCGTATCGCGCTTGCGCAGGTCGAGTATTTATATCAACAAAGTCACCTGTGACCTCGGGGTGACCCTAGCCAAGGTATTAAGTTCCGGTGTCACCCAGAGCTCATTCCTTCAGAATCTTCTCGCGGGTCCGCAAGATTCCGAGTGACCAAGAACTCTGGCGGTCATCCAGGATTCATAGAACCGTAGTTACATTCGTAACTTTCGTTCTATTTCATCCTTACTGACCGCCAGAGGCAGTGCTTACACTGGATGACTCATACCAACAGAGTCACGAGGAAGCCTGAGTACCCACCCCACAGGGATGCAGCAGAGGACCTTGGCCGCAGGACCACATCCAAAGGATGGGGGGGGCGGCAACAATCACTCTGTAAATCGTGCAGATGTGCTCGACGACGCCCATGAGGCCGCGGCACATATGTCCTTCCAGGGCACACCTCTCCAGTCGCCCACGACGTGGAGACACTCCTGGTAGAGTGGTATTTCACTCCGGATGGTAGGGACTGACCACGCGCTCCGTATGCAGAGGCGATGGCCTCCACAATCCAGTGGGACAGGCGCTGTTTCGAGAGAGCACAGCCCGTCATACGACCACCACAACAGACGAAAGGTGTTCAGACTGACACACTCAGTGTCCACTCAAACCTTAAGGGCCCGCACTGGGCACAACAGATTTGATTCGGCCCCTCCATCTCTAGAAGGGGGGTAAAACACGCGTCAGGTGGATAGGCTGATCGAGGCGTGAGCGTGCCAGCACATTCGGGGGGAACGCTGTAATAGGTCACAAAGTGACACCAGAGCCATCCAAGTACCACCTCAACAGGAATCGCTGATGAACGAGGCATGTAGCCTGCCAACACGTTCCGCGGAAGTGATGGCAAGGAGAAATGCAGCCTAGGCTGCCAACCACCTCAGCTCTACCTGTGCCAAGGTCAAAGGGAGGCGAGTAAAGGGCATCCAGCACCCTTTGGGCGCTCAAGGGACTCAACCCCCAGAGCCCCATATAAGAAGCGGGATATGACCTGTGGCTCCCCACAGTTAATGTCAATCGCAACATGCTGCAACAAAATGGCAGCTCCATAGACCTTTAGGTCAGAACCTCTTAGAAGACCGTCCACCGCCCAGGAGGGTCTGCAGGAACACAAGGATGTCAGGCACAAAGCAATGCACTGGGTACAAGTACGAGCCGTACACCACCCAGAACAAAGTTACCACCCATTCCCGTACTACAGACGAGTAGACCGGGATCTGGCAGTCAGGATACTATCTCTGACAGGCACTACGCAACCTGTCAACAGCAGGTCAGGCCCTTCAGCAGCCAAACCACAGCCGAAGGCGACAGGGGTCCATATTTGGATGAAGCCGCCACTCCTCCGGTGGGGCTTCTGATGAGAGAGGAAGACTGCGACCAGGTTCCACTCCCCAGGCAAAAACATTCCCCGCAGGCCGGTCAGGCGAGGGGCAGCTCATATCAGAAGAGCCAGGGGAACCCGCAGTAACTGTGGGGATCTAGTGTCCCCTTGATGGTTTATGTGAAAGACCGTCGAGGCGTAGTTCGACCTGACGATCATGTGCCTTCCCCTCAGGTACGGCAGGAAATACCGCAGAGCCAGGTGCCCAGCCCATAGCTCCATCACAACAATGTGCTTAAGGGCCCCGTGACCATACCACAGGCCCTAAGCCGTCCTGTGTAGGACACATTTAGTCGTCCGTGCCTGTGCCACTTGGCATCTAAGTGGAAACTGTTCAACCATCTCCAGAGGGCGCAGAGAGTAAGCCCAAGGGAACAACAGCTAAGGCGGCTGTCAGAGGCGAAGAAAATGGCCGTAGGGTAGCATCCTGCCCTCGTGGAAAAGAGGAAGGAGGCAGAGGATGTCGTCTATGTGCTGTAACGACAGACAGGCCTTCATAGTGACGCTGTTCAGAACCACACCAATGAAGGTTGTGCTCTGAGAAGGAGTCAGAGAACTCTTCTCTAAGTCCACCATGAGACCCAGTTGGGCCACATGTGACAGAAGGCGAGATGCGTCATGGCCGCCTGGAGCCTGGGCATAAAGCAACCGGTCTAAATACAGCAGGATCTCCATGCCCTGCGACTGCAGGGGTGAGAGGGCTGCCGTCATGCACCTGGTGAACACTCGAGGAGAGAGGGACAGACCGAATGGGAGGACCCAGAACTGATAGTGATTGCCTTGGAAGGCAAAACGAAGAGAATGCCTGTGGTGAGGCACAATAGGAACATGAAAATAAGCATCCGTCAAATCTATGGACGTGAACCAGTCGTCTTTGGCAACAGCACGAAGAACATCTGCTGTGCTCAGCATGTGGAACGGCAACCCATTCAAATATGTGTTGAGTCGCCGTAGATCCAGAACCGGGCGAAGCCCGTTACAATTCTTCTGGACCAGAAAATAAATTGAGTAGAACCCCCGGGCCGAGATAGGTCCACCGGTTCTATTGCGCCCTTGGACATGAGAGAGAACATTTCCCGTTCCAGGGCTAGAGTCTGTGCCGGGTCCCTGATGATGGTCATCTTGACCCGGCTGAAGGATGGGGGCCGGTGTCAGAACTTAAGCTTGTACCCCTGGGCAAAGGTGGAAGCCACCGAAGGATCCGAAGCAAGGGTTGCCCAGCCAGAAATGTGCCGCTGGGAGAAGCGTCCGACAGCCGGCCCCAAGGCTTCAATGCCTGCCCCCCCCAGCCTTAGAAGGCCCTGGGGGGCGACGATTAGGCCCCACAGCCCGAGGCTGCGAAAGGGGAAAGCGAGCAGGCTCGCGAAGGTAGAGAACTGGCCTCACATGAGGCGCCAAGTCCCATGGTGGCCCCTGGGGTATGTCGGTGAGCTGAAGCGGCCCCTGGGGGCAGATGCGGATCCCCTTGGCTGGCTAGCAGGGGGCATGACCCAGCGAAGACCAGGGAATTACTGTATGGTCTGACTAGCCTGGACAGTCCGCTCAAGTACTTGTAATGTAGCTGAGCCAAAAAGTTCCCCCGAGCTCCACAAGGACCACAACCGAGGGTCCCACTACATGTCTCAGAAAGTGGTGACTGTGCAAGCCACACCTGGCGGCGAGTCTGAGCCAAACTGGACAGGAGGCACCCAAGTACCCCATACATAAGAGCGAAAGCCTGCAGAGAAGCATCGCTGAAACTGGTGGAGGAAGCGTTGAATGCTGCCCGTTGCGAAGAAGCTGAGACGGCAAGCATGAGGTGAGAGAGGGAGTTACCAATGCGGTCCATACGTGCCGCAGTATCATACGCCTTACAGAAGGTCGTCAGTGCCAAGACACTGTGGTCGAGTGCACCTGGCATCCGGCCTCAGAGCCACGTTAGGGGAAACGATGAGGGAGGCAACAGTCTGTTCAACAGCTGCATGAATTTTGCCGCATCCTGAATGACTGCCAGAGTCCTGGCATCAGATGCAGGACAGGAGAGAGCTGTATAATCTCTCCAACATGCATGTAGCTCCGTTAGATATACATCAGAGGGACGAACATGAAAGGCAGCAGGGGTGCCTGAAGAAAGCACTAGCCTGCGCCAGTTCGGGGTGCCCCACATCCAGCTGCAGGCGTGCCAACGCTGCGCGAATGCTGGACCCCATGGAGCTGGCATCGGCCCCATCCAATGAGTTATGAGCCGAGGAACGAGAGCCAGACCCGAAGAAATAGAAACCATATCCCCTTCAGCCGCAAGCTGAGCAGTGGGTGAACGGTGGATGAATAGTGGAGCAGCCTCCACTACACCAGCACCGGAATGGAGTGGCCCTCCGAAGGAGAGACTTCATCTGGCCCAACTCCGCAGTCAGCAAGTCCACCAGACAGCCTGACAGGTTTAGCCTCCTTCACTGAGCACCAGCAGCCTCCCCGGCTGACCAGAGGTCATGGCCGCCAGTATTTTGAAGGAGGAACCAAACACACTACAATTATGAGAGTCCATAACAACAGTGAGGAAACTCCACCACCGAGTGATGGCCAACGGCAGTCAGTCAGAGCGAGAGCACTCCGATGAGAGAAAAAACATAGTGTTGAATGTAACCTGTAAGTCTAACTGGCAGGCAAACAAGAAACGGCACACGCAGTGAGGAGAAAGCGAGAACACTTTCGTCACTGTACATTAGCCGTCAGAAAAACGGATACACTCCAGCCAGCGACCCACCACGTCAGCTCGAGCAAGAGCACGCTGCTACCTGTGGCCGATGGACAACAATAGGCCATAGTGAGAGGGGAGCGAGGACACTCCTTACACATGTGAAACTGGCATTTACAGGTACAGCAATTAGTAACGCAGAGAGAACACGCTCACGTTAGCAATGGAGGTTACTTTATCGGGTAAGAGCAGTAATGTCACTAAAGCACAAGCGAAAGCGCCCCGTCACCGTTAAACAATTGCACAGGAGAGGGGAGCGAACACGCCGCCATCACTGACACAATAGACTTGTAGGTGAATGCATTACACTGGCAATTAATACAGCTACCGTAACATAAGCACTCAGCGAACACGCTCACTGCAATAACGGATTAGCGCAATATCAGGTAAGGATATTGGCTACAGGCAGCATAGCGAGAGCGTCCAGCCACAGTTAAACAATTGTACAGGAGAGGGCCAACACGCTGCCGTCACCGACACAATATGACTGGTAGGTGAAGGTGTTACACTGGTAAGTAATACAGCTTACCGTAACGTTAGCACTGAGCGAACACACTCACGGCAAAACGGATCAGCGCAATATCAGATAAGGAAATAAGCGGCATGTAGCACAGCCAAAGCGCCCAGCCAGGGTGAAATAAACAATCGTATAAAAGGAGAAGGAAGCGAGGACACTCCTTTTACAGACACAATGTGATAAACGTGGTTGTAATATATTGGTGTGGCTCTAGGAGCGCCATCTAGAAACGTGGCATGTACGTAATGATAGCTTACTCAGCCACCATACAGTCGCTCTGGGTGTTAATAGTAAGAGTGGCAAAACCAGAATAAAGCAACACAGCATGTAGAAACGCACGTCTAGTTACCGGGTCACGGTACATGACAGCGGTTATAATTACAGTAAATAATAACACCGAGCGGACACGCTCACGTTAGTAATTGACGTTACACTAAAACAGATAAGGCCATTAATGTCGCTCAGCACATGCGCTCAGCCAGCGACACAAACATTTGTACACAGCAGTGGGCAGCAAGCACACTGCCCTCACTGACACAATACTACGTGTAGGTAAATACGTTACACTGGTAAATAAGACAGCTACATTAACACCGAGCGAACACGCTCCCGTTAATAAAGGAGTTTACACGGTATCAGTTTAAGGACATCAACGTCACACAGCGAAAGCGGCGAGTGACAGTCAAAACAAACAATTGTACAAAGAGGACGGTATTACCGAGCGTAGAAGCCATGGGTGGGTCCGGAGTATCCGCCGGTCCGGGGCTTCGTCCGAAGCCGAACGGCAAACACACCGTCCCCGTCCCTGAAGAGGGACAGCCCAGCCGCAGCCTTTGGAGGGCGAAAAACCCGCAACTCCGACCGTAGTCGCAAGGCTACAAGCGGCGAGCATTGCAACAATTCCAACTTAAGCTAATGCTTAATGCTGCCACAGATGGCAGACGACCTGCATAGCGAGAAGATGAAAAAGGAATGAGCTCTGGGTGACACCGGAACTTAATACCTTGGCTAGGGTCACCCCGAGGTCACAGGTGACTTTGTTGATATAAATACTCGACCTGCGCAAGCGCGATACGGAATATATTCAGTGTAAGCACTGCCTCTGGCGGTCAGTAAGGATGAAATAGAACGTGTGCTAATGATATTAAAGTAATTAACACATTGAAGCATTCCGTTTTTTTCTTCAAACAAATATTCTAATTGTTAAATGATGAGCTGCATATTCATGGAAGCCACCCAGTCTCTGGAGTATTTGACACACACACACACACACACACACACACACACACACACACACACACACACACACACACACACACACACACACACACACACACACACACACACACACACACACACACACACACACACACACACACACACACAGGCTGTTGGAACGAATTCCGAAAGTCAAATGTAATTCCAATAGTGAAAAAAATCAATACTATTTGAATACTTCTCATGCCTTATAACAAAAAGAGGCGAGAAGAAAAAAAAGAGGCTCAGTCTTACCTCTGTGAGGAGATTATCCAGGGACACTGGGTCGAGTCTGTTGTAAACCTGCCACAGCTTCTCACTCATGTCCATTAGCTGGGAAAGCAAGAATATATAGAACAAGCTGAAACAAGTGTAGGACCACAAGTACAACGTAGTGCTACAAATACTTTTTATATGAAATGTCTTTCAATTTTGTAAGACTTCAGAGCTTAAGAAATATTTTAGT
Source organism: Gymnocephalus cernua (assembly GCA_023631565.1). Lineage (NCBI taxonomy): Eukaryota > Metazoa > Chordata > Actinopteri > Perciformes > Percidae > Gymnocephalus > Gymnocephalus cernua. Next base: position 22,165,592 of record CM042444.1, read on the forward strand.
TTTTTGCTTGAAGGTACCTTGTATTTCATGGTAAAAAAGCTTCCTCCACCGATGCCTTCCAGGGCAAAAGCTTGAATCAGGGGCCACTTTTCCATCATAAACATATCAAACCTCTGGATGTGTCCTAAAAGTAACAGTAGAGCAAGTACATATACAATTACTTGTGTTGTTGTTGTAATTATATTTTAAAAGTATGTGCTGTTAAGAAGGTGAAACTACATTGTATTCCAGCTTACTGAGATGTGAATGTTTTTCACTAGGTCTTTAACATATGTGTAGTGAATGTATGTGTTAAAATGTGATGAAATGTACCCTGGGAGCTGTAAGGTACTCCAATACAATAGCAGTCCTGCACCATTGTGACGAAACTGGAGATTTTAAATTCCTCTGCTGCTTCCTCATCTTCATACTGCGTGTGGAGGTGGGAAAAGTACATGGGCAGACAACTTAGAAAAGGACTCAATCTCAGGATGGAATGACAATTACAAACACTGCTACAAATGGCCATATTTACAATTTTCAGCAATGGCAATCATTACCTTAAAAGGCCTATACACCTGTGCACACATTGCAGGTACAGTGGTAAAAACTAGAAAACACTATCCCACTGGTGAAAGTGAATGTGCTGCTTTCACTGTGCAGCCTGTGTAGACAAGGTGTAATATATAAGCACACAGGTCTAATAGGCACGTGTCTGAAAAAAAAAAACGAATAGTAACCTGCAAGCGGGGTTCAAAATGTACTGTTTTTCGTCCACCAGCCAAATAGCTAGTGAAAGATCAAATTTTACCAGCCACTCAAATCGATTACCATTGTTTTTTTGGCTGGTGAGTGAAACAAATCTACCAGCCACTTGCATAATTCACCAGCATTTGGCTCAAATATGCTGCTTATTTTGAACCATGACTGCAAGGGTTAAAATCGCAGCCAGGTGGACACATCAACATGCCTACATACTCTTGATAAAGTTCCTACTCCTACATGAATACAGGAACTACAATTAAAAAAAAAATGATAAGCCTGTTAAGGGAGTGAGAGGGCTTTTATACCTCTGCCTTTGTCATGCAGTAAAGATGCAAGTTCCTCCAGTGGGACACATAGGGCAACAGGTAACTGTAGTTCATTGGGTTGCAGTACAGATGAACACACTCTGCCTTGATCAACAGGATTACATCTGGAAAGCAGACAAGCGTTGTGTCAGAAAGAATAGATGAAAAACTAAAGCAGCCACAAAATATGATTGCAACACTGCGAACGACACTTGAAAAACTCACCATCCAGCATTTCTTCAGGAAATTCCTCAAGGACATGTTCCAGATTCAGCTGATTTCTTCCATATAGTCCATAGAACAGATACTTCGCCAGTTCCGTGCACCCCTCATTATATCTGCTGTCAATTCCTAAAATACACAAAAACAATGATTCACCATCTGTTCTGAAAAAGTATTTCCTCCAGCCTTAGCAGTTGGCAGTGCGGTTAACCAGGCCAGATAAAGATATAAAGGTTACAGATGTAAAAAAATAAAATAAAATAAAATAATAAGCTTGCAACTCAACATACCAAGAGAGCACAGGATGCCATCAGGAGTGGCAGTGCCACCTTCACAAAGCAGAGACTGAACCTGACACAGGCGACAGCAACTGAAAAATGTCACAATAAAAAGAATATATGTATATAAACAGTATATAGTCATGGCTTCATAGTTACTAACATTAACTTTAGCTAGCTAGCTAGGTGAATGTTGAGCCAAAACGTTAACGTTAGCTTAGCTACGTCACTACTATCGTAGCTAGCTAGCTACTTGACTGAGTGATGTGCAGGGAATATCTAGGAATGGCACCGTTAACGTTAGCTAAATTAATGTGTAGCATAGGTTAACCATCTGATTAATACTGACAATGTAACCTATTGCTGGCTAGAATCATTGCTAAAGTTAGAATTACTGATACTGGTGCCGGTTAACTGACGTTAAAACGTCGACGAATAACGGCTTGCGCTAACGTTCGCTATGTTAACGTTAGCTTGACAGCTTCACTGAGGCGTTTTCTGTATACACGGTTCGTTATTAACATTACCTGACAGCTGGGTTGATTCCCGATAATTTCCCGTTAACTCTCCTTATACCGGCCATTGTAATTGTGGTTACGTTACACACAATTTACGTTTCAAACCGAACAACGTTAATGTTATGTATCTTCAGGCTGAATAACTAGCTACATCTTCATCATCACCCTGGAGAATGTCTACACAAGATAGCATAGCAACGGAGCAAACCATTTGATATTTAGGGGCGTCCAGAGTATCAATATAATACTTGGGGGAAATAGTACAAATATTAGCACTAATTATTATAATTTCCTAAAAAGGTGCTTTATGTAGCACCATATTTGGTATTTGCTAAATTAAGTGTTTTATAACAAAAAACATCTATCAGACTTTACCAGACGGTTTCCCCCATTTTAAGCTGTCGTACTGCCTTGTTTTCGGCCGTTTTGATAGCGGCAGGCAGCCGCGCTCAGCATCACAGGGAGATGGTGCAATCGCTCAGTAATCTCAGTGTATGTAGGGGAACTCCTTCATATACTGTAGCTATGTTTATACCGATGGGGAACTCCTTCATATACTCTATGTTTAAACCGATATTGCAATAAATGCTAAAACAAAATAATTATTAATTTCATGTTGTACTTGTTTTCTTTTTCGTTTCTTAAGAAGATAAATAAAGCTAATTCATCAGAAAGATTTTTTTTGAGAAATTTACAGTTTTACTGGACGTTGGCTCACATTTAATCTTGGATGTCACTCATCACTAAGATGTGATGGATGTCATGTCTGCAGTGAGGCTGATTCAGCAATAATGCAGAAAAGGAACAATTCAGAATGTCTCTCAGACAGGCTTTATGCAGAGGGCAGCAACGTAATAGAGTCAGGTAGGAAAAGGAAACTGAATCAAGTCACCTGATTAGGAGTTTGCAATGTTTCCCATATTGGTTCAGTTTAAAAATGTTCACCTCAAATATGATTTTTGAAACACTGGCATATCAAAAATGTACTCACATTGTGGGAAATCAGCAATACACAAGGGTACACAGTTGTACTTCAAGTGGTAGAATTAAATAAGGTAAAAAATGTAGCCTACCGGTAGGCCTACTGAAAGGTAAACAATTGTCTTTCAAAAGGGTAGGCCTACCTCTCCCGCGACAAGCATTTGTAGGTACACAATGGTACTTCTATTTGTGTGTGTGTGTGTGTGTGTGTGTGTGTGTGTGTGTGTGTGTGTGTGTGTGTGTGTGTGTGTGTGTGTGTGTGTGTGTGTGTGTGTGTGTGTGTGTGTGTGTGTGAAAAGAGAGTGTTTTACAGTTTGGCGTGAACACAGAATCTTGATTTAAAGGTATTGGTAGAGCTACTGCTTCTTATTTGTGAGTAAAGCAATTGTTGTGCTGTGGAATGCACTTCCTCAAAATCAAAACTGCAGGTCACACATTACATGTTGTATTCAGGAAGCATCTTATTTTTAATCCCGTTTCAGGTGTTGTCTTGAGCTGGCAAGGATCTTAAAGCAGACCTGTATGAGAGCACCTGAAGACATGTCACACAGTCTTTCTTTTTTTACATACATTTGTGTTTTCCTACACATTCAATGCTTATTTAATTTGCAATACAAGGGCAATGTGTGCAAGGCCCAGAAATAACACATGCAGTTGGGTTGCAGTCATATTATTAGAAAAAGTGTCAGCTACCATTAAAAAAAACATGGTAATACAGACTATTACTTGGTGTGTGTGTGTGTGTGTGTGTGTGTGTGTGTGTGTGTGTGTGTGTGTGTGCACTCAATATTAATTACAAGTCATTACTGTGTTGTTTGGCAGATGATAAAACTACCACCAAGCAGATGATGGTGATCATATCCACAGTGGAGGAATGGTCCTATTTGAAGGCTTTGCAACAGGATAGCTTAGGGGAGAAACCTCTCAAACTAACCTTTAGTTCTCTGGGCTTAAATCAAGTGTGCGACTTGACAGTGGATGGTCGCTTGGTCAGCTCGCTTTACACAGATTTAAACCACGACATGACAGAGAAGGGCATCAGCCAGGCAATAGATGGCTGCTTTAAGTCTTGCACAGATGGAATCAGTACATTTCTGCTGCTGATCCAAGGTGGACATTACACACGGAGAGAAAGAAGAATGGTAGATATACTGCAGGCACACTTTGAAGCTGCATGAGGCTTTCAAATACCTGGTGGTTATCTCTCTGGAAGATGGAAAGGTTGCTGACTGGAGTTGATAAAAATGTGCGATGGAAGATATCGCCCTATCTCAACATCTGCAGTGAGAGACAAGCTGTTTGCTCTGCGAGAGACAAGCTGCTTGCTCTGCTCGAGACGGTGGACTACACGCTGGCTGAAATCGGTGGGACTGGCTACATGGAAACCATGCTGCGTGAAGCTAAGAAAATGAGCACAGAAGACTCTGTCGTGAAGATGCTGAAACAGAAGGTGCAAGAGGTCAAGGAGAAGGAGCAGGCGTTCAAGCAACTGGAGGAGAGAAGAGCCAAAGAGATGGAGCAGCTGAGGGCAAAACATGCTGAGGAAAGAAAGGAGGCAGCTGAAAGAAAGCAATATGAGACAAAGAGAGAGAGCCTGGCGGAGACTGTGATGAGCCACAGAGTCATGCTGCAGCTGCAGATCAGTGCCACTGATGGTAAGACTTGTGTTTCAGTTGCTTCAAGTTCTGTTCCGTTTCCTGTATTCCAAACATTTACATCTGTACACATACATACTGCAGTACAGTGGTTACTGGAACAGGACAGGTGACAGGTTTACTGGATCAACTTTTATTTAATGTGAGACACTAGAAAAAAAAATGATTTAGAAAAGTATCCATTGTGCACTTGACATTAAAGTTCATTTTTATGACGCAACCTCTCCCACTAGGGGGTGATACAGTCACACATTGATATGGGCAGGCACCACTCATCATCTACAGCATCTAATATTCAGTTTAACACATACAAAACGGTCAGAAAATATTCATGCTCAACCCCCAACATGGCCAATGGCACATTCAATTTTATGAATACAATAAAAATGCTTTAGTGGTAGCCAGTAATGGGTTTACAATTTCAGTTTCAAAGTTGTGTTGTCATATGCACAGTAAGGAAAACATGTTTCCCTGTACAATGAAATTCTTCCTTTGCTGTCCACAGAATGCCAAACAATGTCAAATCTACAATATATACTACAAATATACAAAATAACACAATAACATACAAAATAACACCATTTTAAACCCAGTGGGTATTCTTATTTTCTACCTTTTGTTAAAGTATTTAAAGTTCTAATCTTTAATCTTTCTTTGACTTTTAGATGATGACACGTCGGTCGTCCTGTTGGGTCTTTCTGGCAGCAGGAAGTCTTCTGCTCTAAATGTAATTCTAGAGAGAGCATACTCAGTGAATGAGTCTAGTCAAGAACCCCCTCAATCCACTTTGTTTTGTGAGAGAAAGGAGGTGTTTGCAGCAGGGAGGCCATTCGTTTTGGTGGACACCCCCGAGCTGTGGGACTTACCTGGAGCCCACGTCTTCCTGCTGGTACTCCAAGTGGGGCGCTTCACCCAGGGCGAGTGCCAGATGCTTGGGCACCTGCAGAAGATCTATGGACGAGACTTTGCAGACCACGGCCACGTGGCCGGAGCCCACACAACCCTCCAGGATCTTATCCGGAAGTGTGGGAGCCGGTATTATGAGCTGAACGTCACTAAGTCCCAGAATGCTCTGAGCTTTCTTCAGGTACAAGACCTGTTCTCATGGATCAACAAACTGGTAGCGTCACACGGAGGACGCTCCTACTCAGTGAAAAGAAGGAGCTGCTGGGGAGAAAGAAAGTGATTGGGGATCGAAAGGAGGGGACTTTGAAGGGGCAACTATTAAGAGATCCTTGATTTATATATACACGCAGGTGGTGGGGGTTAACACAATAATTCAGGGGTCTTTAATGTTTTTTTAAGCCAAGGACCCCTTAACTGAAAGAGAGACGGAGCAGAGACCCCCTACTACATATATTGTATAAAATTAAGTTGCATATTAAACTTGGCCTAGAATTACATGTAGGGTGGCCCAAAGCCTTTATACATACATTTTTAGTGCATAGAATACTAAGCTAGTAAAATAGACTTATTGTTTGTTGAAAGTTGTAAATCATCTTTTAATGTTAGACATCCATGTGGCTCAGTAAATCCTTAGGATCTACTGTATCTGTGGATGGCTACCTTAGTGACTACCTTACCTATAGGATAGTAAGCCCGTCATCAGTGGGGATTTATATTTGCTAATTATATGTTGGATTCATGTTAAGACTTTAAAAAACTTTACAATAATTTGGAGGCCCCGCTGCATTGACTCAGAGGACCCCCTAGGGGTCCCAGACTCCCTTTTGAAGATCCCTGCAATAGATGCAACACCTATACAATGTGATTCAATCCAATACAACAGACCTGCAATCATTTGTCTATTTTTCTTAACATGGTGCCAGAGAAGAGTTTATTCAACTATCTGGAATCAGTCCTGCAGGGAATTTGCACTGGATTGAATTACACTGCAAATGTATATACTTTTATAGATGCTGTCATCTTGGTTTGCCACTGGAGGTGCTCTGAGTGACATCTCAAACCATTGCAATTTAAGAGAATTATCTTTCTATACATTCGTAATTATGTAAACAGTATATAGGCATACATTCATCAAATGTAAATTGAGATTTATGCCCAACCGGCACAACCAGTCAAGGTTGTTTAGCAAATCAGAAATATTTAATAAATTTAGCATTGTGCATAAAACAATTGGTGGTGGTGTGTGGGGATTTTCCAAACTAAACAGAAGAGCAGAGCACATCATTCACGGCTGTGTTTATCTACATAGAGCAGAGAGGGGGAGAAAAGAAGTACAGCTGCAGATTTTATTTACTTTTGGGCATCCCCGTATGGATGTATCTGACAGGTTTATGAGATTTGCTTGTTGAAATCTTGATTGCCTAACAGTTACATTCTTTAACACTGTCCTTCAGATGGACTCCGTTGCTAACAAAGTGATTCAACTGCACCAAAACAAGATTGATGCAAAACGTTGTTTAGATTTTATTATAGCAATTATTGTGCAACTCTTATTTGTGTTCAATTTATGACTCAGTATGCTATAATATATATTTGTTTATCCTTAAACATCTCTCTTTGTTAGTGTACTGCATCTTACGCTAATTGTTCAAGAAACAACTCAAGACAGACAAGTGAATGTGATAAACTGTATTTTATTGATTCCTTTATAAAGTGATGGCTAATCTGTTAGTACAGGTGGATGTATATTTGCCATACTGGAGGTATATCTCTAGAGCAGCAGTGTCAAACTCAACTTCACTAAGGGCCACACTGGAAAATGAGAATCACATCAAGGGCCAGACATGTACAGTTTATTTTCATGCTTATATTTAATGAAAAAAGTCAAATATGTTTGACTATATTATTGCATGTCTCATTTAGTCTTCTCAGTTAGTTTGGGCGACATAAAGTCCTAATTAAAGGCAGCAACTAAAATTTTTTAGCCATCATAGAATTTAGCAAATCAAGCAAAACAATGATTACGTTTTTTAAAAGCAGGCTACCACATGGCCGACTCACAGCAACCTGTTGTACAGCCCAAATATAAAAACGCAAAATTTGCAATGGGCCGGATTTGGCCCATGGGCCTTAAGTTTGACACATCTGCTCTAGAGCCATGCATTAGTTACAAATGGGGAAAGGAACCCTTCATATCAGGTATAATAATAAGTGACTCAGTGATGGAAACCAAACTGTGATGTGTGCTTTAATCGCTCTGGTCTGGTGTTGCAGCGGGCTGCAGGGCCATGGTGTTGTCAATCCACTCAGTGTAGTGGGAGATGATGGTGTAAATTCCAGGCTTTTTAATTTGGCCACACTTCTTTCCTCCGTTGGAAGTGATGCCCACTGCGATGCCATTGTAGAGCAGAGGACCTCCAGAGTCACCCTGAGGGACAACAGAAAGACACACTGTATTCTTCAGTTCTTATTTATTATCATTACGCAAACCCACCAGCCTGTCCACGCAGCTAGTACCTACCAGTGACAGACATGGTTATGATACTGGCCGTAGGTGATGGCTTTACCCGGCCAATGTCCAGAAACAATACTCTTAATACAATGTATTGTATAGAGCTGTAACTTATTGGAACTGATCTGATATAACAATATGTATTTTGCTCTATAATATGTGTTTATGTTTGTCTTGTGTTAGACCCCAGGAAGAATAGTCTTTACTACGCCAAACCAATAGCAACATTAGCCGGTTTTGCCATTTAGTCCCTGAAGTTTTAAACACAGAAAGAGAAGAAAATCCAATGTTTGTACTATTAATACAGACAAATATATACATCACTTGGCTCATGGTCACCCTAATGTGATGTGTTGTCTATCCCATTTGTTGACAACCATTTACATTTAGTAGAAGAGAAGAACTTAAACTTACATCACAAGTGTCTTCTTTCTTATGTGGTTGATTACAGGGATCTGGGCATACTTTATGGGCACATATCATGTTATTGGTGAACTTTGTGCCAAAGTAGTCTCTGCGTTTGCACAGATCGGAGTTGACCACCTCGATGACCACCTCCCAGAGCTTGTCTGGTCTGGACCCCAGGTTATCCAGGGATCCCCACCCGGCTGTCTCCACCACTGCATTTGTGTTGGGATTCGTGCCACCCGCTCGCAGGAATTCCAGTGCTTTCACAGCTTCAGAGACGTTGAATGGACGATCCAACTGCAAAAAGATCACATAGACAATGGTTTCAAAAGTTTTTGTTCCCCAAAACAGAACATAACATAACAATTTACACATCTGTACCACTGGCAATTGACACAATCTATACACTTACCTTGATTAAAGCAATGTCATTATCATAATTGGACGCGCTGAAGCTTGGGTGATTGTGAAGTTCCAAAATATCAAATATCTGCTTGGTCTCTTCAGGTTCACTCAGAGAATGGACACCCAGCACTACTTTCCTTCCATTTGGCCTGTGAAAAGAACACAATGATACTGTAGTATAGAATAATCTTCAAATCATACTATTATACACGTTAAAAAAAAAAAAAATTATATATATAAACATTATAATCTAAATAAGGGGACATAAACTGAAAACACTAATGATAATGATAATGATAATCAACAAAATGATTCATGGAAACAGAACAAATAAATATGATAATGTTGCCAAAAGAAAACTCACAAACCAAATCTGAGCTACACCAGCTCGCACACAGAAAACATTTACACGTGGAGAATCACATGTTAGATTTATCTGTGTGAACCTACCTTTAAACCAGTCCTCCTATGGAGCCTCTTGCTTATTTATCTACTCTCACGTCATCAAAGTGAATGGAGCAATTGTTAGAAAATGTATAAATCCTTGTGTTTCACATTAAACCTTTAGAACAGGGGTCTTCAATGTCTTTTAGGCCAGGGACCCGTTAACTGAAAGAGAGATCGAGTAGTGACCCCCTACTGCATATAATAATAATAATAATAATAATAATAATAATAATAATATTTTTATTTATATAGTGCTTTACTCAGACACTTTACAGTGAGACCATGATCGAAAGCCTATGCATCTTCCGCCGAAGGCTAAAAACACATCTCTTCCGACTGCAATAAATAAAAAAAAGTATATATATAAATATATATATATATATATATATATATATATATATATATATATATATAAATACTCTTAAAGCTGCACTTTCATATGGCTCTTTGTAGTTTTGCTTATTTAAAGCTATGTATTTGCACTTGCACTACTTATTGTCTGGAGTTTGCACCTTCAGGGTTGAAAGCACTAAATTTGAAGTCGCTTTGGATAAAAGCGTCAGCTAAATGACATGTAATGTGATGTAATGTGATGTAATGGTAAGTACAATAAGATAATAAGAGCAAGTTAAGCAATAAAACACAACATATAAAAACAAGCATATTAAACAATTAAAGCCAGCAGCAGTAGAGTAGAAATATTGTATACAATTGAGTTGCATATTAGACTGGACCGAATGGATGAAAATAAATGGTTATTATTTATACATCTGGAAGACACAGTGAATCTTTAACTGTACGGCTACTATAGTGGCTACCTTATCTATAGTAAGCTTATCTTCAATGTGTAAAAAAATGTCCACAAATAGGAGATATTTATCTTTGCTGCTAATATGTTGGATTCATGTTAAAGGTGCTCTAAGCGATGTCATGCGTTTTTTAGGCTACAACATCTCCTCACTATCCGCGAGCTGCCTGTCCCCTGAACACACTGTAAAAAAAAAAAAGACAGCCTCTGTAGACAGCCCAGCTTCCACTAACTCCAAAAATAAACTGGCCAACCGGGGGTCCGTTTCAGGTAGGAGGATTAGTGGAAACTCTGAGTTTGTTAAGCCTGAGATGAGGGAAACTCTGAGTTTTCTGTTTCAGAAAGAGAGGTAACTTAACCTCAGAGTCAGTTACTATGGTAACTGAGCCTATGAACCTAACCTGGTCGGGAGCAGGTTTTCTTCAAGAAACCTCGAGTTTCTCCCAGACTCCTCCCCATGGATGTATGAAGAGAATTAACGCTCCTCCCTCTGACACAGCGCTCTTCATTTCCTCATTCATTCATTCAGTCTGGATCAGGCGCATTTCAGCGCAGTTTGTTATATTGGCGTGAATAAAATCAAACATTGTTGGTTTATTAACTGTTAGGCAGACTTTAAAACATTGTTTTGTCTCAAAACATGGCATTTCCTGGTATCGACGATCCGTTGATGAAGACGTTGTATGGCAGGGAGTTAAACATATGTCGGAAGATGATATTGACGCATTTTAATTTCCAGATAACTTCCTATTTGAGCGGTATGGTTTTTCTTCCCAGTCTATCAGTTATGTAAGCTACATAACCTTATCCGTCCTCATATCACTAACGTCACCCATCGTGGACATGCTCTACATCCCAGCACATTCTTGCATTACAGTTGTCTCTACAACCTTGGTGATAATAATAATTTTAATAAAGCGCCGTCAGAAGAGATCGCTCTGAAACGTTGTATAACTGCTATAAATCATCTTATGCTTTGTGTTTGGGCTTAATTCAATCCTGACAGTCTAAGCTTTCAACCGATGTGCTGCATGACCATATATTTTGAAGATTTAATGCGTCAAATTCATAACAAAGTTTAAGCAGCGTCCACTTTGAGCGTGAGTGTTCCGTTTACGGGTCAGTGAAAGTAAAGAGTTTAAACATGTGTAGTGTCCCTGGACACAAACCAGTCAGAGCCATTAAAAAGGAGTTCCACAGGATTGCAGGTGAATGATGTAAACCCTTTGAAATAATAGATTATGAATTATAATTCTGTTAATGATGGTGCTGCAGCCTCAGAATGGGATTAGTAGCCTAGGACTTTTTCGCCCGCAGTATTGCACCTAACTGAAATAGATTTGAAGTAATATTAGCTTATGATTAAATATGATATACATTATATTGGAATATAAGCATTTACTCTAGCAGCAATTTTCTCCAGCGCAATTTATCTCTCTTTGCAGCAGCCGCTGTGTTGCTTTTTTAACGAAATACATGTTCAATCTCGCTGTATGTGCGCATGAGTATGTCCGCTGACCCGTTTGTTTGTGGTTGTTGCCATGGTGAATCGTAGTATCATGGCTCCATTCATGCTGTCTTTGGTGCACGCGCGTAACCCTGAGTCAACCTACTCCGAGTTGATTGAACCAACTCGAATCAGCTGTTGTGAAACCGAAAACTCAGAGTTTCCCATCTCAGGCTCAATCAACTCAGAGATCAGGCTCAGACTCTGAGTTTGTTGAACCTCCTACCTGAAACGGACCCCTGGACCACGAAAACATAAATATTGTTCCAGCGTTCCAGCCAATAACCGACAAGAAGGATTTGGGGGTGGGGGTTGAGGAGGTTAGTGCGCTGAAGCACGGAAGGGAGGGGGAGGAGACGGGATGAGGAGGAGGGAGGGGCGAGCTAGTCTTGTTTTGTTTGAAAATACTTGGAACGTCAACAAAAAGTAACGTCACCCAACATTGCTTAGAGCACCTTTAATGTTTATTTTCAGATATATTTAGAAATATTTTTTTTTTAACATACTGTAATTTGGCGGCCCCCCTGCACTAACTCTGAGGACCCCCTAAGGGTCACGGACTCTCTGTTGAAGATCTCTGCTTTAGAACATTGAACTGAACCCTGCATCGTGTCACTTTGTTCTCCGAGATCTCATAACTGCTTTCAGAATCAACTCACAGGGGCCAAGCCTGTAGATGACAGGATAAGAACCACAACACAATTGTGATGGAATTGTTTTATAACAATACTGCATGGCCCTAATTATCCTTCGTCTTGTACGTTCTGCTTCCCACATAACAAACTTCATCCATGGTGGTTAGAAGAAGGTAGCCTCACCCAGTGGTGGTACAAGTACAAATGTTGAGGTACTTGTTTCTTTACTTGAGTCTTTTCTTTTCATGCCACTTTCTATTTCTACTCCGCTACATTTCAGAGAGAAATATTGTACTTTTTACACCACTACATTCATCTGACAGCTTTAGCTACTAGTTACTTTACAAATTAAGATTAGTGAACATAAAACACATGTAGATTATAAAATACGATGTTTTTATTGTAAATTGAACTACCCAACAATATATAGAACTACGAGTCCAGCTGGAATGATTAGATGATTAAACGCAGAACTGTTTGGATCGTTTCCAAGTTCTAAAATGTGAAGTACTTTTACTTTTAATACTTTAAGTCCATTTTCCTGATGATACTTACATACGTTTACTTAAGTAACATTTTCAATGCAGGTCTTTTACTTGTAACAGAGTATTTTTGACAGTGTGGTATTAGTACTTTTACTTAAGTCAAGGATCTGAATACTTCTTCCACCACTGGCCTCACCCTGTTGGCAGACAGTGTACTGCAGTCATCACCCACTGATCTGCGATCACAAACCCTCCACACTCGTGTTTCAGATTCTCTCCTTCTGGCACCTGGATGGAGGCCATGTAGGGCCGAGAGTGCGGCGCTGCCTCTCTGCCACCAACTATACCCTCACCTGAAACCATCAAAACACACGGGCGGAAAGAAACATTTCAAAATAAAGTATTCTAACATGTATGGTTGTATACAGTTACTGATACACAATAGTGTCATGGGAAGGCTCAAAGTCACATGGCCCTACAGTGGCATTTTAGAGTCATTGGCAAAACATATTCATTAAAATTAAGGATTTTTTTGCATCTCATGTCAAAGAATCTTTGTTATTTAAACATATCTAGCTATCAGCCAAGTGCTTACAGTTGGAATAATGAGCAGATAATAAAATACAAGGTAACATTCTTAGAATAGTACCAGCCCAAATTTGCAGAAAAATACATTTTTAACACGATACTACAGCGAATACAATACACATATAAACCATTGAAAATTAGCCTTAATCTTAGCTATTAAACGAATATACACTCACTGTGTGAAATGAGGGCAACAACCAAAACAGCAGCAGCTACAAGAAAGTCCTTCTCTGACACCATGATGTCGGTTTAACTGAACCAAAACCAGCAACTGGGGGGTTTTAAAGGCTTCCACTAGAAAGACAGGAAATGTAAATCAACTAGATATGGTGCAAGACACAAGTGGGAGTCTGATACTGCTCCTGCTCCCCGGTTTCCTGGAATGAAAAACAGGCAAGCAAAACAACATTTTTCCCTGACATCTGAGATACATTTTTTAGATTTAAATATTTCTTGTGTACACAGATTGTGTATAGTGGATCTCAACTCCAGAGAAAATGTTTGTAGCATATGTATTATGTTATTGTATGTTCCTTCTCATTTTTCACATCACTTACTTCTGCCTGACCTTTGGGGGAAGTTTAGACTAGAAAAAAAGATAGTCACCTTTTATACAGACACACTTAATGCTCAAACTCTTCTTAAGTATGTACATTTATTGACACCAGCAGAAAGTTTCACTTTTTTGTGTGATTTAATGACGTTTCAAGTTACATAATGCTGAGATCACAACACTCACAGAGAAGAGGACATTATTTTCTTCTTTTATTCCAGTAAATCCAGTAGGAAAACATCAGCCAATCTGGAACAAGTTAGTACATCTGGCATCTTTTGCAATTACAATAGGTCACAAATGATTATCCAATAATACGCTTGTCCATTGCACTGTATGTTGTGCACAAACATTACACAGTGCACACACAAACCAAACAATGTGTGGTGGATTTAACAGGCGCACATACCAGACGGATTAACAAGACTTTACAAAAAGTGATTATTGGCAGTTTCAGCATCTTGGGTGAGACCTCATATACCTCAATATAGGCTGCTGCATATGGACACTGTTCCTATTGGTACTTTTTGTGCATTGCAAGAATGCAATCTAAATACAATGCAATTTAAATATCTAATCAGAAACGTGGCTCGGTGGTTGGTGCATACATAAACATAATATTACATTAACAAGAGATAAACAACAAATACAGAAACACATATATACAAAACAGCTGTTTAACATTAAGAAAAAAAGGCTGAATGATTTTGTGTAGATTGTGCAAAAATATTTATGTTATGGCAAAGAGTAGTGACTAGGGGGGTGGGGGTTAAGAGTCAGTGTCAGTGGGGGTCCGGGGCCTTGTTGATAAAGCTGACTGCAGAGGGGAAGAAACTGTTTTTATGGCATGAGGTTATGGTCCTGATGACCGCAGCTTCCTGCCGGGGGGATGGGGATGGGGTGGGGGGGGGACTCTGGGGGGGGGGATCTCTCCCCCCCCCAGAGTCCTGGAGGCATACAGGTCCTGGAGAGATGGCAGATTGCAGCCAAGCACCTTCTCACCAGAGCGGATGATGCGCTGCACTTTGCCCTTGTCCTTAGCAGTGGCTGCAGCATACCAGATGGTGATGGAGCAGGTGAGGACGGACTCTATTCGAAAGCCCCTCCCCCACACCGTCAACTATGTCAACTGGCACGCGACATGTAACAATCTAACGTCTAATGTATCAACAATCCACGCAACTAACTTTATGCACTCATAGCTAAATGTTTGAGGAGTGTGTGTGCGTGCTCTATTTAAACTGCTTTTCCCAGCCTACCTTGCTGCATCTCTGCTAGCACTTGCAACCCACCTCCACCCCAGCTCCTCCTTTTAAATTCATGTTGTCTGACTTAATCAATGTTGTGTCTCTGTCGTTGATGCTGCTCTGTTCTGTACTCTATGGGGATCCTGCAGTGCTGCTCTCCCCACTTAAGCCTTTCCATACATGCACATGGAAGGGCAGGGAGATGTGCTCTCCCTGCCTCATGTTTTCCACGTATGCACGTAGAAGTCAAATATTTCCAACATGATGCCGTCATGAAAATACCAATTGTGCAACAGTATCGAATGATGCAGCTCATAAAGCTTTCAACTCAGCTGAAGCACAACATGTCTCTTTTCGAATACACACTTCCAGCCAGGATGTCGTTTGTCAAAGGGTTTTATATGCAGTGTCTAAGTGTCTCACATTGGGAAAGACCATAGTTGCAGTGTTGTGAACTCCACTGTATGTCTTGAATTAAATATTACAACCTCATTTCCACCTGTCCTCACCTTTTGTTGTTTTTTTCAAACTTGGCATCGGTTTGATGTTACTTGTCCAGACCAGACAAACAAGCCATGAGTTGGTTTGTTCTTCCAGAGCAGCTCTGAGAAATGTTTGTTCAACTGAATGTCTTTTTTTTTTTTTTTGGCTTGTTTGTACAGAATAATCCTGTCGTGAACGTGTAAAGAAATATTGCCTTGGGTGTGGGAAATGTTGTGTTTGGCTGATTACATTCGGGGAGGAGAGGCCTCGCACAGTAAAAACTATTTTACCCAGGGAAATATACCAATGCTGCTTTGTTTCAGCAAAGGTCTGTTGCACCTCGTGATTAGTTTAGATAGGACGTCCTGTCAACCTTGATTTACGTTTTTTTTTCCCAGTGCTAAAACTTTGTGCAGCTTGTACCTGTGGTTTCACCCAACTCGATACTGTTAACCCTAACTCGTTATAGTTATACTAATCTTTAATGGTATGTGTACTTTTTAACCTCAGGGGCAAGTCATTCAGGAAGTATTTTAGACCTTTAAATGTTTTTAGTCCTTTTTAATGTTAAATAAAATATATTTTAACTTTGGGATAGATTTTTGTATTGTGACACCGGGGCATTTATATTTATTTTTATTTTATTTTTTATTTCTATTTGTAATCTTTCTGGGAGAGAGGGCAGGGCAGGTGTGGAGGTGACCTTTTATTTATAGTTTTATACTCCCGCTGACCGTCCTGTCCAGTGGTTCTTTTAACCTGCTTTTAATATCCGTGTTTCTTTGAAACGGCTTCTTGTATAACCAAACTTGGTTTTTTTAAGGAGGTTTTTAACCATTGGGGTCAAATTTGACCCGTTTTCTAAGTTTTTATATCAGAAATATGGGTTTCTTACAACCAAATTGCCCCAAAATAACTTGGATGCATGCATGTACGTTGTATGGAACCCATACAACATACACATTCATGCATTCATGTTCTTTGCATTGAATTTTGGTTGTTTTATTTAATTTCATGGCTTTTGAAAAAAAAATATTTTGAATTGTTTCTAAACAGCATTCTGACCAAACTTTGACATAAACCAGTCTGTGATTCACTCAACATCCAACTATTAGTCAAAATAATTCGTAATATCTGCTTTTTTCAAGCTCCAAAATTAGGTATAATGTCATTTTATTAGGTTTATTGACCATGAATTTAAAAAAGCGTTGAAAAGAGGGACAAAAACGTTTAAAAAAGCACCAAAAGCATATAAAAAGCTTCAAAAAAGTCAGAAAAAGTTCCAAACAAATCGCATTTTTCAATTTTGACCTGGAATGACAAATTCATGGATGACGGTGAAGAAAACATGAGGGTTAAGTGTTTAATCCACATCAGTGGTCCCCTTGTGCCCGTGCCCCTCGCAGCGCTCATCCCAGGCGCTGCGTTTGAACCCGAACCTAACCCTTCCTCTCAGCAGTAAGCCTCACCAACAAGGCTCTGGCCCCCCACTGACCCTTAAACCCACCCATCCCTAGTCACTACACTTGCACTAACCTTCATCATTGACTTTGCATCTTCCCTTTGCATATACTTTATATTCTTTGCAATTTTGCATTCAACCCATTCAGCCTTTTTTCTTATGCAACAGTTACTTTAGCCTATTCATTTTTTCTTTGTATTGTATTTTTTATGGTTTTATTTTTTATTTTTCTTTCTGTTTTCACTGTGTATTTAAGTGCCTGTCTTATTTTTGTATGTCAATATGTAAGGTTGTAATGCTCATTGGATGGAAATGAGCCATATATTTTATATAAGTATGATGCCAAATTGTTCAAAAATGGTTTGTATCACATATCTGTGAAAATGTGCAAATAAAGTAAAAAAAAAGTATTGTCTGCTAACTGGCCTACAATAAAACAGTGATGTCTGCAACACTTTATTTAACAAGTTTGAAATGTCTAAATGTTTTTCCAAGTAAGTTCCCTTGAGTGAAGAAAATCAGCCACTTGCATATTTGACCAGAATTTAAAACCCTGTTTATGAATATTAACGTTTGTAATATTAGTGAATACTATTTGAATATGTACTGAGGTTTATATAACCTTTATTAAATCAGTTAAGTACGGAGCCCACACATGACATCCGAAAAAAAAATAAAACAAATTGTGGCCACAAATTAGTAATTTATTTACACAAACTAGTATTTTGTGGCAATGACGTAGCCTAACTATAACGTGGGCATGTTCTGGCTATTTTGGCCTACTTCCCAGTGAGCACATCGACTCGACGTAGGCTTATTGGCAATGTAATCAAATCAAATCAAAAGAGAAAATGCAGATAACACATTGACAAAAGAAATGATAGACATGTCAGTGCTCTTAGCACCAGTTGTCTGAGAAAAACTGCAGCTTCCTAACGTGGGACAGTTGTGTCCTTAATCTGGGACACATGAAAAGTCTATGATAAAATGCCAAAATCACCTTGATTCATGTGGAATAGTAAAAAACAACAACAATTAAGTTAGTTAGGCCTATGGCAGATTTCTGGACGATGTATAAATATGAGTATAGCATCTACACAACGTAAAGCAGACGTCTGGACGATGTCTACTGTAAATATCAGCATGACGTTGTTAATGTAAGTCATGGAAAGAGCGGCTACACGTCGCTGAAACGCCGTGGAGCAACGGAGCAAATTAGTATATTGTGGCCACAAATTAGCATGTCGTGGCCACAAATGAGTATTTCATTTTATTTAATTTTTTCTGCATGTCATGCCTGGGCCTCATTAGGCTATATAATCACATTCCTTGAAAAAATATCGTAGTAAATCAGCTATAGAAATACTTTTCTTATTATTAATAATTTGGATAGACTCAAAATAATTCCGAAATTTTATTCTGAAGTGATTAAAAGCTTGGCGAGATTTTGAAAATTTAGCTTTGTGTATCCCAGACAAGATATATTGTGTTACTGAGTGACTTGTATCTTAGTATATTGTGTTTTACATTTTGCCATGAAGCCAAGAAGTCTGTTTTAAAGTCTCTGTTGGTTTACTGCTGTCACACAGAGACAGAACACAGCACAGCTCTGACACTTTCTAATTCTAGCCCTGCACTGCCCTCTGCAGATACAAACAAGTACTACTAAAAAAAAAAACAAGCTCATCAATGTTGATGATAAAGTGAACCCTTATGTTTTCCAGGGGTCAAATGGTTTTGCTCTTTTTGTTTGTTCTGTTGTTTGTGAATAAAAAAAACATCAGTTCATTTTGACCTGGGCATATCCTGGCTAATTAAAGGTGCCGTAGGTAGAATTGTGAAGATCCAGGACTTAGCCAAAATGTTTTTTACATCGACAACTTCTCAGTCCCTCCCCCCCTTTCCGCTAAAGCCCAAAACTGTCTCCTAAGCCCCTCCCCCCACAAGGGAGAATGAATGCGTGTGCATGAGCAGTGACACTCCCCCTGGCCCTGATTGGTACATCTGAACAGGGAGCTGTCGTTTTTTTGCAAATCACACTACAGGCTGTAGGTGGTGCCAGAGGAGCCGGATTTCTTTACCTGCTTCATGTAGTTCTACTCGAACATATAGGGTCAGTTTCAACAAATATGACAGAAAGTTAGTTTACCTACTGCACCTTTAATATTTGACATATACAAGTCTGTTGTAAATCAAAACAATTAACCATTTCTCATAATTTTACTTAGACATTAGGGATAATTTCATGTGGATTAGGTTTTATTGACCATGGATGCAAAAAACTAGTAAAACTAGTTTAAATGAGTTGGAATTAAGTTGGCTAAGAAGCGGTAAGACTTTAAAAGACAAATTATACTGTTCTATGCTTTATAAACAGGCAAACCAGACCGCACGGATCAGTTTTGACGTGGGAGAAGTGCATGGCCACCGGGAAGAAAATACAAGGGTTAACACTTAACATTTGACTTAAATAGTGAATGTGTTGATGAAAGTTGATATTAGCTTTGGAAGCTGTTGAAGTAAACGGATTGAACGTTAAACAGCAAAATACATGAACAAATGCCTCGTTGTGTCAAAAAGTGTTACGATCTCTTGACTGGATGCCAATTTTATATCATTATGGCTATTTTCTCAGACCTGTTGTGAAAATTAAAGTTACACAAATGCTTACTAAGAGCTTCCTTTCCTAATGTCTCAGGGGTTTGACCGTACACTGATCCTGTGGTCGCATTACTGTAAAGTGGGGAAATAATATCGCTTTATAACATTTTCCTATACTCCTGGCCAATTAAGTCATGACTCATACACTCGCAATTACATGTTAGGAGGAACATAACAGCTGGAAATTATAGGTTCAAACTGACAAAGACATCTGTATCCACCTAGATGATGATGTGTTCATTTAGCTGCAGAAACATTCACTGTCAAATGGAAGAAGAAAAAAATAACCAGCATCTGTGACATTTAAAGCAAATTCTCTTTTAAGATTTTAAAGGTTGTTGAGTTGTGTTTTTGTTTTTGTTGTTGAACATGTTAAAAAAAGAAAAAAAGATAACTAAGAAAATGTACATTTCAGTACAGGCAAGAAAACCAATATTGACAAAATCCTCAGTAAACATATCTTTCAAAATTATAGTCAATTATTTAAATAAGGATTTCCATGTTCAAAAAGGAGTACGAAGAAGTAAAAAAAAACTTTTCTGGTCCTACCCCTGTTTTTCAATTGTTGTTAACACTTTAGTTCTTCTTCACTTATTTATCTGCATATATGTATATACAAACATACACACACATATACATATGCATACACATATACACACATGCATGCATGCATACATACATACATACATACATACAAGTATATACTGTATAAATATAATGTAGAAATGACTACACCACTGAAGTACAGCAGTATAAACTGACTGTATGCACCAATTGCTCTGCTATGCTCCATTAGAGTTTTGATTGTCACCTGAGCGTGCCTTTTGTTGCCATGGAGATGAGTTATAGCTACAACTGTAGCCTCCAGCAACCGAGCCCACCCAGCCAGCTATGCAGTGTGTATTTGTGAGTGTGTGTGTGTGTGTATGTATGTATGTGTGTGTGTGTGTATATGTTTGTCTGTTACATGTGTTTGTGTGTGTGTGCGTGTGTGCGTGTGTGTGTGTGTGTGTGTGTGTGTGTGTGTGTGTGTGTGTGTGTGTGTGTGTGTGTGTGTGTGTGCGTGTGTGCGTGTATCCATATCTGTTCGTCCATGTGTGTGGTCTGGCACTGAATCAGTTATCAGAGGTGAGTTAACAGAGTCATTTTCAACTTAATGTTTTCTAAATGTTTCATTTATCTCTCTCTCTCTCTCTCTCTCTCTCTCCCTCCTTTGCTCGCTCATTTCTGTCTCTGACTGTCATTCTCAAACACTGAGTCAGCGAGCCTGTCAGTGTGTCTGGCAGACTTTTTCTATCTATCCATCAATCACTCACTCACTCACTCACTCACTCAGTTTGTCTTCATTTTTTCAGTTTGTCTGTTTATATCTTTGGGCTCTCCTCAGTCTTGGCCCGTTAGAGAGTTTATATATATATATATATATATATATATATATATATATATATATATATATATATTCACCAAGTGTATTTTTAAAGCAATAGACCTACAATTTAATTGTTCAAAATTACGCAGACTGGGCCATTCTAACTGACTATTCGACTTAACATGACTCACATGTGTGGCTCCATGTGTCATTGTGATTTACAGAAGAGACTGAGTCACTGGTGCATCAGTCACACATACTTAATAGTCGCGAGGGGAAAAGTGTCAGAAAACATTTTGACAGATGCCAACACACAAAGAAACTGCATTTGCAAAAAACAACAGTTGCAGCAAATACACCTTTAACACTAAGAGAAACTCAACTGGGCACAAACTACATGTGCAGTCTCAAAAAACAACCACACTCTAAGAAATACATCCGTAAAACAGCAGAAAACGTTCTGGCAGGTCATTACCCGGACTATGTCCCGTGATTAAAAACAGAAGTTTTGTATATACATTAAATAATACAGAACATTTTCTGTTTCAAATTCTCTCACATGAAGCTGCTCAGTAAGTAAGCTTCTGAAAATGTTGAAAAGAATCTAAAAAATTCCGGGAAAAGCAACAAAATAAAAAACAGCAGCAAAAACATCTGAA
Source organism: Gymnocephalus cernua (assembly GCA_023631565.1). Taxonomy (NCBI): domain Eukaryota; kingdom Metazoa; phylum Chordata; class Actinopteri; order Perciformes; family Percidae; genus Gymnocephalus; species Gymnocephalus cernua. Next base: position 22,187,430 of record CM042444.1, read on the forward strand.
AAAGCCTCAAAAAAGTTGGGGGAAAAATGCCCAAAATGAGGATCAACAATTGCATTAGGGAGATTCCCATCCCACTTTACTAAGACCTCATAGATTCATATTTCAAATAAAAGTTTGACCCTGTATGGCCTCGTTATGTTTATTTATACTGCCCAACATCAAAAGTTTCTCAGAATTTTTTTTTTCTTTTTATACTTTTTTTTTTTTTTTTTTACAATCTGCACATGGACAGATTATGAGAAAATGGGCCTCTGGGCACAGACATGTAAATGCAACAAGACTCATACTGAAAGAGACACAAAACAACTCCAGGCCGCGTTGTCTGGAGTCGTTCTGTGTCTCTCCCAGGGACATTCTGCAGGAAGACCACAGCTCTCAGGCGCTGCTGTGGGTCCAAACTCCACTTCATCATCAGTCATTTTTTCATACCACAGATGAAGAGACTTAATATATACATTATTAAAGCAAATTTTTTTTAAAAACATGATCAGGACATCTGTAGTTTTAACGGAGCTCTGTGAGTTTCCATCAAGAAGTGTTAACATTTTCATTTTAACCATTGGCTCTGGCCCAAAGGCCACCTGGGTCCTTTAGGCCTGTTCAGTGATCCATCCTTGAATCCTAGGGCATAATTTCCACTGGGGACAAGGGGGAACATACCCTCCCCCCCCCACCCCCTTCAAATTTGGTTCATATTTTATTTATAAGTCTCTGTGATCGGCCCCTATTTTAAACAATAAAGGAAGTGAGACGTCTCTATTTTATATGTAGTTTAGTACTATTCTTTCTGGAAGAATTTATCATTATGATCAACCTAATTATTTCCTGTATTATTATCATCTTGGTCCCTGAATGTATGAAGCAATACAGCAAAATGGGATTCAAACAAAAACATGTTTTGCCGGAGGACCCCCAGACCCCCTGTTTTGTGTCCCCCGCACTTCTCAAACCAAAGTTACACCCTTGCATGAATCGGATCAACATACATCATCCTCTGTCCTTAGAGCTTTGATTCAGATAAGTCCTAAAAACAAGATGGACACCTTAAAAGAGCTGTACTGGAAGAGGATTTAAATCCAAAGCCCCCTAATCCCGTGATGCCTTTGTGTTGTCAAGCTTCACAAAACAAAAAAACTAAACAAAAAAATTCACAGGATTTCTATGTGATTTAGCACGTAACTTTGGGTTAAACATGGGGGGGGGGGGGGGGGGGGGGGGGGGGGGACATGTCTGCATGTATTGAGAAGAGCGACAAAAACCTTGAAGGCCACAAATGTCAGAAAAGGTGTTTGGTGTTTTAAGCCCCCAACGTTGGAACTAGGATCAGGCAATGGTTATGGTTAGGTTTGGGTTAAGGTTAGGGTTAGCTGCCTCAATGGTCGCAGCGCTGCCTTGAAGTCGACGTTGGGGGCTTAAAACACCATCGAGCGTCAGAAAAAGTGTGAAAAACTTCAGAAAAAAAAACCTTCCAGAAAGGCAACAAAAACCTTGAAAAATTTGTCCCAAAAAAACCTTGAAAAAGGCGAAAAAACAACAACAAAAACATTGAATGAAAGTGGCAAAAATGTCAGAAAAAGCAACAAAAACATTGAAAAAGCAACAAAAACATCCAAAAAAGCAACAATTAATTTGGAAAAAGCACAAAATGGATTATTGTTGTAACCCCCCCCCCATCCCCCCTGTAAATTACACCTACGGTGAATAGAGTTGCCTGCTATGCTTTTAAGTTCTGTAATGCCAAACAATAGAAATCATAATAATCAACTGTTGTAACGGTAAAGGTGAATATTGTTACAAATGTCGACTCTCCATCTCTGTCTGTCTCTGTCTCTCTCTTTCTATTTGTGTCTCTGTGTGTCTCTGTCTCTCTCTATCTGTGTCTCCGTGTCTGTCTCAGTCTCTCTGTGTGTCTCTCTATCTGTCTCTCTGTATGTCTGTATGCGTCTCTCTGTGTGTCTCTGTGTGTCTCTGTGTGTCTCTGTGTGTCTCAGTATGTCTCTATGCGTCTCTCTGTGTGTCTGTGTCTTTGTGTGTCTCTGTGTCTCTCTGTTTCTATGTGTGTGTCTCTGTGTGTCTGTGCGTCTCTCTGTGTCGCTCTGTGTCACTGTGTGTGTCTCTCTGTGTTGCTCTGTGTCTCTGTGTGTGTGTCTCTGTGTCTCTGTGTGTGTCTCTGTGTGTGTCTCTGTCTCTCTGTGTGTGTCTCTGTGTGTGTCTCTCTGTGTCGCTCTGTGTCTCTGTGTGTGTCTCTCTGTGTCGCTCTGTGTCTCTGTGTGTGTCTCTGTCTCTCTGTGTGTGTCTCTGTGTGTGTCTCTGTGTGTCTCTCTGTCTCTCTGTGTGTCTCTCCAGTGGAGTGGTGGTCTTGTGCTCTGTGCTGGCGTTGCTCCAGAGGACGGGGATTACTGGTAAACGGGTATAATCTCTGCTGTTTCCTCCATCAGTCCTGGCCCTTCTGATGGGAGCCGGTGTTTAAAAGGGGCTCCACAGGACGAGCTACTCTTTAACTATAATCTCTCTAATCTCACTTCTTACTTCAGGCTGGGGTCCCACAGACCTGCCATCCTCACGCTCAGCTTTCTACCAAAGCCATCTGAAAAACATGACAAGCCTGTACTTTCAGTTTGGAGAATACAGCCACTTTTTTTTAAAAAGGTGTGTTTTTCCCCCAATGGGAAACCATAGCAAATAATGATGGTGCTTTTAAACATTATCTATATTTCAGGGCTGAACGATGATAAATTACCTCAACGTATATATTATTATACGGTATATATGGTAAATGTGTTTTTTTCGACACTTTGGTTTTCTTTGTTTTCTAGACATTGCCTTTTATTTGGAAAGACAATTGAAATATATAAATAAGGCAATCATCCAAACAAAATATAAAGATTAAAGATCCGTTCTTATTGTTTATGTGAAAAATGAAATTACATTCGAAAAGGTCGAGGGAAATCAGACATTTTAGATTCAATATGTGAACATGGCTGAAAATATCTGTCACATAAAGCTGATGAAATACATTCACGTTAAGTAAAACCTGCTGCATGTGTGGAGCCAGAATATAAAATCCAAATGTTCACATGAGAAAACTAGCATTAGTCCAAAATTATGTGTGAGTTTTTTTATTTATAAATGGATTTTCGAATGCAGCAGCTTGTGAAAGGATTTTGTAAATTTGGACTTGGGGTGTTTTTCTTACCATTTAACCATCAAAGAATATATCATCCGACATTAGCTGTCCATGAGTTTGTGTGCATTTGCATAATCATATGCCTACGGTTCAGCTACTGCAGACAGATGTTAGAGGACATGTGTGACTGTACTGTAATATGAGCGTGTTGCAAGGACGTAACTTTGGGTTTAACATTACGATAACAATACCTTATTTGGGGGGGTGGGGGGTTGTATTGGCCAGTTCTGATTATTGTTACTCTAAATTACACCTATGTGTGTGTGAGAAGTCCATCTGCTCGTTTTCTCAGGAATGGTACAACAGTGTGGACGCATGTACCTACTAGCTATAAGTTATTCAATGTTCCCAGTAAATGTGTGTGTGAAAGTCTGAACTGAGTGAGTGCGTCAAAGCCTCCTTGTTTCCCAGGAGAATGCTGAATCCTGTAAATCTGACGTTTCGTCTTCCTGGTGGTGGTCCCAGGACGATCGTCGGGAGATTCCACCTTTTCCCACATGGCTCCTTGATCCACCTGACTCCTCCTGGCCTCGCCCATAAGCCTGCCTTTTGTCCCTATCTGCGCACGGCGCTCAGTGTGTTTGTACATCCAAGAGAGAGAGCAGGGTGAGAACGTGTGACTGTCCCACAGACCTAAAAAAAAAAAAATGGCTGCTCACATTTCCCACAATGTTCACAACACATTCGTAAAGAAAATGAGTAAAAAATGTCTAAATAAACAACAGAACTAAAAAACAAAACTGTGGAAAGAAGTTACAGCAAAATATCTCAAAGTCCAAATTTGGAGACAGAAAAAAGTTGAGAAAACTTGATGAATATTTCAGTTTACTCTCTTTTCTACTGCATTTAATGTCCATACAAAGGTGTATTTTAAGGTTTTTGCCATAGAAACTAAAACTTATACAGTCAAACCAAAAGAGAAACCTGATTCATTATTATTCATTGTTTTCTCTTTAGTTTTGCTCTGTTAAAGTATAGTATATTATAAGTATACTCTGTAGTATTTAAGTAAGTATATGAGAGTAAGCAAGATAGAGGGATATAAACATGAAATTGGTTTCTACCCAAGCGTTCTGGCATATTACGATGTTTCCACTGAGTGAGAAAGAGATGTAAAACTTTGCAAATACTGCAATAGGTAACTAATACTTGCATAAAATGCATGTGCAATTAAACATAATATACTTATCTAGTCTGAGACTCAATTCTATGACTGATGCTTGATTGCTTTAATTCTTTTCAACAGTTAAATCCCATTACTTCCATAAAGGTGAGTGGTCAGTCTTGAGTTCAATATCATCAACCCTCCATTTTCAGAAGAGAAATCGTATCGTCTTTATCAAATAAACAAATATGACTCATTTAGGCGGAATATCTTCCCCAGTATTTTATACTGCACTGTTTCTACACCATAGTGCAGCAACACTGCAGTAATCACATTCAGTGCAAGCTTTTTTTGGGATTAGAAATCAACATTTTCATCCACATACTGATCACATTTTATTTTAACCCTCTGAGGACGAAGACGCACCGGCGCGTCCAGACGATTTTTGACAAAACTCCTACTCAAAAAGCGATATTACAAAATTTCAGACATTCATTTACTATTTTAATCCTATATTACAGTGCTTTGCAACTTCTCTCCTTATCTCCTTTACACATTGCTCTGGGACAAATTTGGGTCTCACTGTACGGAAAGCTTAGCCTGGTCCTATCAGACTCTGGTACATTTCATTTGTACAGAGAGTCTGGCCACTCTCCATTGACAAGTGTTAACTTCCTTGAAGGTGGGTACTCTGTTTTATGTTTAAAACTATTGGATGTGCCCAGAGCCACTCTGGATCTGCCATAACCAATAGCTAACGTTTGGTCGTGACGTCGGCTTAGCATGGCTAGCGTTCGCCTTAGCCAATTCCTTCACCACTAACGGAGTGAGCCGGAAAATCTAACTTTTACCGAACCCCGTGGGGAGGAGGGCCACAACATCATTGTCACCAACAGAGACTGTTCTTGGATATTCGGCAGCGTTGCCACAACAGAACTACAACTCAAACTAGCGCACAACCTCAACGCCATCGTTCTCAGCCACTCCCTCTGTTCGCTGATTGGACCGGTAAAAAACTAAAAAGGTAAATTTAAGAAGATGTGTGATGCCCTTTTTTTTGTATTGCAATAGATCAATGGTTTGTATGAATTTGGAATTTTTCTCTGAAAAAGGAGAATACTAAAGAAATGAAAAATACAAATCAAACAAAACAACAATAATGTGGGATTTAAAAAGGTGAGACACAGCGAAAATCCAAAGATGAAAAGAGAGAGAAAGAGAAAAAAGGACAAAAGCAAAGAAAACATGAGCATGCAGACAAAAAGAGAGAGAGAGAGAGAGAGAGAGAGAGAGAGAGAGAGAGAGAGAGGGAGAGAGAGAGAGAGAGAGAGAATGATCTGCGAGCGCGAGCCTCGTCTGAACATGTCGTGAAAGTGAGGTTTTCAGACACTGTAATTTACCCAGATTCAGATTCAGATCACTTTGGCAGAATGTGGGACCACCTGCACTTCAGCTCATGTGAGCAACTTGCAAAAAAAACAACAAAAAGAAAAACCCTGGGAGCAAAGACAGAGAACCGGTGTTTTTACTAAAGCGTGAGATTTGAGGCCCGACGCAGCTCACAGTGCTCCTCTTGGCAGTCGGACACCTCCGCTGTGTTTGGGTGTACGTACATGTGGGAGTCTCAGCCTGGAGGTATTCACAGGGCTTAAAGCAGCTGTCAGTGCTAAGGAAGATGGATCTATTGGAAGTCTGTCAATGCTTTCATTCAGGTGTCTGCAGATTAGGGCTGGGCAGTATATCGATGTTATACCGACATCGATATATGAGGCTAGATACAGGCCCGTAGCCAGCCTAGTGGAAGGGGGGGTGGGGAGGGGGGGGGGGGGTCTATTTTTTCAAAAAGTGGACCATTTTGCTAAACTGGGTAAACCCAGCCCGATCTGCCGGCGATTAGATTTTGCCCTGCAACTCAGGCTGGAAACGTGTACATTTATCTATCCTGCTTCCGTTACAAATTTGCGGGAACCAATCACTAACTGGCGTATCCACCTGGTGCGCTATTGGTGGGTTTCACACGACAACGATAGAAGAAGCAACCAAGCAGCTTTTTGTGTACATTCAACAAGCCGGCCACCGAAGCGCAGCACTCCATGGCAGCAACCAGTTGATGCCGCTGTCGCTGCTACGTCACCCGGATCGTTGGTCTGATTGGTTGAAGGACTATCCAATTGCGTACAGAGTCATTTGAACTATGCCTGTTGGTCACGCCTCTTGTGCAGAGAAAATACAGAGCAGACTCCCCAGACTAATGTTCAGTCTTAAAAGATTGAGCTTGGCCTTCGAGCCACCCGAACCCCCCTGTCCACGGGCCTGAGATATTGTCTTACATTTTGGATATCGTTATATCTAGATGTGACATAAGTGTTATCTTTCCTGGTTTTAATGTCTGCATTACAGTAAAGCAGTGGCGCCGGCAGCCGTGATCCTGTACGCACTGTGCGTAATTTTTTTTTTTTCTGTGAGAAGCAATGATAACAATGCGTAAATGCGCACAGGAGCAGCAGCCGACAGCAGCTCTGTTCTGCTCTCTGCTCTGTTCCCGGTCATCATTTTGTCATTAATTATACATTATTTCACCAACAACCCATCCACTATTAATCACAATGTTCAGTTTTAGGATTCGATCTGTGGCTACAGTGTTGCTGGACGCTGAGTATCGCTAAACCCACGGACGGAGCTAGCGTATTGTTTGAATCATGTGTGTTAAAGGTATAGTGGAGGATTTTCTTTTTCCGGGTGGATCATCAAGACTATTGGTCCTCCTAGTTGTCAATCATTCTGGGATATGTTTACGTAAGGCAGTACGTGCTGTGACAGGTCAGCGAGCAGACGGCCATGGCGTCCGACCATAGACAGTATATAAAAGCCTCCGACCGCTGTCTCCCCCCTCTCGGCGATAGCTTGTTTGTTGGCCTGTAGCATGCTAAAGTTAGCTATAGAGATGCTTGTCGTAAATAGATTTCCACTTACCGGTGGCGAATCTGACATAGTGGAAAAAGTGCAAATCTTCTTTTGGAAAGGAGGCTTGTAGAGCCATGCTGACAGCAACTTATAAACAGAGCGTGCACGAGGAGAACTAGGCTCGTGCATGCTCTCTCGTGCACACGTTTAATAGGCGTTCTCTCTCTGGAGCATTTTTTCAAAAAGTGGAGAGGGCTGTTCTTTTCTAAAATTTGGGAAAATCCTCCATTATACCTTTAACATAGACATGAATATTGCGGTTATGAGGCCTATCCCGTCATATACAGATGTCTGCTCTGAGCTCATCTCTTTCTCTCTCTCTCTCTCTCTCTCTCTCTCTCTCTCTCTCTCTCTCTCTCTCTCAATTCAATTCAAATCAAATTTCTTTATTGGCATGAATGTCAGAAATAACAATATTGCCAAAGCATCAAGGAAGAAATACATGTATACATTTAATTCTCTCTCTCTCTCTCTCTCTCTCTCTCTCTCTCTCTCTCAAAAAACGCTTCAGTAAAATATTTTCATGATATGATAAAAGTACACATGAAATATTATAAGAATAGCTGATTTATGGCGCAGTAAACCGCTTCAGCGGGCGCGCGGTTTTTGTGTGTATAGGCCTACTATGAAATACAATCCTGCCGCAGCCACTGCAGTAAAGTGATGTCATTTTCTGAACTTAGCAGACTTACTAGCGATTTTATTATTTGTCTTTAACCACTTAGTCATTGCATCAACATTATTGGTGATTATTTATCAAAAAACTCATTGTGGTAATATTTTGTGAAAGCACCATTAGTCAACCCTACAATATCGCCGCAATATACACATCAAGGTATTTGGTCAAAAATATGGTGCTATTTGATTTTCTCCATATCACCAAGCTCTACTGGGGATCGAGCCACTGTCTCTTGGCTCTGACTCTTTTATATTGTATCATTGCTTCTCCTTCATTTTTGGTCTTACCTTTATAAACATATTTTGGGTGTTTTGGGCATTAAGGGACAGATTACAGACCAGATAAAGGGTTTAAAAATAATGCTGAAGGTTTTCAGGTAGATTTGAAAGTAGCATGCATTTCTCATGAAAGCACACTACGTAATGTTAGCGTTACCTTACAAAACACACACACACACACACACACACACACACACACACACACACACACACACACACACACACACACACACACACACACACACACACACACACACACACACATTTTTTGTGATATATGTTGTTCTGTCCCTAAATGTTCATGGTTCACCCTCAACTCATTTTTAACTTATTTAAAGTCACACACCCATCCCTTAACTAATGGTTCTCTTTTTGTGACAACAACTATAAACCGTACAGCATGGTGTACTGGAGAGCAGTTTGAATTCGAAATAATACCCTGTAGAAATATGAGCTTGTAGTGGTCAATAGGCTGAACTGTAAAATGAGCCAGGAAATCCATATTTGGTCAGGGGAGGAGCCACCACAGCTGACTATGATGGACCTGTCAAATCAGAATTTTCACAAAATGTATTTGGGCATGAGGAGTACTACTCAGAATTTGAGTTTTATAATGACCTCAGGCTGTTTGGCTCTGAGCAGGTCTTTCTAAAGACTGCCAAAATATTTTAAAAAGTATTTTTGGGACTTTGCTGCTTTGATTTTGAGACCATTCATTTTTAAAAATCTGTCTGTGAGTCCCCTGACTTAATTAAAGAATTGCAATGCTAAATTGCTGGATCATCTGTTATCCGTAACTTATGCTGAACACTTAACCTTCTCGGGAGCAGGTTATGTTGGAGATTAGAGATCAACCAGTGTAAAACCACCGCCTACTTACCAATCAATACTCGATTGATAACGGTGTCACCGTTCTTAGAAGATCTGGTGGAGCTCAGTACGCGGAGAGAGAGAGAGAGAGAGAGAGAGAGAGAGAGAGAGAGAGAGAGAGAGAGAGAGAGAGAGAGAGAGAGAGAGAGAGAGAGAGAGAGAGATCTGTGCTCAGAAAAGTTTAAACATTTAGAGACTGACAACCCCGTTAACATTCCCTGATGGGTATTTTTTTATGAAAGACATCCATTTTTAGTGAAGTGAATTACGTATAGGCTATTTGTCGGCTTCTTGAGCTGTATGTTGCCAATGCGCACATCGGTTTGAATTATGTTTTTATATTTTTTATTTGCTCTCACGATTGCTTACCAATGCCAGGGTTGCAACTGGAATAATAGGCTAAAGCAACGACAGTTTATGGAAAGCACAAGTGTAATTATGGTCAGATCTTGTGCCTGACTGACGGGGAAGTGATATTGATAAGCGTTGTGATTTACGCATTTACAGCGTCTGTTATTTTTTGCCAGCTTTCCTTCCTGTTTTAGGAAGCAGCAACTGTGTCTGTGTTTTTCATATTTAAATAGAATTATAGTTTGCTCTTCTTATGTAAAATATGCGGCTCTGGTAGATGTTTGCGATTGGTCATGCCACTGCCTCTTTTATGTGAACGCGTGCGTCGCTGGATTGGGAAACCCTGGGTTGATTGAACTAGTTGTTAACCACCCTCGTTACACAGCTTATGCGGGACCGCCGTTGTTAGGTTAGGTGAAGCCGGGTAACTGAAAGAAATCCAGGGCATGTTGATCTTGATTCGTAGGCGGTTTAATAATAAACAAACTTTTTACAAAAAAAACCCTAAAAAATCATCTAATTGATGAGTAATTGCATCAGAGTGAAGAATGTGTGGATGTTTGGTGACTGCAACAAAAACGGCAAAACGAACCCAAAACTTCAGTCCCGATAAAACCGTAGCAACGTTTATAAAAACTGAAACGGGGCGGCGTTGAACGCTCTGCCTTTTCATCACCACGAGTTAACAGACACGTCTCTGCTGATTGGGTATCACCTGTGACACAGCCAATAAACCAGAGCAAACATATCTCAAAGCCGCTTTGCTCTGAGGAAATATATCGATCAAACAAGAAACCGTAGCACAACAGTGCCCACTGTTTTCAGATTGAACATGCCCCAGGAGATGTGGAGCCTAGGAGAGAGACAAACCCATGGAGACACGCCATGTAGATATAGCCTTGGTTGAGGCCTAGATTGAGGCCTACCCAGGTGTCAGCCCATCAGCTGATTAACCCTCCCAAACTGCCAGCTGCTGCAGGAGGGCCACTGAAGCCAACAGCAGGCAGAAAAAGGCAGGGGGTTATTTATGCTGCGTTCCAGACACAATTTTTAGCCCGTAAGTTACGACTTCAAGTCACGACTCATGACTTGGTAGCATTCCAGGCAAAGTCACCACAAACCCTTCTAGCTAGCGTTAGCATTAGCTAGCGTTATCGTTAGCTAGCAGCTACCTACTGTTGACATTAGCTCTCGCTACCTGATACTAGCGATTTCTAGTCAGCAACATATTTTGGGCTTCATTTAATAAACATAACCTGTAGTAGTACACAATTGTATGTGTATTGTTTTGATTACAATGTGCGGAATTACTTTACGTTGCCTATTTATGCATATTTATTTCCATTTCTCACTGTTAATCACCGGCATCTGTACAGCATCAACAGGGGTCGATCATCAAAAACTGTAACTGGGAGTACAACGATCTGGTACGAGTTTACGGGTAGCAAGTTACGGCTTTGACTGCCGTTCCAGGGCACTTTCACAGGTAGAAGGTTGTGAAAACACGAGTTACGGGTTGCCTGGAACGCAGCATAAGATTTCTGTTTTGGATTCTGTTTCAATTCAGATTCAAAATACTATTTTCAGTGCAAACACTTTACTGGCTTTTCACTCACTTTCTCCTGATTCTTCTCCTTCCTTTCTGTCACCTCAAGCATGTTGGGAGCTGTATATGTTGCCCTGAGGCCTTGTTTACTGGAAATTGTGCTGATCGGTGTCTGCTTGCAGCATTCGACTGCGTGATGACGTGACAAAATCAGGACGTGCTCAACAAAAAAATTTGCAAGCCCAAATGCGTCTTTATTTTTTCATTTTAATGTACAGCACTATAAATATTTTATCAACCTCTAACAACAGCTGATAAACCTTACCTTATTATGCCTTTTTGTAAGCTGATTCCCAAATATTCTGTGTCTGCATTGAACGTGCTTGTTGCATTGTCTATAGACCACTTATAAATTCCCCTAATGGCAACCTGAAATAATTCAGTTTGAACAAATAATTCAAACTATCATTAAAATTAGCTGGTTTGTGGGGTGTCCTGATGGTCTGACCAGGAACCTTAATGTCACTCTGTTCAAATCTGGCTGGGGACATTTGTTGCATGTCACTCCCTATCTCTCTTTTCTGTCCTCTCTCTACTGTCCAATAAAACTATAAAATGCTCTAAAACATATTAAAAAAAGACAAAAAATAGCTGGTTTGTAGCTGGAGGGTTAACACATTATCACTCTCCCATAGCATTTGTTATTCACGCTAAAAGTCTCCTTCAGCGTCGGGACTCTTGGCGTCACTTTTGACGCTCTGGGTCGGGACGTACTGACTGATATGCGGCACAAAAACGTGGGTGGGGTTACAAAATGTATGTTTCTGTGACACACACGTGACAAGAACGGGACACTAAGTCCTGTGTTTTTTGACCCATCCACCATCCCAGCCAACCTCTTTAAGCGGCATTTCGGTCTTTCATACTACTCGCTACCGTTGTTGCTCCTAACACTATGTCCGTCATCTTACAATCAAGCTGCTGCTCTGCCCTGTGCGTTCCATACAGACCCTAAAGGGTGATTTTTGGGTCGGTATCTGACGCTGAGAGCCACTGACCAAGCGTTAGTATTTTGCTAGTTGGGAGTGAGAACGGGTTGGGGGTTAAATACCCAGTCAGACTGGACAAATCTCTCAGTCCATTTGGGGACAACAGGATGTCACATCTGTGGATCCTTTTACAAGGTGCTTGTGGATTCCCTTACTTGTACAGTTTGACTGTCATGGATGCTGACAGTGTGTCTTTGATGTACGGGCTGTGACGGGCTGCCTCCTTTGAAGCTGCTGTGACTAAGTGTTGGATGTAGACGTGGGACAATCAGAGGAGCGAGGAAATAGCTAAGGGTCACTTACAGGCGCTGACCCTTCCAACCATTTTCAAACAAGATTGAGAGTCACTCAACGGGGGAAGACGTACTAATCCTTGGGTTCAAATAGACCTGCGCTGCTGATCTTTGACCCTAGCTTCAGAAACGCTAACACAAGCCATAAAACAGACTAGGAAATATTTGAGGATGAGTGACAGAAGATTAAAATGTGCACGGAAAATGCCTTCCAAAAAATAAACGTGTAATTTCCTGTAATCGACAGACAAATTGTTCGGATTTGTTCTGCAGTAAATCTGGAACGCGATACAGGCAAAACAAATATATGCAAAGAACCGTTTGCACATACAATTTGACCCTCTGGCAATCACGCACACGCACACGCACACGCACGCACGCACGCACGCACGCACGCACACACACACACACACACACACACACACACACACACACACACACACCTAAAGCGAATCAGACTGGCATCTTGGAGTGGGTGTGATCCGCTGTGCCCATTCACAACCGCAGCAATGAAAACATAACACAAAATCTGAAGAATCCCTACTGTCAGTCACAGGAAAGGCAATCTCTTTCATTTCAAGGAGTGTAAACACCCAGGGATTCTGGGACTAATTGTTGAACATAGTTACAGTTGTCAAGGTGGAATCTGCCCCCATTTGAAGCTCCTCTCCCTGCAGTGTTTACGTTGGAAGTGGTTGATTGACTGCCTCTGGCGTATTATGGCTAGACAGGGCCAATTGTCAATAACTGTCACCCACAGAGGGGGAGGAAGAAACGGGGGCCCATCTGTCTTTGCCTGCCGTGTAATTAGCACTAAAACAAAATGCTTTGTGTTGAAATGCAAAGGCTAGCACCCCTGCCAAGCACACATAGCATCGCATGCCCAAAGAACACATCGATGGGTGGCGTGATGGAACATAATCGCCCTTTTTCGACTCATGAGGTATGCAAATCAGGCAGTTCTGGAACACAAAGACACAATTACTAGCTGATTAAAAACATTTGAACTATGCCATCCATTCTGCCGTGTTGTGTCCTGGTGTGTGTGTGTGTGTGTGTGTGTGTGTGTGTGTGTGAGTTTTTGCAGATTGACGCGATTGACGAGAGAACGCACCTAACATCCACCTCTTCCCCCCGCAGGGCTCGGCGCTAAACAAGCCCTCCTGGAAAGGAGGACGAGGCTGCAGACCAAGCTGGTAACAGATATATGTGAATATTAAAAGCACTTAATATCACCCTCCCCTACCCTTAGGAAAACAATTGCGCCATTGTGCTCGGTACCCGCCTGTTTTTTTTTTTTACTAATGGGAGTGATAAATACGGCGCTCTAAGTGGCTTCCCTCTGGATTTCTCACAAACATTACACCTCTGCCAGATCATCCTCACAGTTGGACTGTGGTGAATAAACAATCAGTGAAACAAACTGCCAGAACTATCAATTTTGTAGTGCTTTGATATAAGTTAATGTATAATTAATGTTTTTGTTATTTACAGCTTCAATTAACACCTCTCAACTCAAACTCTGCGCAGACAAGTAAAGCGTCAAGTGTCATTTGCTGTTTCCATTTATTTTTATGCGCATTACGGCACGGTACGGCATTAGAAAACGTATGGAAGCGGTATGTTCAATAAAACTTCCTCAATCGTGCAAAACAAAATGTTGTATGCTCGCTTGAGATGATTTTTGGCTTTGTTGAAAAAGAGCTGATGCGCTAAATGGGAAATGGAAACGCTTTTGCAGAATAAGTTCTGACGTAGCTAACATTTAACTCACATAAAAACAACTGTCGGATGTTATTTCTGGCTATTCCCATAACATGTCCTCGTCTCCGGACAACATGAAACATTGCCAATTGCCATTTGAACCAAATTCCTGAAGACATCTCTCCATTTTTCTCCTGTAGATGGGTTAGATCAGTGGTTCCTCAAACTTTTTTGAGACAAGCGCAAAGCATTTTTTGGTGCATTACAGTGCTGCACCATCAGAGTCTGGTTTACTAAACAACAACCCTGTCACTGAAAAAGACTCATGCTACATTTCAAATGTTGAGATTGTATCACTAAATTCATCTTTCATTCATCTTTATTTTAGGGGTTAAATTTATATAGAGCCTGGTTTACAATTTACAATTGAAAACAGAAACGGGACTATTGACTCCCATTTGAAATTCACAAAGAAAAAAACGTACTGTGCCACTTGGATGCCTGTGACATTTGCCGTGTGTTTCAGCTGTGAAGTGTCTGCGAGTACATGTAGGGGGGAGGTCGAAATGCATGCTTCGGATAATAGAGCAGGTAGTCTATATCCATGACGTTCCACTTCCGGGATTGCTCCAGTGCCGCTGGAAATTCCGCCGGATGTCACTCTCTTCGGCCGATGTCCGTTATCTTCTGCTTTCTTTGTGTTGGCATTTTAAACTCTGGTGGATTTCTGAGGACTCTGGTTAACTGCTCCTCAGATCTCTGCAGGGTAAATCCAGACAGCTAGCTAGACTATCTGTCCAATATGAGTTTTCTGTTGCACGACTAAAACTACCTTTGAACGTACACATGTTCCACCAAAACAAGTTTCTTCCCGAGGCTATTTAGCAGCGACAGTATTGCTCTGCCCGGCGCTTTGCGCCGCTCAAGATGATTGTGATTGGTTTAAAGAAATGCCAATAAACCAGAGCACATTTTTCTCCCATCCCAGAATGCTGTGTGGACTAGCAGCGAAGGTCTGGCAAAGTGAGACTATAGAGCAGGTAACTTTGTTTACTACCTATAGTCAGTGGTGTCTTTGTACCGTGGCCTTGATAATTCCCTGACATTAGCTGTGTTATTTTAGTTGCCTAAATTGAACTAAATCCATAGAGGGGGAAGATCAGAAAACGTGACACATTTTTTAGAAGTCATTTGAGTTACTTCAGAAGACAAAAAAATGACATTTTGTTATTGATTTAGGTATGAGGACTTTAGTTCTCTGGCTCCATTACACAGCAATGAAACATCATACTAGCTAATCACCAAGAGATCACAGAGAATCCACCCCGCCTTTAGTTTGCGAGATCATAATTAGACACTTAATCAGCCACAACTCAGGAGGAGAAACAGCGGCAGGATTGTTCAGCAACAACACCACAAGGCATTTAACCCCTCTCCAGAGACAAATCACCAAAATCCCGACCAAGTACAACAAATCTGAAACTGGCTTTTGATTGTTATGATGCCACAAGGCTCTCTTTGACAAATTGTTACAAAGCAACCCACTGAGGAGTACATGTGTCTATGCTAATTATGAGCAACCAAACAATTTGCAATTTAGCACTCAATGGAAAAGCTCTGAAGTGAGTGAGCTGTAGTGGTGCACTGCAGGTCATACAGATGAGACTGGGATACCGTGCTTTTTTTGCTTTCATGGAGACACATTTAACTTTTTAGCCTTCCATGTGGCTCTGGGGATGTCCGTCTGTCACTACTTTGGTCCAACTATTGGATGATGGCCCCCACCTGATGAAGTGTAATACCTTGGGTAAACCTCTGAATTTTCATCGCGCACCATAATCAGGTCGGAATTGCAGTTGGTGCATGACTTTGGTTTATTACCAAATACCTAGTGGTGGAATGTAACTAAGTACATTTACTCAAGTACTGTAACTAAGTACAAATGTTGAGGGACTTGTACTTTACTTGAGCCTTTTCTTTTTAATTTCTACTTCTAGAGAGACATATTGTACTTTTTACTCCAACGCATTCATTTGACATCTTTAGTTACTAGTTACTTTACAAATTAAGATTTTTGCACACAAAACACATGCAGTTTATAAAATATGATGTTTTATTATAAATTAAACTACCCAACAATATACAGGCCTATGAGTCCAGCTGAAATGATTAGATGATTTAACACAGAACTGTTTGGATCGTTTCCAGTTTCTAAAATCTGGATTTTTCTGCATCGAGTACTTTTATTTTTAATACTTTAAATACATGTTCCTTACATACTTTTACATAATTAATATTTTAAATGCAGGACTTTTACTTGTAACAAAGTATTTTTACAGTGTGGTATTAGTACTTTTTCTTAAGTCAAGGATCTGAATACTTCCACCACTGCAAACACCTGCACAACGAATGACATTCCCACCAGCCTGAGCTGTATATATTTATTTAGTGCAAATGTTAGCATGCCAACACATGTTTAACTAAGACGGTGAACATTATACCTGCTTAACATCAGCTTGTTAGCATCATGACCATGTTAATATGCATGTTAGCATTTAGTTCAAAGCATCAATGTTGTGTCCAAGCACAGCCTTGCAGAGCTGCTGGCATGGCTGAACACTATTAGTCTTGTTTAATCAATAATACTAAGATGTAATATTTAAAAAGGCATGCAATTTGTAGTAAATTTGTTTTGTTAGTCCTGCTGGTTTTATTTAGTTTTACTTCCTGTAATTGCCCATTGTGTAGAGTTTCTGTAAAGGTGTACTGTGACTGTGTTTTGTGCCATCTATACACTTTAGTCTCAGGTAAATCAAACGCTCAGACCAAGCATGGATTTGTCAAACATTGGATAAATGCTATCTTCAAATAAATCTTTCAACACACGTGGAACAAGAGGTGTGTCTGTCTGTGTGTGTGTGTGTGTGTGTGTGTGTGTGTGTGTGTGTGTGTGTGTGTGTGTGTGTGTGTGTGTGTGTGTGTGTGTGTGTTTAGACTGGGGAGGGTTTGGGATCAACTGAGGTGACAGACGTCACTCATAATACATGCTCCATGCTAAACTTATTTTCACAAATTTTGCAATGAACAGCCCGACTCCTCCCAATCCCACTACCGGAACCACACTGATGGAGTGAACCCCACCCACCCAGTGCACCAGAGAAAGAAAGAAAGAAAGAAAGAAAGAAAGAAAGAAAGAAAGAAAGAAAGAAAGAAAGAAAGAAAGAAAGAAAGAAAGACTTCTGGGTCAGTGCAGTTATGCTGCTGTTGCTAGGGTATTTTTTTTTACTTTCATGAGCTGTGGATGAACTACTTTAAAGTTTCTCAGCCAGTCTCTCTGCCTCTAACCCGTCTACCTACTTCCCTACTTGTCTGAGCTCCTCACACCTTGAAGAGCCTGTTTGCTCAAGCCTGGTTTTATGCCTGTCAACAAGCACAGGAAACTCCTCCCTATCTTTACCCTACTTTTTTCTTCTTCTTCTGCATACTCTCCCTGTGATGCCCGCCCCCCCCCCCCCCCCCCCCTCGCTTCCCCAAACACCGGTTTGATTTATGAGCCTTTCAAGCTACCTGGCCCACGACGACAGGTTATTTCCATTACTGCTGGGATTCTCTGTAATAAGGGGATCCGATGTAAGGACATAGCACGGGGGGGGGGTCAGCTGTCTTGTCGTAGCTGAGCAACAACAACAGACCTCCAGAGAGCGAAAATATTCATATACTTGATGTTGTCGGGTTTATCTGTGGTAACACGTGTTTTCAGCTACGTTTTACTCATCAAACCTTGAGTGATGTTTTGTAATCTCCATCTATAATTTATGTTTGAGTCATAAAAAAGGAAATCCACCACACACAGCCACTTACGTAGAGGCAAGCAGCTGGGAGCTTGTTCACATTCGCCCGGAGAAACTGGCTTCCGCACACAAGGATATCGACATAGAAGCCATTTTGACACATAAATGTGTGTGTGAGAGAGACACACACCAGAAAAGTGACACCAAACCGAGAGACTTTGAAGACTTTTTCGTGGCTCCTCCAGTCAAGTAGACTACCTTGTCTGTCAGCGAGGCAGGACAGCCTCTCTCATTTGGGCTCCGTGTTGTTTTTGGATCTCCTGGCTCGACGTTGCATCACTTCCCTTTTGAGGCAGACTCAGACAAAAAGTGTCACTCACTTGTCGTTACGTTCACGGCTCTGACAAAGGCCAGTTCACACGTTGTTTGAAGGCTCAGCGCCTAAACAGTTACTTGATGTTACATGGCTTTTGCTAACAAAGTTAAAAGGCATGGCATTTCTTATGGAAATATCACTCACATGATAAAAACCATGTATGTGTGACAATATATGACAGTTATATTTCAGAATCATTTCAAGAAACTGAAATCATGTTGAAATAAGTGTTACTAAAATAATAATAATATCAATGGACAGAGTTTATTTATTTAATTATTAGCTTTAGTAAATCACATGTACATATCATTGTTTTTTTCCTGAGCAATTTAGGTATTCCAGGTGCTGAGAACATTTTGACAGTAAGTCATGAATGCTATACTATGTTCCTGCAATACACATTACTACAACCCTATAGTTACTGAACCAAACTGGCATGCTGCGCAAGCAATAGAACAAACAGTTAGCAGCTAGCTAGCTATTAATGGGTAAGGTTAGGTTAAAAGACAGGGTTTGGGGTAGAGTTACAACTAGACTTGAAATATTCTGTAACTACATTTACATTTTTCATATAGTGGCTTTAGACTTCTGCATTTAGTTTGAAGCAAAGGTAGCTGTATAATTTTATCTTGAAAAGTCTAAATGTTTCCCTGTGTGGGTTAAATGCATCGAAGAAGAAACCTAACCCACGCATGTCCCGGGAATGACTATCAGTACCAGAATGCTCATAAACATAGTTTGGGCTTATAGGACAGATCCATGGCCAGAATTAAGCCAGCAGTGTTCAAGGCGCGGCACAGCCGCCTGATGATGAAAGAGACAAAGTCTAAAACTTCATTAGGAAGTGTCAAATAAATTGACAGATGTTTGGCCCAGGCTGCTGGAAACTATGCCACACACAACTTTTCAGCACACCCCATGCATAAAACACTTGGCTGCAATGATCTATAGAGACCGCAGCCAACAATGAATCACAGCAGTATTTAATAATGGGAAGTTGTTTTTGAACCTGAAAAGTAGAGGACTTATTATTGTCATCAGGCTGTTGACAGACGTGCTGTCTGCTCTGTCTGCCTCGCCCTCTCCGTTAGTTTGTTTACATGTATTTTAATATTTAACATTTATTAGGACCTAAGTATACAGTTTAACAACTGAAACATTTGTAAACAGCTGTTTGTATAATGATTGATTATAATTTTAGGTAAACTGGGCTGACAACTTGCAGATTTTCAAAACAATACTTCACCAGTGCTGTAGCTGGCTGCACCAGCTCGTCATAAGTTGTCTGATGACATACGTATTTACGTATTTAAATGTACACATGACTAAAGTAAACCACATAATAAACTGCAGGGAAAGTTCACCCCAAAATTAAAAACACATATTTTTCCTATTACCTGTGGTGCTATTCATCAGTCTAGATTGATTGGGTCCAAATTGCCCAGTGTTGGAGATATTTAATTTAATTTTCATTTCATGTTTATTTGAATAGGGACAGATGCTACGACATAGACGTCTGTGCAACAAATCTCCAATGTACAGCATCACAGCATTTATAAATATTGCTATTTTGCAATGCCCATCCCCAGAATGGCTTTTAAACAGTCATAAAAACAAAAATTAAACATTGCCACATTAAAATACATAAAGCACATAAACATACAAGACGCATCCATTTGTACTGTATCTGTACATCTGCCTTAGCTGTTTTACCATAGTCATACAGACGTGTCGTCTGCGTACATTTGTAAACCTGCCCCTTTGCATGATTCAGGAAGGTCATTTATACATAAGCTGAAATGCATCGTTTCAATGCTCCGTGTTGCTAAGACCAATTTCGCTTGTTTTCTTTTTCTATAGACAGGTATTGCATAGTTATATTTAGCAAACTTAGTAATGAAAATGTTGGTGTAACAAAATCCTGCCAGCTGACTCAAAGAAACATTCTGTTCACTTTTTTCGTCAGCAGTAGGAGGCGTGTAGTCTGTGGTTTCCATGGTAACTGTCAAAATGTGTCTAAATGTATGAGTGCAGAAATTGTGACTCAGTTTATTGAATGAACATGTTTACGGTTGCTCGATCAGGATCACGTCTGTGTGCCAAGTGCAAGTGGTACACCAAGAATTTAACTTCATTAATTGGTGCTGGCACATTACAAGACAGTTACACAATGCATGAAAAAAATACAGAGGACCTCACAGAGTGCAGACAAGATGTACTGTTCGACAGCAGACTAAACAAAAACAAAAGTGTAGCTTTGAAATAAGGAAGTTGTATTATTGCATCAGTAGTTTTTTGTCAACTGACTAAAAATATCACAAGATCCATTAAATAGCTGCTTAATTAAAAATTTGAAAGCACTTTAAAGTGTAAAGATTTCAGCTACAGATGAACTTCCCAATCTCAACTGTAAAACATAATCATTTGTGGTAAGTATAGTGCATTCAGAAAGTGTTGTGACCCCTACACTTTCACATTTTGTTATGTTGCAGCCTTATATATATATATATATATATATATATATATATATATATATTATATATATATATATATATATATATATATATATATATATATATTTTGAAAAAAAACATGTATTTTCTATTGCTTTTTATAAGTAGTGCTGTCAAACGATTAAAATATTTAATCGCAATTAATAGCATTAATGTCATAGTTAAGTCACGATTAATCGCAATTAATTGCACATTTTTATCTATTCTAAATGTCTGTTTTTTTTTTTGTCCCATTATTTTTTCTCATTTTAATGCTCTTAACAACATGGAAAAGTTTTTTTTATTGAAAACAACATTGGCATATACATAGTGTTCAATTTCACACTAACATTCACACTTGGAGCTAATAATCTGTCACACAATGTAACACTGTTACCTCGATTTTCCATTGCAGATAGTACTGCGTCATGCCTGAGGTGAGCGTGGCTGGTCGTCATAGCGACTATGGTTTCCCCCAACTCATTTCCTGGTTGTCCTTCTCCACAAACAACGTAAAATCAAGTAGAGGGTTAACTTTTCCTGCTCCAGGTTTCCCACCGTGGTCAGAAAGAACAGGGGAGACACTTTGTTTCTCTCACTGACTCTAGAGTCACTACTCGCTCCGAAGCTAATCGCCATGACGAGCCTACAGTACTAGCTACACTGCTCACAAGCCCAAAGAAGTGTGTGCGGCCGGCCACGCCGAGACCCACCCTTCAATCACTACTATTGGCCAGGCGTCCAAGGTAACGTAACCCCATTTGTTCAGGTCCTATTTCCTGACCAACCCGCTATCCTAACCTTAACCACTCAAGGTGAAATGCCTAACCCCAACCAATCAAGCTGCTTTGTAGGGCAGGTCTTGGCGTGGCCATAGTGGAATTCGTAATTTTGCGTTAACGCTGTTAATAACGCGTTAAACTGACAGCACTAATTATAAGTCTTAAATATATTAAAGGGATACTTCACCGCTGGAAAGCTGAATATATCTTTAAATTGGGTCACTTATGTAGCAGAAATGTAAATTTTTTTTTTTAATTTGTGCCTTCTAGGCCGAAAAAAGCCAGAAAATGTGTTTTTGGCTCATATGGATGAAAGACACCAAATCCCAGAATGCACTTTGCTTCGCTGCTTTGAGTCCACTACCAAGCCACGCCTACCGCTTGACAGACAGACAGACAGTGAGGCATTCGACTCAACTCAATGTGTTTTATTGTTATTTCAACCATATACACAAAACAACGTTTCATCGTGGCTCAAGTGGTGTTACACATTTAAAATATATATAAACTACATTATATAAAAACTACATTATATAATAACGACATACGAAACAGGCTAGCTTTAGTGCACACACACATTATTATAGGCTCCGTAAAGTTCAGCTAAGCATACCAGCATTAGGCTTGGTGGGCTGTAAACACCGAGTATAAAAACAGCCGTGAATTAGCGTGGGATGTCGAATGGTCGCCATGTAACAGTCACAAACTCCAGCGGTTAGCAGTTAGTTGGATACAAATCACCAGTGCTTGAAGTGGGAAAAAAAAGGTGCCGGTACTCTCTTGCATTGGCAGATCATCATGACATTTGACATTTCTGTAGTGAAAACCAAAACTTGGAGATATTGCTGGTACAACAATTTATTGTCATTTATTAACAATATAAATGTATGGATTTATTTAAACAAGTTTACATAACTTTAGTGCGTACGCTATTCAAAAAATCATGTTTTAAACATACATGTGGCACAGTGAATCCTTATTAACTATCTATGGATGGCCTACGCGACTAATTTACATATAGGCTGGTATCAATATTGTTTATTTTTTCCACAAATAAGCTGATTTATATTTGCTAATATGTTGGAGTCATGTTAAGAAAAAAAATTAATTCATTCATCAAAACTATTCATTTTAACAATAATTTGGTGCTCAAACAGATGCAAAACAGTCACTCTCAGTGAGTGTGTGTGTGTGAGTGTGTGTGACAGAGACAGGGGGAACAGCTTCAGTCCCCTCTCTGTCTGGGCAGCTAGTGACGGGATGCTGCTACATCATGTTTTGCAGCCCAGTTTGTTATCATTAAAAACAAGCCAGCTGTTCGTGGAGCAAAAATACATAATTTGGTCCTTTGACCAACAGTCAGGCCATCCGTGTGTTTCGTTACTCACGTTACTGTTGACGTCGGTGTAACGTTAAGGTTGGTAGCGGCCTTTTATATACTGTCTATGGTAGCGGCAGACTCCTCAACGCCAGCTGTTGCGCTCACATCAACGCTAGCTTGAAGCTCATGAACCGTACTAGCTACCTCCTGATGTTTCTGGTTGGACTTGGACCTCTGTTGACGTGTCTGGCTCTGGCACACGCGTTCTTTTAGTACCTTTCTGAAGCCAGGCGGCTAACATAACAACTTATAAACTCGACACTTATTTGTAGTTTCTAGGTTTTCAGCAGTGAAAAATCTGTTACGGTCAGACTGACAGCTTTTTCAAACTACGGAAAAGGTACGCTTAAGAGTAAAATGTAGAAGTGCCGGTACTGCGTACCGGTGCGTACCGGCCCACTTTGAGCACTGCAAATCACCCCATTTCTGCACCAGTCCGTGTTAACACAGCTCACCTTCATACAGAGCATCTCTAGCTCGGATCGTCGGAAGGCTAGCAGGCCTGGTAGCTGGACAGTCCGGTTCACTGTTGTTCAGCCATGTTTCCACGAAAGCAAAAAACACAGTCTCTGAACTCGCGTTGGGAGCATCGTTGAAGTTGGATGTAGTCCAGTTTGTTGTTTAATGAACGGACACTTGCAAGCAGGATTGATGGGACAGGTGGCCGGCTAGCGTTAGCTCGCTCTGGATGTGCCTTTCCCCCGGCTAGCGTTAGCTTCCCACCTATCCGACGTGGATGTCCCCTACCCGGCTCGGGGTACGAGCGAGTCCGCCGGTCCCCGTGCTGGTCTCCGTGCAGGCGAAGCTCTCGTAGTGTGCCGATTATTCCGTCTGTAATAACGTTTCCTGCATATTCTCCGATCTGTAGCGATGTATCCCGGTGGTACGTGTGCGGTAGTTTGAATGCACATAATTGTTGTAAAAGTTTGCTGCTGAGAAGATAGAGCAGAGCCCTGTTTAGCGAGGATTCAAGATGGCTGACATTTCGTTTTTTTCCGGCCGAGATCGGCTCGCTTCGGGTGATGGGCGGGTTTAAAACATGCGGAAGTAGGTCCTACTACTGGTTGTAGTCTTTTGCTCTGGCCAAAAAATCTTCCGATGACGCAAAAATCGTCATTTTACGTCATCGGAAGATTTTTTCCGGACCCCCCAATGCAGATATCTCCTGTCTCAGGGGGATATGAGGGAGGGACGCACGGTCATTCAGAAATACTACCGGGTTTCTACTGATACAAAGCTGAATGCTAAATCGGTGAAGTATCCCTTTAAGTCTTTTTTATATTTTCTGTTTTTCTTCTATTACCTATTATAATTATTATACTTTATTTGAATATACCTCTTACATTTACTATTTGCTAGTAACTAAGTCCTTTACTTTAATGTGGCTTCCCAGCATAAGCATTTCACATCTTTGTACTTGTATAACCAGTGTGACAATAAACATCTTGATCTTAATACACCATAATGACAAAGCGAAAGCAAATTTAGTGAATGTATTAGAGGAAAACCCCTTTAAAGTACCTTTGGCAGCGCTTATGGCCTCTAGTCTTCTTGGGTATGACCAAAAGCTCAATCTTTGCATACCTGGATTTGGAGACTCTCTGCCATCCTCTGCAGATCGTCTCCAGCTCTGTTGGTGGACAGCCACTTTCAGGTCTCTCCGCAGATGTTCGATTGGGTTCAAGTCCGGGCCACTCGACATTCTCAGAGTTATCCTTATCTACTGTCTTTGCTGTGTGCTGAGGGTCATTGTCCATTGTCATAAACCTTGGGCCCAGTCTGAGATCCTGAGCGCTCTGGACCAGGTTTTCATTAAGGAGATCTCTTTACTTTGCTCTGTCGTGTTTCCCCTAAACCCTAACCAGTCCCTCAATCTTTACCACCACCATGCTTCACCACTGGCGTGGTACTACCTGGTTTCCTTCCCGTTCCTCCAGACATGATGCTTGATGATTAGAATTGTGGCCAAACAGTCCAATCTTGGTTTCATCAGACCAAAGAATCTTGTTTCCCACAGAGAGTCCTTCAGGTGCTTTTTTGTAAACTCCAAGTGGGATTTCATGTGTCTTTCCCTGAGGAAAGGCTTCTGTCAGGCCACGCCGCCATGAAGCTCAGATCGGTGGACTGTTACAGTGATGGTTGTCCTTTTGTAAGTTTCTTCCGTTCTTGGTCACCACTTTTACCAATGCCTTCTCCCCCCATTGCTCAGTTTAGCTGGGTGGCTAGCTCTAGGAAGAGTCCAGGTTGTTCCAAGAATTATTGACGCCACTGTGCTCCAGAAATGTTTTTGTAACATCCCAGATCTGTGCCTCGACACAGTTCTGTCTCTGAGCTCTGCAGGCAGTTCCTTTGACTTCATGGCTTGGTTTTTGCTTCGATGTGCATTGTCAGCTGTGAGACCTTTCTATAGACAGGTGTGTGCCTTTCCAAATCATATCTAATCGATTTGGTGGACACCAACCAAGGTGTAGAAACATCAAGAGAAATGGGAGGCCCCTGAGCTAAATGTCCAGTGTCATAGCAAAAGGTCTAAATACTGGTGTCAATGTGATATTTCACTTTTTTTATTTATTTTTAATACATTTGCAATTTAAATTTAAAATCCTGTTTTCTCTTTGCCATTATGGGGTATTAGGTGAAGATTGATGAGAGAAAAATGAATTTTAAATGATTTTAGCATAAGGCTGCAACATAACAAAATGTGAAAAAAGAGAAGGGGCCTGAATACTTTTTGAATGCACTGAATGTATATACAGTAGTAGATATTCACAAAAAAAAGAATGGGAAAAATGACAGGAGTAACTCTACCTCAGGTACAGTAGATGCCGCTCTGCCAACACACAACTGGTCGGAATAAGGCATTTTTTCCCGGTTGCATTCCTTTGTCAAAATCACAACAACTTGGGGTACATCCCATGTCCCTTATTTGATAACTCCTCAGTCCTCGGCTGAACCGGAAGTGGTCCTGTCCCTCCTCCATTGAGGCCATCTCAAGGCCCTTATTTCTACCCTAAGGAGCGAGCATCAAGGAGGGATCATCGAGGATCTATAGGCGAGGAAACACGAGAGCAGCCTTTCCGGAAGCCGTGTAGCTGAAAGGGTTGCTAACAAACAGCTGACAAATTCATGTGACACTTCGGAGGAAAGGATGTCTCATCCCTCTAAAAACACATTTGCTCGTTTGCTCTTCCCTCCTCTTTCCAAATTGCAATTTAAGGAAATTGAGATGCAGTGAACGAAAGTGGGGAGAACTTTGTTTCCTTGTCTGTACACGCGCACGGATACCCCGGGTACTAAATGAGTTATCTAGGTCCGTTAACCAGGGTATGAGAACTCCGATTTTAGCGGGGGTAAGGTGTTTACATGGTGTTTGAAAAACCGGGGTATTGTCTTAACCATCTGGTTTTTAAATTGCATGTAAACACACTGTGTGTGTAGCAGATTTGATATGCTCTTGCAATTAACAAGTATGATGTGAGCATGCACTGTGTGAACTACATAACTATATTGTTCATGTTCAGTCCAGCACCTAATTTAGGATAAACAGGGTTTGTTTTTTCATGAGTGATGTGAATATGCACGGTGCTACAATAACTCACATTTCATATCTAGTTCAGTGGGGTCGTTAAAATGACCCCAAGCATCAGCTTTTGTAACGTGAACATATAGTGCCACAGAACGATAAAATCCGAGCTGCAGTTGCTGGTTGTATTTAGCTGCTACAGAGCTCTGGGACGCCGGCTACCAGCGGCAGATGTTTAGGCGCCAATAGGTGACTGTGAGCCGGCTACAGGCACCGCCAGATGACGGTCCTTTCAGGGGCTGTGGAAGTGGAGTTTAGCCAAGAAAAAGTGAGCATCATGCGGCGATGACAGTTAAGTTTAGGCACCAAAACGACTGGTTAAGTTTAGGAAAAAGATTGTGGTTAAAACACTCCCGAGGAACGAATGAGCGTTTCCTGGGTGAAAGTATTTTGTTTTCACCGCCAAGTGAACTCCGCTCTCTGGCTTGAAAGTGTTGTGTTTTATGTTGACATCACTGTTTCATTTTGGGATTATTTTCCATTAAATATTGAAGTTCATAAATACGTGTTTTGGTATGGCTGGCGGAGTGGCCCTATATCTATATCGAAGTATTGAAAGGGGGATTTAATTCTTGCATGTTTTGTTTTGTTGTGCATGATCTAAACACACCCCCCCCCTCCCTCTGCTTTTCAAAAATCATACCCTGCATATATATATATATATATATATATATATATATATATATATAGTAAATAGATTATTTGTAAAGAAAAGCGTTCCCTTCGTCTTGGTCCATCCTTACCTTCCTACAGATAGTTGAGAGCCAGGCTTGGTGCGAGCCCCCTGGCAGAAGAAGGCAGGCCAGGGGCGGGGAAGCATTGTGGGTGTTCTGCAGCGTCTGGGCTGGACCAGGCTAGCACTGTCTGTGGCTCAGCGGGCGGGTGAGTGTTGTGTAACCCAAAGCTGTGGTTGGATTTTTTTCCCACATGAGCTGTCAACTGGCTTCATGGCACACAGAGAGAAAGAGAGAGAGAGAGAGAGAGAGAGAGAGAGAGAGAGAGAGAGAGAGAGAGAGAGAGAGTGAAGACGGGCAAGAGAGAACAATAATTAATTCAATTAACTCCCACAGTGACAGTTTCCTTTATGAGGAAATTATGAGGTATTTTCTTAAACTCAAATCAGAGAGAAATGAGATTGTTGTGTTTGTATTGTAAGCCTGCTGTTGTCCACAGCCTTTTTTTTGTTTGGCTCAGTAGTTAACAAAACTAAGCTCTCTGATAAATATAAAACATCCAAAAAGTATATTGTGTGCCAGTGAAGCATTGTTTTATTAAGTGTAAACTTGAATGACTTACATCAATTTGATGCTACTTAGTGTAATATGCCCTATAAAGATTGTTATGTCCCTCGTAAAAAATAAAGTGCTCCTGTAAATTAGAAGGTGTTCAGTCGGATTTACCCTCCATTACATGCTGAAATTTGCGTTGGGTGTTGGAGAGAAAGGTGGGTGAGCGAGACCAGGGATGTAATTGAGTAGAAAAGTATTGCTTTTCACAAACTTGGTGTGAGTAAAAACAATTGTGTAGACGCAGATTTTTACCTGCAACCAGTCCTTTCTCCACCTATTTCCCTCACACAAACAAACAGGCACAGGGGTTGTACAGTGTGAGGAGAGTAGCACAGGGGGGTAATTTAAAGCTGAATTAGGACCTTTTATACTTATGCCATATTGTCAACACGGCCAGTAAAACCTCCTCCTCCACCTCCCCCCCCTCCCTTCTCTGCCATTCTCCCTTCAGTTCCATTCTATTTGTTCTAATTCCAGGGACCGGCTGGGTCTTGCCTGGATTTGGAGAGTGCTTGGTTTCAAAGGGTAATTGACACCTTACCTGTAATTTCATGGTTTCACTCCACCTGCCTTTGATGTCTGGGTCTCGGATGGGGCCAGGATGCGGAGGGGAAGAGACGGTGGCGGTGTGCTGCGGCATGCTCTGCTGCCGCGAGTCTCTTCCAAGCCCGCCCGAGTGCTATTTCTGAACATGAATGACGTCTCATGCGAACCCAGGTTATTAAAGAAGAAGAAGAACGGGGGGTGGGGGTTCCAAGGGCAGCTGAGAAGCTTTTCTTGTGGTGACAAATAGGCCCATAGAGTTGCCAAGACTGACTAAGAGACAGAGGGATCAGAGATGAGTCAGGGGCAGAGATGATGACCTCTCCAATTTGACTACATCACATGAAAACCCCCGAAGGAAAAAAAAAAGAGTCAAAGATGAACTTTTCTGGAATTTAGAAACAATTAGATGCACCAGAGTTTTTCTTTGATCCGCAGTCCATGACTGTGGAATATCCCGAGTCAGGCTGTTGAGTCAGTATTATCTTGTACATCACCGTTATGAAATATTCTAAACTCAAGGTTCACTCACTAGCTTTTTTCCTGAGCTTTTGAACTCATCCCTGCGTACTTCAGCTATGGGGGATCTCAGCCCCTAGGTCAAGTAATGACACCTGTTGCATTCGCTGAAGAATGAGTGCAGCTTCTTTTTTCCCCCGCTGAAGAATAAGCAATATGGTTGAAAGCTCTGGAGTAAACCTAGTAAGTGAACTTAATATAATATATTATTATTATATATTATAATATTTTAGCACAGTTATGTAAGCCAAGAATGAGCTTCAATGGAGCCCTGTTTCCTGAAAAATGACGTTCCTGAACGACTAAACTGCATTCTTAATTACGTTTCGAGGGAAATTTATTATACCCCAGATTACGTAAAACAAACTCTGTGTTCAGAATTTGCATAGGGAGGACATTGTGGTGGATGGATGGGTCAAACAAATACAAGACTAACTCAGGAGACCGCTGTTTGTGTCCCGTGTGAAACCTAAAGTGAGCTTGGACTTATTTTAATTTATGTAAGTTAAAAGGTCCAATATTTAATATATGTACTGTAATAAATCCAAAAATGACACCAAAGCCTCATCAGATATTAAGGAAACATGTTAAGCTGAAATACTATCTTTTCTGATAACAATGCTAATTGTTAATTGCTAATGTCAGTATTTTTTCTTTTTGAAATGTACGTTCCGTGACGGAATTTATGTTTATGTTTTGGTCTGTGTGTTGTTATCAACTGCCCAGTTTCACAGCCAGGCCGGGTTGCCAGATATACCTGTAAAAACATAAACTCAGCGCACTCCAGCTGTAACGTTAGTACAGCCATGAAAGCAGCAAACGAACGAACGGAATCAACAGAGATAGATTATACCCGACCTAAAAAAACGGCATGTTTCTAACAGTTGCTTGACCAGAGACGTAACAAACCCCGGGTAAATATTGGAGATGTATTTGAAAGATGGAGACAGCTTAGAGCCCAAAAGGACGCCGAGTTGGCTAATTTCCTCCTGAACAGCTAAGAATTAGCTTCAGGCTAATTTATCACAGCTACTAGGGATGAGCATTTCATGTCATTTCAACATTCAGTCGGGTGGAAAAGGAGTGCAAGGCAGTGGTATTTTTAGCGGTTCCTGTCATAATTCTAAGCCGAGGAAGTGTATCTGTCTGGCATGTGGAGAGGACAGCAAGGTTGTGGTGTTTTAGCGGTTCCTACTGTAATTTTAAGCCAAAAAAGTGTGTCTGTCAGTTGGGTACAGAGCTCCGTGTGAGCACGGGCTTTTATGACTGTCAGTATAGCCAGCGTCTAACGTTAGCTACTCGGCTGTGCTGTGGAGTAATGTCTGGCTATGTGAGACAAGTGTCTAGCAACATTGTTGGATGCTCCGTTCTCAGCTGGCAACCAACGTGAGCTTTGAGTCTGGGGAGGAGGGGCGGGGGAGACGACTCCCTCCAGTATTTTGAATTTGTACTGCAGTAACTATTTTAAACACTAGCTGTCAGTATTACATATTGGACCTTTAACTTAAGTTAGCATACTTAACATACTTATTTATGTACAGTTAAAGGAGCTGCACTCGACATTCACAACATTAATATAGCAGCAAACAAATATTTGTTATGTAAGGATACAAATGTATGGGCGTAATTATTAGTGCATGTGGCTGTGAAAAAAGATATTGACGTATTGGGGAACGGCCTGTGAGAGCCTTGTGGAGGCAATCCCAGCCCGCTGTTTTGTCAGAATTCTGAGTGCAGTCCCTTTAATTTACGTAACAAATGTACAAATTTGAATCCGAACCATTTTCTAAACTTAACCAAGAAGTTCTTTTTTCAATTCAAAATGTAACCACGTGTTTCAAACCTCGACTGTTTCACAACTTGCACCAGTCGCCGGTACAACAACGTGTAATCTGGAAGAAAATAAAGGCTAATTGAGTTATTTTGGATGGGAACATTATTAGGAACGCTGCTCAATGATGCCCTTTAAAGATCGTTTTCTTTCATGCCAACTTTATAAATTTGTGTTATTGCTTTTTTAATTTAATCCATATAATATCCAAGATTTCTTGTTTTTCTTTTAAAGAACTTTGTCAATCCTACTTTTAGTTACAGTAAGTAGGCTTATAATGGGGGTGCCCTGGTAGCCTACAGTACACGCTCTACCTGGCTTACTGTTAAGGCTGAGTCCGTATCGCAGCGGCCTGTATGTGAAAAAACACCCTACACAATACGAATAACCATTAAATACCATCTGTTTTTTTAACTCCATACAGTCTGCTAATACTGAGCTGTTATCGCCTAAATCTGTTTACACTGACTGACATATACACACGCATGCACGCACGCACGCACGCACGCACGCACGCACGCACAAAGTAAAAGGGTTGATCGTACATTCTAATCATCCTGCTTGTTTTTTTTGTCTGCAGCAAATAATATATGATAATAATAATATTCACGGAAAGAGCTGTTTTGGTGCGTGGGATGAAAGGAACAGTTTGCCCTGGAAGCTACAGTGCTACCAGAAATTGCATAGAGAAGCCATTAGAATGAAATTAATGGAACGTTTTTTGGAGTTGTGTCTGGTAAGAACAGTAGAGATGCCCCTTTGCATGGGGTGAGAGGAAGGTTACCTGCAGATCCAGGCGAGCAGCAGTGAGCGATGAGAGGGGAGTGACAACGAAAATTGCACTTGTGCAACCATGAATCATTACAAACAACCCTTTAAGAGGCACCCCTCACTGTAATTACCTCCCCTGAGATGCTCTATTACGGGCTACTTTATTACCTTCTATTACTCTGCTGTGCCTGCCTTGGCACATGTAGACCTCACACTGACTAACAAAGCTTGGCAGGTGAATCTACAAGACTGCTCTTCTGTTTCAGTGCAAAGATAGAGACACAAAAAAGAGCAGTGTTTTAAAGGAGGATTACGTAATCTGTGACTTGTTGATCCCCAACAACACTGACAGACAGCCTGGAGATGACACAAATAGTCAAGTCACATTTTAATAATGGACACAAATAAATTAGCTGATTTGAGCAAATAGCTGCTTTGTATATTTTTATATAACCTTTATTTATACAGGTAATCTCATTGAGAGACAGGGTCTCATTCTCAAGAGGGACCTGTTAGTGACAATGCACAACATCAGTTACAGACAGACAAACAGATTACAACAACAGTATACACAATATTTACTATGTACAATATTTAAAGGCCCCTGAACACCCACACAGGTGTTTTCAGTTAATCTGTCTGATTGGACCTCTTACCAGGACTGTGTGGGTATGTATATATTGATTAATTGACATCTTCCTGAGTCTCCTGTTAGCTTTGTTGCCCCTGTTAGGGCGGGACAGATGACAGCTTTATCATTCTTATAGTGCGTTCCATAGCGCACTCGGAACTCAGATTTTCCGAGGTCAAAGTCAGAAACACGCCCCCTGACCTCGGAACTCGGGCAACCATCAAGTACCCCAAGCTCAAACTCCAACATGGCTGCTCCGTGCTTCAAAAGTTGTCAAACCTGTATTAACATACAGTTCTTAGCCCTTCTGTATTATTTGTGTCTCACTGAATCAGTTGTACACACAGTGCTGTCTTCCATCTGTGGACATGTTGCTATAGTGTTTGTATGCACACAAAAAACAGCGTAATGCGTTGTTATAAACTGGCATTGCTAACAATGGCTAACCTGGCTAGAGCTAATGAAAACAATGAAAATCTGACTTGTAAATGGAACGCATTCAACTCGGGTGTGACGTCATTCCCAGCTTCGACTTCCTAGTTCAGAGGTAAATGGAGCGCACTATTATTGGTAGAAAAGATTTGTGACCTAATAAATTCCCATCTAAGCTCCAGCCCACCTTCAACCTGAGCAGAGGTCTAATCAGTCATAATAACTGAAATCACTTTACAGGCTTTAAACAAAAGTGCCAAGGAGACTTAAAACACTAAAGTGCTAAAAACAAGAACACGATTGCAAAGATGTTTTTTTCCCCCAGTACCCTTAAAATGACTTTAAAATCCCCTAGTGGGATCAAGCTGGACATTTTAAGATCCTGCTGCAGGGCATTCCAAGTTGAGGGGGCAGAAAAAGAAAAAGCCTTTTTGCCAAGCTCTCTACGGCATTGAAGGTAATGGAGGCCTGGGGGCGTAGGCTGGGACTGCAGTGCTTGTGTGACATGTAAACGGATAAATATGTTGGCAGAAGTCCAAGGATGGATTTGTAGATGAAGTTATATCAGTGCATGGATAATAATGGCCAAGGATTACGTAATCTGTGACTTGTTGATCCCAACAACACTGGCAGACCACAGTCAAGTCACATTTTAATAATGGAAACAAATAAATGAGCTAATTTGAGCACATATAGCTGTTCATTGAAGAGGTTCTGTAGGAGCCACATATTGCGTGTTGTTTATGGTCTCATTTATATTATTTATTGATTATTAGATTGTGCACTTATATTGTAGGTGGTGGGTGTTTTCATCACAGTTTGAGCGGAAGTGATAACATATTTGTTTGCTTCACCTGTTCACCTGGGTTTTTTGGATTTTGACAGAGAGGGGGTGAGCACTTATTTTGGCTCACAAAGAAACTTTACTTTTTTTTTTAAACATTTGGTACTGCAGTGCTAGTTGTATTTTACGTGTTGAGGAATAAATCATTGCAATACAATCTCAAGCGCATCACAGTGTGTTTATGCATCTCTCAGTGTTTAGTCCCTTGCGGCAGCACCTGGTTGGACTGCACACAACAGGCTGTATGTGCCTTTTCATAGCTCATAGTTTTGGTCTTACAGTGTGGCTACTGTTGTGGTTCACTCTCGGCACTGTCATCAACCACGTTCCCTCTGATAAACCCAGTGTACGCTGTACACTCCACTTACACAAATCACAAAAGATACAGTGGTTTCCCAGACATTTTGAGATATCGGCCACTGTGAAGATGCAGTGAAAGATAAGGTTTGAAAAACAGCAGCCTGTCTTTCTAATGAAAATGGTCCCAGGTGATGTGTAGTTTCATAAGTTACTTCAGTCAACCAAATAAAGCTAAACCAAATGAGCTAAAACAAAAGAAAAAATCTGCAATGTTGCAAATGGTATAAGTTGCTTGCTTGTAAATTGTAAGATGGGGGTTGGTAGATTAAAAGGAAATTATCTAAATCTATTGCTGTTCTTTATAAAGTAAGAGATGTCTGCATATGTTGTATTGTTCACTTGTAATGCCATATATCTCATATTGTGCAGAGATATGGGGAAATGCATATAAAACAAATATAGATCCTATAATTAAACTTCAGAAGAGACTGATTAGAATAATACATAAAGGTTATTATTATGAATCAACTTATCCATTTTTTTTTATAAGTTCCAGCATCTTAAAATTTCCAGATCTTGTATATTTAAAAACTTTGGAAATACTTTTTTGAGTTGTGAACAATGGCCTTCCTGTCTGTATTCATATTTATTTATTTTTTAAATTAAGAGAAGGTAATTATAATGTAAGACGGTTCTCTATCTTTGAAACTGGTAAAGTGAGGACTAATGTAAAATATAGATGTGTTTTAGTTTTGGGGGTTAAATTATGGAATGAACTTAATGATGAGTTGAAAGTGAGTTTCTGTCGAGTTTCAAAAAAATTAATTAAAAAATAATTAAGGGTTATGAAGTAATTTGATTGAAATGTAAATCTACTAGGATTGTACTCAGTTTGATTTAGTTTTGTAGGATTTCTGGGTGATTGTATGGGGATTATAGAATAGGCAACAATAAGCCTTGGCTTCA
This sequence comes from Gymnocephalus cernua, assembly GCA_023631565.1. NCBI lineage: Eukaryota > Metazoa > Chordata > Actinopteri > Perciformes > Percidae > Gymnocephalus > Gymnocephalus cernua. The sequence goes on from CM042444.1 coordinate 22,221,987, forward strand.
GCCTATTCCTTTTTCGGTTTATCTACGGTGGCTAATTGTGGGAAATAAATGTTTCTTTAATGTATGTTAACCGAACGAATACAATTATTCATCATCATTCTGAGTTTTGAAAAAAATAATAATAATTCTCAGCGCTTGGTAAAATAATCACTTATATACATTTTGTGCTATAGGAAGAAAATAAAAAACTATACTTCTAAACAATGTTTTTATTTTGTATTTTGCTATATCTCATGTGCTTCTTTTGTATATAATACATAATAATACATAATATTTAAGATTTGTTATTTACATTCTTTTATACAGAAAAAAAATTATATTTTAAAGATTTTCTAATAGGAAAATAGCCAAATTCAGAGAAAACTATTTCCACTGGTATGCATAGTTAACAAAGGGGGGGGGGGGGGGGGGGGCAATCTGAGGAAAAGCAGAATGAATGAATGACTGACTGAAAACATATTGGTCATCCTGAGTTCAGCCCCCTCTCCCCCGCTGTGAGCCCTGACCGCTTGCTTCACTGCCTCGCTGCCCAGGCTCCGCTGGGCACAAATCCAGTTTTCTGTCCAAATTACCAACTCTGCAGAGGAAGGCCAGCGGGGTGAGAAGATCTCAGCCCCCCCTCCCGTCTGAACCCCTCGCTGGCCCGGTGCAAAGCTGACGGAGCGTCGCGGATGGCCCTGGATTGCACCTGCACCGGGGGCTTTCCAGCCCTCCCCCCCTTCTGTTCACACACACATACGCACAAATCCAAACTACTTGGTTAGGTTTATAAAAAAAATGATGGTGTGGGTTAAAATAATTAAGTCTGTTATGTAATTTAAGTTATGTACGTAAGTTAAAGCTTTGGTGCGTAACTTTTATCATTATTAATTACAACCCCAAATCAGAAAAAGTTGGGACAGTATGGAAAACACAAATAAAAAGTAGTGATTTCTAAATGTACTTTGACTTGTATTTCATTGCAGACAATGTGAACACAAAATATTTCATGTTTTGTCTGGTCAACTTAATTTTATTTGTAAATATACATCCTTTCCTGTCATTCAGACCGTAAAGGACAAGGGCGCGAGCCTAAGCTGAACAACCGTGATCTCCGATCCCTCAGGCGGCACTGCATCAAGAATCGTCATTCATCTATAAGCGATATCACCACATGGGCTCAGGACTACTTTGGCAAACCTTTGTCAAGTACCACAATACGTAGTTACATCCACAAATGCCAGTTAAAACTGTACTGTGCCAAAAGGAAGCCCTATGTTAACAGTGTCCAGAAGCGCCCGCGACTTCTCTGGGCTCGGAGGCATCTGGGATGGACCATCACACAGTAGAAACGTGTACTGTGGTCAGATGAATCAGTATTTCAGGTATTTTTTGGGAGTAATGGACGTTGTGTGCTCCACACCAAAGAAGAAATGGATCATCCAGATTGTTACCAGCAACAAGTCCAAAAGCCAGGGTCTGTCATGGTATGGGGTTGTGTCAGTGCCCTTGGAAAAGGTAACTTGCACTTCTGTGATGGCACCATTAATGCTGAAAAGTACATAGAGATTTTGGAGCACAATATGCTGCCTTCAAGAAGACATCTTTTCCAGGGACGTCCATGCATCTTTCAACAAGATAATGCAAAACCACATTCTGCACACATTACAAAGTCCTGACTGCGGAGGAAGAGGATTCGGGTACTTGACTGGCCTGCCTGCAGTCCCGAACTGTCTCCAATAGAGAATGTGTGGCGCATTTTGAAGCGCAAAATGTGACAAAGAAGACCCCGTACTGTTGCCCACCTTAAGACTTGTTTGCAGCAAGTATGGGACAAAATTACACCTGAAACACTTCATCACTTGGTGTCTTCAGTCCCTAAACATCTTTTAAGTGTTGTGAAAAGGAATGGCAACATTACAAAGTGGTAAATGCTTTACTGTTCCAACTTTTTTTGAAATGTGTTGCAAGAACCAAAATAAGAATTCTTTTTTTGAAAAAAAAATAAAAAATCATGAGGAACACATAAAATTATGTGCTGTTGTATTGTCTGCAATGAAATACATGTCAAAGTACATTTAGAAATCACTACTTTCTTTTTTTATTTGTGTTTTTTATACTGTCCCAACTTTTTCTGATTTGGGGTTGTAATTATATTCAAGCCATTGCCAAATGAGTTGATACAAAGCTAATTAAAGGGATACTTCACCGATTTAGCATTCAGCTTTGTATCAGTAGAAACCCGGTAGTATTTCTGAATGACCGTGCGTGCCTCCCTCATATCCCCCTGAGACAGGAGATATCTGCATTGGGGGGTCTGGAAAAAATCTTCCGATGACGGAAAATGACGATTTTTGCGTCATCTGAAGATTTTTTGGCCAGAGCAAAAGACTACAGCCAGTAGTAGGACCTACTTCCACATGTTTTAAACCCGCCCATCACCCGAAGCGAGCCGATCTCAGCCGGAAAAAAACGAAATGTCAGCCATCTTGAATCCTCGCTAAACAGGGCTCTCTCTCATGGATGTATTAAGAGAACTTCTCAGCAGCAAACTTTTACAACAATTATGTGCATTCAAACTACCGCACGTGTACCACCGGGATACATTGGTACAGATCGGAGAGGGACGTTATTACAGACGGAATAATCCGCCCACTACGAGAGCTTCGCCTGCCACGGAGACCAGCGGTCTCGCTCGATGGCCCGAGCCGGGTAGGGGACATCCTCGTCTGCTAGGTGGGAAGCTAACGCTAGCCGGCCACCTGTCCCATCAATCCTGCTTGCAAGTGTCCGTTCATTAAACAACAAACTGGACTACATCCAACTTCAACGATGCTCCCAACGCGAGTTCAGAGACTGTGTTTTTTGCTTTCGTGGAAACATGGCTGAACAACAGTGTCTGTTGACTGTCCAGCTACCAGGCCTGCTAGCGCTCCGACGATCCGAGCTAGAGATGCTCTGTATGAAGGTGGGCTGTGTTAACACGGACTGGTGCAGAAATGTGGTGATTTGTATCCAACTAACTGCTACCCGCTGGAGTTTGTGACTGTTACATGCCGACCATTCTACATTCTACGCTAATTCACGGCTGTGTTTATACTCGGTGTTTACAGCCCACCAAGCCTAATGCTGGTATGCTTAGCTGAACTTTACGGAGCCTATAATGTGTGTGTGCACTAAAGGTAGCCTGTTTCATATGTCGTTTTTATATAATGTAGTTTTTATATATTTTTTAATGTGTAACAGCACTTGGTGTCTTTCATCCATATCAGCCAAAAACACATTTTCTGGCTTTTCTCGGCCTAGAAGGCACCAATTAAATTTTTTTTTTCACATTTCTGCTACATAAGTGACCCAATTTAAAGATATATTCAGCTTTCCAGCGGTGAAGTATCCCTTTAAGAATATCGGCTCCACACAACTCTCTCTGTATTTCTCAGTAAGGCTATGTTCAGAAGATTGTGACGTCCGGCGACTTTCGCGCACAGAAAATCGAGTGAAGATAATCACCTCTTCTGAAGAGTCCATCATGGTTTTTTTTTATCCTCCGTGTCCTCCTTGGCTACTAGCAACTGTGTGGAGGAGGGGTGGGGTGGTGCACGATCACGGAAGGCTTGTATCATGTGGATGCACCGACAGAATTGTTGTCATTACTTGGAATTCCTCATGGGGGAGACAGAAACTACGCACTATAGCTTTAAGTAAGTTACATAAACAAGTCAATCTTGACTTTTGGTTTTACGCCAGACACAAACTGCGGTCTCCTAGGTGGAAGTCCTGTGTTTATTTGACCCATCCCCCCCCCATTCTGTTACAATAGTTATTTTATTTTCCACATTAGACAAGACACTGATGACGTTTTCACTGGTACAAGCTGATTTTGTGTTTCATAATGTCAACCTCTTAGCTTTAGAATTATCGTATCACCTAACAATTACATAAGTGTTGCCAGATCTGATATAACAACAATGTTTCAGAGGACTTCACAGAAAAGGAACAGAGTAAAATTAGCCTATGTACCTTTTTGTGGTCACAGGGGAGTTACAGTAAAACTCCCAACCTCTTTTTAAGATAAGTTTGGTTCACCTCAACTAGAAAGTGCACAGTATTGTTTTTTGGTGAATAACGCTGAAACATTTTGGCTTCTCTGCAGCATGGCACATCAACAGTCACTACATTTAAAAACACACAAAAAAGTGACAATGCTTTATTAGAAGTGTTTTTAAACCAGGTGTTCATTGTTACAGGATGACGGACTAAGACATACTGATGGGTTTTTGCATATGCATAGCTAGTGATCTTCCCAACATCCAATGAAGAGCAGAGCCTGTAACTTAAACTATGCAACTGGAAGCATCTGGGCGTGCTTGAGCTAGATTACAAATTATACAATACAATCTATATTTACTGTGATTTTAGAAGAGTCACATTTGATTTTTGTATCACTCTCATAACAGTGTTTCCCTGGGGGGTTTGGAGCGTCGGGGTATCATGGATGACGGGCGGCTTCCCGGGGTTTTGCTGTTGGACCTGGCCATGCCTCTGGGTTGGGGGTTGTGTTTACCTCATAACAAAAAGCAACATGGTTTTGATGCTCTGCCAGTGTGCTGCTGTGTAAACTGTAAACAACACACACACACACACACACACACACACACACACACACACACACACACACACACACACACACACACACACACACACACACACACCGCTGCAGTGGCTGCAGCTATTCCCCTTCCTGTTCCCTCTCTCTGTAACTCTTTCTCTAAGTAGAATTTACACACACGCACACGCACACGCACGCACACGCACACACACACACACACACACACACACACAAACACACCATACCATACCTCTCTCTCTCATTACTATCTCCTATTACTAGAGAGAGGCGAAGTCCCTCCCCTTCCGGTGGACCTCATAAGAAATATGTACGATTACTCAATTAAGTTTAGAAAAAGATCATTGTGTGGGTTCAAATAAGTAAGTTTGTTATGTAATTTAAGTTATGTACGTAAGTGAAGTACATTACGTAAAACAAGTCCACGTTGACTTTTGGTTTTACGCGGGACACGAACTGCGGTCTCCTAGGTGGAAGTCCCGTGTTTATTTGACCCATCCACCCACTGACAACCCCCCCCATTTTGTTGTGATGGTTATTTTATTTGCTACTTTTGACAAGAAACTGACGACTGACTTTAGAACTATTGTGTCAGCTAACTCATAGGAAACATGTACGGTAGTGAACCGGAGAAACTGATGTTTTGTGAATTGAGCCAAACATTTACACATACGATGTTTGTCAAGTTAAAAGATCATTTTGCAGCTGAAGAAAGTCTCAGTTTGTTGTAGGTTTGTCGTCTTAGTTTTGTGTAAAACCGCTCAGTTAACGACATCTTTCGTCTTGCACAATATAGTGTACGTCACGTCGCTGTGGTTCTCAGCTTGCTCGCAAGCTAGCTAGCTTAGCTATGCTCCACAGCACATGTAATGTTATTTTACCTGATAGTTTTATCCAGTGTCTTTTTTGTCAGCCGAGAAGCGAAAGAACGAAGATCAGTTGCTTGTGTGAGTAACTCTACACCTGGTAGCAAACACAGAAGCACCGTAGCTTCAGTGAGATGTCTCTTATGCGACTTTGAGTGTGTAGTCTTTCTAATTACGTATTTAATACTTCAACAGTTTTACCACAAATTGTAACTTTCTTGACTTTTAAAATTGTCTTTTGAATTGACGAACATCATATGTTGTTATATATTCATGGCTCCATCCAAACGGGATCAAAAATGATTTGTCTTTTTCCCCGTTCACTACCGTTCATATTTTTTTCCGAAATAAGGTCCCATGGTGGTCCAACGGAAGGAGAAGGACTTGACCTCTCTGTTGTGGTGCCTTTCAGCAAGGCACTTAACCTCTGGTTGCTCCAGTCGAGCTGCCAATTGTGGATGTACTGGGCAGCTTCCAGATTGGAATGGTTTAAAAGAGATTTCCTGCCTTCTAGTTGGCCATTGGCTTCAGATCATTTCATTACGGTATGAAACTCAACTTGCAGAAACTTCATTCATACTGCATGGTATGGTGTTATCCATATCTAAGGATTCAGATGAATTCATTTGATGGATCATCTATCTCCCCAATATATATTTGAAAGCCTGGAGATGGATTTAAAGTCTCAGGAAAACAATGAGCTATACTGTAACATGTAACAATTTGTAGGATTAAACATGCAAAACCACAAGCTGCTCTTTTTATCCTAAAATGGCCAAGTAACGGTTGGCAGGACCTCTCAGGTTTTAAGATCCTTAGCCAAGACGTTTCACCAGACTCAATTAGCTTTACTCATGTCTTTATAAACCAGTGTGGTTAAGATTCTCACATTCTCACAGCAGGAATGAAATTGACTACTTTATTTACCTCATTCAGTTAAGGGTTCAGCATTTCTTGGACCAACTTCAAATTGTTATATAGTGTTACTTGAGGCGGGTTCCTCATTGTCATCCTTCCCTGCAGAATCTGTGACCTCAGTCAGCCGCCGCGACCAGGAGCTGACCAGCAGCCTGGCCGTGACCTCGGAGCACACACTCAGAGCACTGAACCCAGACTGATGTGGCCCAAGAACCCAGGAACCACTGAACCCAACACACACACACACACACACACACACACACACACACACACACACACACACACACACACACACACACACACACACACACACACACACACACACACACAGACACACACACACACTAACCCCACAATTGTACTTCCTCAAAACCATCATGAATGATGATGCTGTCTCCCAACCCTCCCCCTCGAAACACACATACGAACTCATACACACCCCACAACATTCAAATCCCCCCCGCCCCAGCCCAACTCATCAGCCCTTACTCTGCCATGGAGGCTGATTCCGCCCTCTGGATGAACCTTTACCCAGGACCCCGAGCTCAGAGGGGGCTGGATTACAGGGTGGAGGCAGAAAGGCTGTGTGTGTGTGTGTGTGTGTGTGTGGAGAGGGGGGTTACAAAAGATAGATAGATAGATAGATAGATAGATAGATAGATAGATAGATAGATAGATAGATAGATAGATAGATAGTGTTGAAGGGATGATTGAAACATGTTGTTGTATCCTGTCTGTTTAATAACATATATGGTTGAGATTGATGATTCACATTCATATTTTTGTAGATTATTTCAAAAGTCTGCATAAAATCCGCTTGAAATGTTCCTTTACCAATTACAAACACTAGTAAAAGAAGTGGAACCTTTGTTTTTCATGTATGACAAACATTTCTTTGAAGAACTTGAGTGTCTAGTTCAAGTTGTGGAAGCAAAGACCCCCTACCCCCACCACAACATCCAACGCCCCCTCCCCCTCAACACACACACACACACACACACACACACACACACACACACACACACACACACACACACACACACACACACACACACCAATCCATTCCTACCCCATCGTGCACCTGTTCACAGCTCTGTCCCGGCCTGCCCTCTTTCCCCTGCAGCATTCCTCCAAACACACATGAACAGACTCTGACATCTTTGATATCCCGAAACAAAACCCTATAAAAAAATAAGCCTTCGCTATTTGGGGTTTCCAGCAGGGTAATTAAGCACTGTTCCTAACAACCGGCATCCTCACATTTGATTTATCTGCCTGTGCACCAATCCTGCAGCAGCAGCAGAAGTTCACAATCTCTTCCTGGTGACAAATACGAGATTGAGACTCAGCGATGAGCGTGAAGTCTGTACATCCCCAACATCAAAAACTGGCTCTGTTCCCCCCCCCCCCTGCCAAGGCTGTGTGCAAGTATTAGCTCCTCAGACAGGCTGCAGCGCCAAGGCCTCGTCTAACCCCTTAATTGTCTGCCTGGAGGTGTCGGGACTTGTTCTGGAGATGTAACATGGTTTAGGAAAGGTACCCTCCACAGTCCCATCATGCACAGCAAAGCTGCACTCATATGAACTGTTTGTTTAAAGGTCTGCAGGAGAAATAAACACTGCAGCTTTTTATCATGCTCAAATATGTGAAAACAATGCAGTACACATAGGCTACTAAATAAATGTAATACCTTCCCTGACATAAAGGCTTTGCATTACATAATGCTTTCATACTTGAAAGGCTATCAAGGCTTCAGGTTGGCGAAGTCTTTTTTTTTTTTTCACGTTTTTTGACAGAAGAAAAGTAAAGCCAGGTGATACTCATCAAGTAGACACACCGAAGTCAAGAACATATCAAATTCTATCATGCTCTTAGGTTAACTGCCAGTCAAGTGGGAGAGATTTGTGTGCTTCATTGTCTAAAGATCCTGGCACCAAAGGCAGAGTTTAACTTGCTTCGTTGTAAGAAATCCAATCATCCAGTGTGGATTGTTTTGTTGCAAGTTTCCCCAGAATTGTTAATAGTAAGCTCAAAGTACCGATGTGTCTAGGGACAGCCTCACAAAGCCTCGTGCATGGCCGTAGACTCTCATTCTTGCTTTCAGATTTTACAGTGTTGTGTCTGTTGTGTGCTTTCTTAGTTGTTAATCCTACAATAAGCAACTGTACTGTAAAGAGTCTTCTTAGTGATCTAAAATAATAGAAAAAGGTAACTGTCGGAAAAATGTATTTCTTTAATTATGTGAGCAAACTGCACTAAAAATGCTGACACGACATGCATTCTTACATAAAAAAAAAATCACACTTTGAAACAGTTCATCTACATGTCTAACTCTTGAGAAACATTTATCAATGTATAACGTATATTAAAAGGAGAGTTGTATTGTTAATTGCGGCTGTAGTGTCGGCTGATGGGGGGGGGGGGGTGGGGGGGGGTGGGGGGGGCTAATTTTCTAACAGGTGCTCCATTGTTTGGGGGACGCGGCAGAAAGTCATATTTTTGCCAAAGCAAGATGGCTATACCAAAGGTGTTACAGTTTGTTTTGCTGTGTCCTAGGGGGCAGTGAGAGCGAGTTCACCTCTCCTTGATCTCCCCCCTTCTCTGTTTTACGTCCTACTCTCCTCACCCCCTCGGCCCTGTTGCGGGCCAGGGGCGTGGGTGTCCAGGCCTCAGAGGTCCAGGCAGTAACAATAGCTGGGACTGTGCTGTCCTGAGTCCCAGTCCCACACAATGACCATGTCCATGTCGATTAGCGTGGTGTGGTGGCCGAGCCCGGTCCGGCCGGGGCTAATAGCTTATTACGCAGTATAAAGTGACAGTGTGATCTGGAGAGGTGCCAGGAAACGGGCCCAATTAAAGGAGAAAAGAGAGGAGGGAGGGAGAGTGTGTGTGTGTGTGTGTGGAGGGGATGGGGGACGGGGGGGTTTTGGGAGGTGAGGACGAGGGCAGCAACATGCATTCCTCTAAGCTTGGGTCTAATTCGCCCATGACAAGTTCCCTGAGGACTGACACCCTCCTCACCGAAAATATTTGAGTGTCCTCCTGCTCTGTTGTTCCAAAAACATCCGAAACAAACCCCAAACACACTCACATGCTACGTTACCGCCGCACAGTTATGGGTAAACAGCGCTGTTTACTTGTTGATACAGTTTGAGAGAAATGGTACGATGAGAATATGGAATATTCTCAACTACACCGATACAGCTTGGTATCAGCAGCACATGCAGTATGGCGGCGTAGTTAATGGCATTTAAGTTTAAGCCGACATGATCGGATGATGCGCTTACCCAGAGCAGATTACACTGAGTGATAAAGCAAAATAAGATTAAAGAGCCATGCTGCTGTATTTCAGTCTATCAGCCACATTTCTTAAGTGATTTTCCAGGCAACCATTGTTTTTTTGGAGTAAAAGCACCTACACATATTCTGTATGACATATTCTGTCAAGTCATATATCCACAACAGATTAAGAACAGCTTGCCTCTGATTTTCCCAACATTGTGACATGCTGCTCTAATGAATTATTCGATAAGTCCTCCAAACCATACGACGATATAGGTTGTTTATTCCAACCCTCTAATATGACGCACAGGAGCGTTTCATAAAGCAGCGCCCCAGAGAGGTGGCAGGAAATGCGACCCAGAGGAGCGTTTTCCGTACTCATATCTAAACCAGAGAACGTAACGGTCGCGGTTTTATAAAAGCTGTGAAACGGCTGCAGTTTGGTCATGTTTAGGCACCAAAACTACTTGGTGAAGTTTTGAAAAAGATTGTGGTTTGGGTTAAAATTAGACGTTACGCACATTGCGCAGAACGTGACTTAGTTTGGTTTGTTCCATAAAGTTAAAAAAAAAAAAATCCTTTTTTTTTAATGGGAATCAAACCTCAGTCTCCTGGGTGAAAGTCCTGTGTAGTTAGGTGCTCTTATACTACATCACCTTACTTCCTGCTTTGCTCCCATAATAACTATGGGAGGCCACTAGAGGGCGCCGCCACTATAAACGTAAATATGAGTTGTAATTGGTGCTTGAGGAAATTACTTCTGGGAGCGTTTTTCGGCGGAGGATAGTCTGTAATTATTGTAAAGCAAATTTAAGTCGCTATAGCTCTCAGGCCTTCTTAGACCCAACAAACAGTGGACCAAGGGGCATATAAATCATCATCAGTGACAAAAATGACTAGAGATGTTTCTTAAATAATTGCACTCGCAAAATCGTATTTTCACTTCAATGACTTTTGTAAAATTGTGTTGAGTTTTCAAGTCAGTGGAGCTACAGATCTAAATATTGCAGCTTGACATCATCAACTCAAAACAAGTGTCATGCCAAGTAGGATGCAGGAGTTCCTACATGTGCAAACCAATGAATGCGCCAGCATAGCAGCTCGGCAGCGGCATGTGTGAGGATTCAAACTGAGGTGGATTTAGGTATGCTGTGGTTTGACGAACATGGAATATACTAATGGACAATTGAGAATGCGTGTGCTGCGTGTTTTTTTCCTCCATGAAAACTTGCCCTTGCTTTGGGGTTAAGGCGTCGAACATGAACAGCAACGTCCCTGGTTTGCGTTCAGACCGTTTCTTTGCATGTCATTCCCCATCTCTCTCTCTCTTTTCATTTCCTGACATCTCTATATTGTTGTCTATCCATAAAACGGCTTTAAATGTCCAAAACAATACTTTTAAAAGAAGAAAACCTGTCACAATTGTAACCAACGACATTTAATTTCCGGGATTGTTCAGGTGCTGCCGGATGTCCCGTTACCTTCCTACCTTTCTTTGTGTTGGCGTTCTAAACTCTGGTGGATTTCTGAGGACTATGGTTAACTGCTCCTCAGATCTCTGCAGGGTAAATCCAGACAGCTAGCTAGACTATCTGTCCAATCTGAGTTTTCTGTTGCACGACTGCAACGTACACATGTTCCACCCAAACAAGTTCCTTCATGAGGCTATTTTGCAGAGGCACCGTTGCTCTGTCCGGTGATTGGTTTAAAGAAATGCCAATAAACCAGAGCACGTTTTTCTCCCATCCCGGAATGCTGTTTGGACTAGCCAGACCCTCCTCCGTACCGCTGTGAAGGAAGGTCTGGCAATGCCTTAAGGTGACCACTGCCTACGTTGTCCATACACCCAAACGACAAACCTTAAAGACACTTTTCAAGTTTACAAGACCGTTTGATACTCAAACAAAAGATTTTGGGATGGAGTGTCACTTTAAGACCCAATGATGGCCGGACACATTACTCATTTATTGAATTACTCCACCATCACACACTGAGTAGACCTTGCAGGTCTACTGACATGTGATTAAACTCTAAAGCAGCCTTCTACAGATTCTTAAGTTTAGTTTTCGTTGTCTTTACTTTTATTCTTTCAGGTATTTGAAAAAAGAAAAGAAAACAAAGTTGGTTCTAGTCTTAAGTACTGTTCTTACTCACTTGGTGGAGTTGAGGGTTGATCAAGGGTGGCTCAAAGTACAGTCAACAATAGGCCTACTGTACGTAGTGTTTCAGCACAACTTTACAACACTCCACGTCATCACACGGTTTACACAGTGGAGAAACAATACTTCCCCAGTGGTGGATAAACCAGAAGCAAGCTGTTGTAAAAAAGTGTTATCAGGATTTCTTCCCAATGGGATGTGGAGTCTGTCAGTTCGATGTTTAAGCTCCGGGAGGAAGAACAACAGAAGGGGTTAATGTAATCCATTTCATTGGTGGGAGGACTCTAATAACTGGTCTCTCCCTGCTTCTCCATTGGCCCGCAGAGTTTCCATTGTGCCGGCCGGTGCAGGTGTGGGACATGCTTTGTTGATCATAATCCCCCAGGCAAGGGGAGAGGCTTTGAGTGTGTTTGACGTACCCCACCGGCAGGCCCTTTGCTCCCCGGCCGCCGAGCAGCCACCGTCTCCAGCGGCCGCTCATGGGATCCGACAGGCGGAAAAATAATGAACAACACCTCAACCCAGAGCTGACCTGGCTCCAATTCACCAGCTCCACACGAGGGGTAAACCAACCACTTAATTGAGCCTTCCAGGATCAAATCACACTCAGGACCCCCCCCACCCACCCCGAGCCAGCCCACGATCCACCCTCCCCACCCCCCCCCATCACAACCTCCATCCTGGACACAACCCATCAAGATGTTTTCCTACACACACCCCCACTCTCATTCTTTCCCCTTTGTTTTAACAGTGTATGCACATCTAACAGAGGCTGGTAAACCGAACAACACGAGTACATTAACCCTTTACACCTAATACATTTTGGAACATTCCCTATATTCTACATACAGTACTTTTACTTTTAACATGTGAAATACTTTTTTTTTTTCGTTTTTTTTTTTTTTAAACATAACAGAACATTCCCTGACATTTGACCTGAGACCAAAAATAAAAAACCTAATAGAAAAAGTAAATAATTAAGAGAAAAAATTATATAAAATAAATAAAGAATTATATAGAGTAAAATACAATATGAATGTGCTATTATACACACACACACACACACACACACACACACACACACACACACACACACACACACACACACACACACACACACACACACACACACACACACACACACACACACACACACACATTCAATTAATAGAAATACATAAATAACTAATAAATTAAATTAAGCAAAACAAGTTTTTACCCAAATGTTTTTTTGTTTTTGTTTTTAGTATATTTTATTTATTAAGGACCATGTACAATTATAAACATAAATGTTACCATTTGATACATTTTACCAGAGTTAGCCTCAGGCTAATTTACATCTGCAGTCCCCTGGCAGGGCACAATAAAAACATACAAACAACACTAATGGCAGATTCACTGGCCTGTCCCCAACAGGTGATATAGTATGAGATATGTGAACAAATTAAAGCATGCATAAATATTCTGGCTACATCAATAGGGAGGGACGATCTAATCCGTCTAAAATTTGCAAAGTAATATTTTATAGTTTTGTCATTTTCTTGATGTGTTTCTTGAAGTTAAGATTTGAATCTGAAGTGATACCAAGATATTTAAACTCAGTAACTATATCAATTGATTCACTTTTAAAAAAAGATGTCTGCAGTCGGAATCTGCCCCCTATGTTGGCATTTGCAGTAGAGCAGGTTCATTTGGAAACATATGAACTTTTCCGTGAATTTTATATTCTGATATGTTACAACAACCCTTTGCAGCCTATTAGACACCCAGATATTGTGTGACACGTGTCCATCTTTGCATGGAAGTGTCAGTACTGTCATTTGTTCCATTATACCAACTCTTTTCAGTGGGTTACCTTTGGTGGCTTTGGCTCGTGAACCTGAGCCAGGCCATACAACAAATATAGTAATCATATCACATCCATACAGTGATAGTAGCACACAGCTGTTAAAACATAATAAAATGTATGACACACTGTTATCGGATCAGTACTCGGTATCGGCCTATACACAAATTCACATATCGGTATCGGGAAGCAAAAAATGGCATCGGACCATTTCTACTTATTACATAAGTAGGCTGAAGCAGTGTTTCCCAAAGTGGGGTCCGTGGACCCCAAAGGGGCCATGAGTGGTTTCCAAGGGGTCTCTTGCAAAAAGGTGGATTAATCAATTTTGACTTTGAGTCAAAACAATGACAGAATGTATGACTATTTTGGTCATGGGTTTTAATGCACTTTCTGTAATAAGACATCTAAAAGCAAAAGTTGGAGATGGGGGAGTTGTTCAGATGGGGGACCCTGGGACAAAACCTTATCAAATGGAGGGCCGTGCATGGTCTAATATGTGTCCTTGACGTACAAAGGTTTGGAGACCACTGGGCTAAAGGATCTTAATGCTACCTCCACCACTGTTCAAAACTTACTGTTGAAGTACACGTAGTACAATGTATCTGTTTTATGTCGTGTATTTTCATTGTTTTTGGACATTGAGCTAATGTACAAAGTTGCTTCAAAATGTAATGTCCTGATAAGGTATTTAAAACTTGAATAAATAATTCATAATGAATTACAATATGTAAAGATAAATGGGGTGATAACATGCAACAAAGGTTCTGAACTGGAATCCAATCGACAATGTTGCAGTTACATGGTAATGTTTTATTTATTTTAAGTCTGCATAGGTACATTTTTAATTCTCGTTTGGGTGTATGATGGTGATTTTTAAAATTACACTAATGAATTTGATGCAACCAACTGAAACACACAGCTCAGCACAAAAATATGCTAACAGCAGCTCACCTCAAGCAGACCAAGAATTCTATTGTTTTTTTTAACTGCCAAGGAGTTGCAGCAAAGTAGATTTAAAAAAAGAAAGAAAAATGAAACGTCATCATTTTCTGAGGCTAAATCACAAATTAAGGCTGCAGCAGGCAGGTGAGACACCTGGGAGTCAGTCAGGGTCACTTGTCCTCCGACAGGATGTGACAAAAAAGTTAACAGTGAACCTCAAAGTGTTTCTGGAACAGCATTGAACTGTTTGTCTCTTTTGTTAGATATTTTACACGGCATTCCTTTAGTAAAGTTTTATTTTCTTTTTAAATCGCAGACTGGCTGTTGAGGCGATCATGAGGGAAGTGAAGTTCAAACAGTTACGTCTTTCCCCGAGAAAGACGTGATACTTATTGGTATCTCTTTATCTATAAGGCTCTTATTGGGAAACTACCACACTACCTTACAGAACTTCTCGCCTACTCAGAGGGACATTATCAGACTCGCTCTGCTGACTGGCTTTTACTTCATGTTCCACGAGCTCGCTCTGAACTTGGAAAAACTGCTTTTAGGTTTAGTGCACCTGACTCCTGGAACAAATTACAGCACTTTCTTCAGATCAACTCAATTGTGCCTCTTGGACAATTAAGAAATCTTGTTCTAAACCTGCAAACTTCTACTTGTAACTGCTTTGCATAATTGTATTTTCTTTTGCATCCCTATTATCCTAATTTATGTATCAAATAATTTTCCAATTCAGAATGTTCTATTGTCTTTCTATATTTCTTATAATTGTACTCTGTGTTGTTCTGTTTTTGTCTTTGTAATTTGACTCGATGACATTAAAAAATGAGGGTCGCCCATAAAAGATCTCTTGAGGATAAATAAAGGTTGATTGAAAAAAAAAACACCTCGATGTAAAGTATGCCTGTGTTGGTAGTTCAAAATGAGAATTTTACTACAAGACTTCAGATGCTATTTTAGAAGCATTTCCTCAGTATATTCTGCATAAACTGGATGCAATAACCTGTAAACGACAAAACCTTTCAAATGTTCTAGTTTGTCCACCTTTGACTGATGCCTGTGTCCCGAAATGAGCCGCTAGTCCGACACGACGTTGCTCTGCTGTCCTTAGTTAACGTCACAGAGGTCAGAGATCCATGATGAAGTTGATCCCCAGCCCTTCATGTAAAGATATGCTGATAAGACCGAACAGTTGCTTTCTTTGCTCCCTTTTACAATGTTTCTCATTAGTGAGGCGTCATATGTTCCCTGTCCTTTATCAAAGGAACAATTTGGGTTAGGGGTCCTGTTGGGTCGTTTTAGGACATGAACCTACGCCATACAGTCAGCCCCTC
Source organism: Gymnocephalus cernua (assembly GCA_023631565.1). NCBI lineage: Eukaryota > Metazoa > Chordata > Actinopteri > Perciformes > Percidae > Gymnocephalus > Gymnocephalus cernua. The sequence continues at coordinate 22,237,946 of CM042444.1, forward strand.
GAAACGGCACCCACGGACCCGTGTTCAACCTGATTCCCAGCCGGACCAACAATGGCGCTTTTCAAATGTCACCCGATATAGAGTCGCGCGGGTGCCAAATTGGGATGGGGTGCCTGATGTTCCAGGCGCAAAAAGAAGGTGATCAAACAGAGCCTGGGTCAGTGGATCCCCTCTAATTGAGAAGCTCACACTTGGAAGGGGGTTCCCATTCACCGGACAGTACTGGCGCAGTTTGCCAAAGCGGAAAGGTTTCGGAGCGCCTGTGCAATGCATACAACCGAGTTGGACCCCTACAGTCAGATCTGGGTCATCAGATTGAGTCGTGGTGGCATTAGAGAGCAGACCAGTGCCTCACAGACGAGGAAAACTCATATTTAGAGACAGAAAACTGGCTATTTTCTGAGCAGTTGATCGGGGTGCTCAAGCCCCCAACATCTCCTTCCAGGCAGCGTTGCGACCGTTGACTTCAAGGCACCTAACCCTAACCCTAACCCTAACCAAACCATAACCATTGCCTAATCCTAGTGCCTCCCAGGCAGCACTGCCTGGAAGGAGACATTGGGGGCTTAAAACACTGATAAACTGCTTCTACACATTAAATCACAACAGTCTTTGGCTATGAAGTTGGGTTTATGAAGATGCCTTAATTAGGAAGTTAAAGTATGATGAATTAAACATGGGCCACACAAGTGAATGACTTTGGTTTTATCATTATCATTTGACAATTATGTTTTTACCCTCTAGTTCAAGGATCTTCAAAAGGGGGTCTGGAACCCCTAGGAGGTCCTTCAGAGTCAATGCATGGGG
>CM042444.1:22243752-22458752 GCA_023631565.1 Gymnocephalus cernua
CTATCTATCTATCTATCTATCTATCTATCTATCTATCTATCTATCTATCTATCTATCTACAGTATTATAGGCCTGTAACAATTAAATAATTGTTCTACATATTTGCCGTTTCTTTATTATTTACTTATTTTTTTAGAAAGGGATTAGTGTTTTAGGAACCTTGCTGTGTTGCTTGTTCAATAACATGTATGTATGTATGTATGTATGTATGTATGTATGTATGTATGTATGTATGTATGTATGTATGTATGTATGTATGTATGTATGTATGTGTAATGGGAATAGCAGCAGCATGGGGCTTGACCCAAGCAAAATGTTCCACATTGTGAAACAATAAAGTTTATCTTATCTTTGTTTAACCACAATTAATTGCTGACATTAACTATAGGGTCCTGAGATGCGTAAGTGTTGATGGTAATTGTCAATTTTATGTGAATTTAAGGAAAGAAAATCAATGTTTTTATGATAATAAAGAAGCGCGGTTTACTTCATAGGCTGTGTATTTGTGTCATTACATAATCTGGGTCACATAACAGTGATGTAACCACAACATGTATCCTGGGATTCATTCAAAGCTTCATTTGTTTGGAAAAAGTAAAATATCAATAAATATTTTGAAATTTAACAATTATATTGTTAATCGCAATTATTTCTGAGACAATTTAATTGTACATTTAGGATTGTAACATCTCTAGACACATAACCTGCCATTAGAACTGAAGTATCAGTTTGGGCTGATGGCAGGAAGTTGTGGGGCCTAATGTGTCTAATTTACTGTATATGATCTAAATAAAATACAACATTTATTTTTTGCATGTCTTACCCCCTTTGAGACCTTTTGCTGTCAGGATATGACTCGCTCAACACAAGACAATTTCAGCTATCTGTCATAGCAAACTTCATATATTATATATATCATATATTTTTTAATGATTTGTAATTATTTGTTATCATATATCTCATAATTCCGTCTGTTTCCTGGAGGCCAGTTTTGAACATTTTCTGAAATACTGGACTCTTTAAACAATAATAATCAATAACACCTTCCCTGAGCTGACTAGCATCCCAGTCTAGACTCAAGTACAGGTTCAAAACCACATTCCAGTCATGTTCAAGAACAAAACATGCACTATTTGGTGTAACAAATAATACTGTAATATACAAGTAAGATTCCAAGGAAAACTAAATAAATCTACACTACTTACTATGGAGCCTTTAATCGTCTTTATTTGGAATTCCTATAGAATTTCTATGACAACTAATGTAGCATTACTTTTTTTGTTTTTGTTTTTTATAGTACAGCCACTTGTGTCATATTTTAATAATGGTATTTTGTTATTGGTATTGTTATATAAAATAAATTAGAAGCATCAGTTAAAATTCTTTAGAGAGATTTTTTTTGGAATTGAGTTGTGCTATTTAGACTTATTGGACCATAAATACAGTAATGTATGCTCACCTAGTTTCCCCCTTTAATTTCCCCACCTTGAGACCTGTCTGTAACCCTAAATGCAACATATTAAGTTTAAAATAAAAAAAATCCCCCCTGGTGCGTTCACTGTACCTGGATCGTCCTCGTCCCTCGGCACTTTCTTGAAGCAGTCGTTCAGAGACAGGTTGTGCCGGATCGAGTTCTGCCAGCCGGCTTTGCTCTTCTTATAAAACGGGAAGTTGTCGGCCACGTACTGATAGATCTGGCTCAGGGTCAGCTTCTTCTCGTGCGCGTTCTGGATGGCCATGGCTATGAGCGCGGAGTAGGAGTAGGGCGGCCGCACCAGCTTCAGCAGCTCCTCCTGGCTGGCGATGGACAGCCAGCCCAGGTCGGGCCCACCGAAGCCAGGTGAGTTGGTGAGAAACTGCCGTTGCGAGCCGTAGGAGGGCGGGATGAACGACGCCGGGTTGTTGCCGTGCAGGTAAGACGCGGACGAGTTGACGCCCGGCCCGTTGAGCCACAGGTACGGGTTCGGAGACGACGTGTAATCTCCGAGGCCGTAGCCGGCGGGTCTCTGTGCGCCCTGCAGGCTCTGCTGGTGGTACATGCTGCTCAGGTTGTCGCAGTAGACGGCGGCCATGTCCGGGGCCTCCTGGGCGCCTTTGGGTGGGAGAGAGCCGACGGTAGGGGAGGTGTGCTGCTGCTGGTGATGGTGATGGTGCTGGTGCTGGTGCTGGTGATGGGACTGAGGGTCGATGGAGTTCATCACTCACCCGCGGGAAATCCCTAAGGAATTGCTGAAGCGGTTCAGGACAGGTGGCCTGTCCCGGCGGTGCGCAGGCAGGCAGGCAGCAACAAGTGTCAGGGAGGATGGAGGAGTTTGGGGAGTTTTAATAGAATAAAGCCTTGACAGCAGCCACATCCAGGCACCAGATCATTTCCAACAACCAATAGACAGACACTGAGTAACAGGAGGTGTGGTCATGCTTCCACCCAGCTCATTCAGCAGCACAGAGTGGGGCAGTGGTTCCAGAAATGTTTCCCCCTGTCAAATCCTACATGGAGAGACACAACAGAGTCCTGCTGGCTTCACGTTTCCTCCTGACTCACACTGCAATATCAACCCTTACACAAGGGTGTAGGTTTGGATTCAACATTTTTTTTTGGGGGGGGGGGGTGGGACCCATTGCAACCAGGGGTCTGGGGGTCATCCTCCATGGAATTTAGAGGGTCAATCACATAATTTCCTGCATTCTGGTGATTTTTTTTATGCTACAATGTGTGTCTTTTCTGCATCTATTTATGGTGCAATGCCTTTAATTATTGACTCTTTCAAAACTTTCTGCATATTCAAAACATCACATGTGAGATGTGCGCTGCTGCAAGGTTAAGATGGTATGGTCCACTATAGGGTTTCTATACACACACGCTTTGAGCCCCATATCTCCTGCATCCCCCCCGGAATCTACGCTATATGCCTGTTCAACATCAGTTTTTCTTGCTCCTCTGACTAGAAATCTGCATTTTTAAAAACTTTGCCATGGTTTACCATCCAAAGTAAAGATAAGGGGGAGAAAATGCTTTATGTATTTGGGTAATATTCAATATTCAACATCATATACTGTGACTCTTGATTACAGTGTGCTAAATCAGTGATGAAAAGCAATACTTAATAAAATATCTCACAGAAATTAGACCGAGTAAACTGTTTTATGAAAATTGAATTTAGGGAATATAAAAACTCTAAAACACAGATTGGGTTACAACATTTTGAAAAGCAGATTGATCATTTGGCGTGTGATTTATCATATTACTGATCAAAATACATCCTCATGATCCTTCTAACAATAACTTTGTGTCAATAATGTAGATTAGAACTTTCATAAAAGGCAAAATAGCTGCTATGTTTTTTCCCAGCCTGTGTTCAAGCAGGAAACTAACAACCAGGGGCATAATGAGGAATTAGGTGCCACGGTATAAAAACAGGATGATGCCACTACTATTATCCACATTACGATAACTGTTAAATTACCAAACACATAACTCAGTTGGTTGATTGATTTTACTTTATTTGACGATATAACACTGCACAGCAGTCATACATAGATTGAAAATCACAGAGGATAAAAAAACTAAATAAAGTCCTCAGGCTTATTTCCATTTTGGTTAGATGATTTAAACTAATCAAACTCTACCAAACAAACAGTCTGTCATTCCAAATTTGAATAGAGAAGAAAATGTTGATTTAGTTTGCACTGGGCAAAGTGTTTCACAGCGAATAACCAATGAAATTATACACCTTTTTGATGCTTTTTCATTTCACATTTATATCCCTTTCTTCAACGCTTTTGATGCTTTTTTTCTGTTTTTGTCGCTTTTTTTAACGTTTTTGATGCTATTGTTACCCAACCACACCTCTAACACCAAGTTATTACCACTAGGTTTACACCTATTTTTGGAATTCATGGACAATAATACTAATTTTTTAGGAAATAATACCATTTCTTTTGTTAAAAAAACTGAAATTATGAAATATTTAGACTAATATATTAGAGGAACGTCTGTTGATGGATAATCAGAGATTTCAAAGAGTCAAAGTTTAGTTAGAATACAGTTTTGAAACCATTTCAATTTCTTTGAAATGCAAAAACTTGAATAAAACATACAAAAATCAAAAAAGTGGTGATCATGAATTGTACATGAGTATTGTATGGAATCCAGCTAATTTTTGGGTAATTTTTATAAAAAAAATAATTAAAAAAACAACATATTTCTTTTTCTTTCTTTTTTTTTTTTAAAAACTTTGAAAATGGGTCAAATTGGACCTGAGGACAACATTAACGTTAAAACAGTTCTACAACAACAATATGTGACAGAAAAAAGTGTGGCAATCTTACACTAAACAATGACTTTCTATTGCGATTCTTGCATATGTAATTGATCACCATATGAAGTATGTAAGCCTTTCATCAGCTTTACATTAATGGGTGTGTGGGCATCACAGGGTGAATTGAGGCAACAAGGGAAAGACCCAAACGCAGACAAAAGCAGGCCCACATGATCAGTTCAGGGATTTTAGGGGAATGTTGCAAAAACTCGCCTCTGAAACCTTTCTGAAGCGAGTCACCCAAAGGAGCCATTCATCTGCATGTACGGCAGAACAGAAAATCGGCAAACTACCAGCTAACGCTAGCGGTAGCTAGATAGCTTGGTTCATTTTTTCCCCAAAACAAATCTAATTGTAGTCTGTAGCAAATGACTCTGTCACTGTTACGTCCCCTTCGTGTCTAGGCGCAGAGGACACTTAAAACTTAAATAAACCCAGAGGAACCAAGAGAACAAAACAACTGAAAGGGATCTTGAAAAGGAAGACTGCCGTTTTCCAAAAAGGTAAACATCTTATAGTCTGTGACTAAAAACTTCTAGTGTACGGTAGGCATGACAGGCACAAGTCAGACAGATAGGTGACAGGGTTCCAGGAAACACATAACACACAGGTAACACATGCTAGAACGCAAAGGCATTAGGCACATGGCAACATTGACAAAGTGGCAGTGAGCGTGTGAAAAAGGGCCGGTTATAAACTGCAGGGCTGATGAGGAAAGTGGGAACAGGTGAGAGAGTAGGCGGGAAGGTCAGGTAACTGCAGGGCTGATGAGGAAAGTGGGAACAGGTGTGTAGGAGGGAGGGGGATGACCAGGGCTGGTTAAAGAGTCTGGGGACATCTAGTGGACGGTGGGAGGATGGCCGGTCTGGGGAGTGAGAGGAGAGGACATGATGGCCTGGAGGGAGAAAGCAGAGAGCCAGGCAAAAACAACCAACCAGTGGTGGAATTGAACTAAGTACATTTACTCAAGTACTGTACTTAAGTACAAATCTTGAGGTACTTGTACTTTACTTGAGTCTTTTCTAGGGCTGCACGATATGAGGAAAAGATGCGACGACGTTGTTGAATATCGCGATAACAACATAACTTGCGATAAATAAACAGATATTTAAGTTTACAGTTCTGCAGTTCTGCTGCTTTCAGTATTCTGCTAAAATACAACAAATTGCTTGTTGAATTAAAACGAATGAAAGGAAGTAATTACCAACATTCTTTTGTTGATCAAATTGAACGTCGAATTGAATATAAAGGCACCACTAAAAAAAGAATGACAGTTATAAGGTGCAGTTTTCTAATTTTTCAATTTTCTGAGTGTCTTTGGCGATATGTCGCAGCGTTTTGCGATATGGTTGTTGGGCCAGTTGATTGCGATGACGATAAGACTATGATACTTGTGCAGCCCTAGTCTTTTCTTTTCATGCCACTTTCTACTTCTACTCCGCTACATTTCAGAGAGGAATACTGTACTCTTTACTCCACTACATTAATCTGACAGCTTTAGTTACTTTACTAGATTTTTGCACACAAAACACATGTAGTTTATAAAAAACATTGTTTTATTATAAATTAAATTACCCAACAATATACAGGCCTACAAGTCCAGCTGAAATGATTAGACCATTAAACACACAACTGTTATAATCGTTTCCAGTTTCTAAAATCTGAGGATTTTTCTGCATTGAGCACTTTTACTTTTATTACTTTAAGTACATTTTCCTGATGATACTTACATGCTTTTGCTTAAGTAACATTTCCAATGCAGGACTTTTACTTGTAACAGTATTTTTCAGTGTGGTATTACTACTTTTACTTAAGTAAACAATCTGAATACTTCTTCCACTTCTTCCAGTTCAATTCTACGAGACACTGACCCAACGATAACTGACAAATCCTAATAGGCCATAAAACATAACCAACTAATAATAATGCATTTGATGTTATCCATCAAGGCTACAACATGAACTGCTAATTACAATCAAAGATACAAGTACAAGAGAATGCATTCCCTGCAGAGAATGCGGTGTGAATGCTAACAGCTGGAATACAGTTCAAAGCATTGCTGTCAATAAAGAAATGTGAAATGAATTGGCTCAAAAAATGTGAAGCCTTTGAAGTAAAAAAAACATCTTACACTAATTAGAAACTGCTGCGGGTTTAGTCAATGGACCATGGGTAACAGCTGAGGGTTTGAAGTCAGCATGGGTCGGCAGGCGAACTGCATATACTGTATATATTATGGTATGCTAATTACAATTATTAACAGTTAAAAAGGAGTCATTGTTGGTCAAAACTGGTAATAACCCACAGAGAGGTCTTCCAGTATTACTCAAACAAGACATCAAAACTCCAAAACTATAAGTTTATCACTGGGAGCATCATAGGACTTTTCTAGAGATAAAGTTCTATAATTTCTGTACATAAAGTTAAAAATGACGGAGAAATGGCAGTTTGAAAAGTCTCCACCGTTCTGTTTTTGCCCATGAGTCTGAGATAGGACAGTCAAAGGGCTCTCTTGGTGCTTTGAGGCAGAACATTTAAAAAGTCCTATTGCTTACATAGGCTAAAAGAGACAAATTTGTCTACGTTTTAATATCAAATTTCTATTGTATTATATATTTGTTAATGTTCACTCATGTATTAATTGTAGATTTGTTCTTATACGTACCTTGCCGTTTATCAGTGTTCTCTCTATATGAGTGTTGTTACATTTCTGAAATGATGAATTTATAAATGTTTTAATGTACTCATGTTCCCCTTGAGAATCAGTTCTCAAACTCAGGTGGATTTACCTGATTAAATGAAGATTATAATAGCCTAATGATCATTTAAACTACTAACTACTAATTAGACTACTAATCTACAAAACGGACGTTTTTACCTTCTGTTGAGACCATGGGTGTAATTTACAGTGTCAAAACTAATCAAAACTGGCCAGTGCAATCCCCCCCCACCCCCCCCAAAAATATTATAATTTCCTTTACATAAATGAAGACATTTGCACCACAAATTGTTGCAGAAGAATTTACCAGAATGCAGAAAATGAAGTTTCAAAATTTAAATTTTGAGCTAAAAGAGCTCAACCCCCCCAATGTTGAACCCCAAGTTACGCCCTTGGTTGAGACAATGACTTGGGATCAGGGCTGCAAACATTTCAGCATATGGAGACTAAAAATGCTAAATAAGGACACTGTTTCTCTTACTGCAGCCTACTTTAGTGTAAGTAAATTGTTTCTATCTGTCTCTGGCTCAGATATCAAATGACTTGTGGAGGCACACTGCCACCTTGAGCTGCCTTTTTTTCCCCGTAGCAAATCCCAGCGTGCCGGCTAATTCTCAAAATATCCAGGGTTTTTATGTAGGATATGTCATTCACCACAAGATGGAGGCAGCTCACTGCTCAGTATGGAGTCTGAAGTGACTGCGCAGACCATGAGGCACCCACAGGAGAGAGCTAAACGCTGCTGTAAAATGTCTTTGGATGAAGGAGCCAAAGAGCCATCAAACTCTTGGATGCTTTTGCCTCGGAAACCTAATATGAAAGTGTGGTTTTACTCATGCAGCTCCTGGAGATTCAGGAAGGCTTTGAAGAAGTTAAAGTATGCCTTCTGATAACATTAATCCACAGACTCCAGAGTAAGACTTGTAGCGGTGCAAGTAACTCGCTGTATGGTGTTTAAACAAAGGCAAACAGTAGGCCCAGTCTAAATGTTTCTTTGGCCAGAGCTGTGTGCATTTTGTTAAAACCCACCAGTGTTGCATTTCTTCTTGGAGAGGAACTTTCTAATAAAGCGGAGTCAGACCCCCTCTGAGCCCCGCTGTGATTACTTTGGTTTGTATTGACACATTATCTGCCAACACTTCCCTGTTTTTCAGCATCTGATAGACTGAGGTTTTTTCTCTAATGCAGCTTTTCCACTGAGATCCAGGCCGCAGAGTAATTGTCCGCGCAGCACCAGGAGTCGCTCTGTCTGACTGTAATTCTATAATATCGGGGTTGGCCATGACAATAATCCCCGGGGCTCATCGTGCGTCGCCAAAACGGTTTCACAAAACTCAAATGTATGTGTGGGAATCTGTGCGTGCGGAAAAGGGAAGACTCTCTGGCTCTGAAGCTCCTGTCAAGAAAAGTTGTGTGAAGACGCAGCAGCTTGAGTTTGTGAATTGCGACTTTTGCCTGTCTGAGTTAAAGAACCCAAAAGGATGGGAAGAAGAAAATAATAGTTTTACATCTGGCATGAAATACAACGAAAGACAAATACGTGTTCCCAGTGTTTTTGACAGATACGAAGTTCTCTGCCACCTTTATTGAAAAGCTATTTTGGTCTCGCTTTTTGTGGATGCGTTACATGAGATCGGATAAAAAGACAACTCACATTCTTAAAACCTTATAGGATGCTGAAGAGCATAACAGGAGGCAGGATGTGAAAAAGAAGAAGCAGACTGTGAGTTCTGCTCTGCCCAGCTGGCACTTCATCACAACACAGTCAAAATCAGGCCTGTTCAAATCTCACAGATGTAAGCTGAATACAACTGCACGGAGACAATCTTACATTCCTTACTGTGTGTGTGTGTGTGTGTGTGTGTGCGACTGAAGGTGTGTCAGACGTTGGGTGAACATAGAGATGCTTGTTTTTTTTATATTTGTGTGTTTTTTAATGTTATCTGTTTGACTGTTGGAGCAGACGATGCAAGAACATTTTCTGTGTGAACAGACAAAGTTTTATCTTATCTTTTCCCTGGCACATTTGTGATGAAATGCTCAAAGATGAGTGGAGCGTACACATTGTTTTAGGCTGGCATGTTGATATAATGTAGCGTGTCTGGATTATTGAGAAATCATGCAAGCAAGGCGCTCACTTGTTCCAACTTCGGAGATCCCATTCAAACAACAAATTTTAGATTGCACGTGTTTTGTTGTCCTGTAAAAGGTATTTTTAAAAATGCATGAAGAGGTAGCGCACTCTAAGACAAGAACAAACAACATCATAAACAATTTAAGAGGTAGTATTCCTATGGTATTTTTGATATGAGAACATGTAATTACAGACAAAAAAGAGGCAAAAACAGGAAAAGGACAATACCAGACACTTAGCTATCACATCAATTTATGTTGTTTTGTTGTGTATGTCTGTCAGCACGTAAAGATGATCGAGGTAATATAATCCTGCTGTCGACAGACTTTCCAAAAAAAACTGTAGTTCCTCAAATAAATAGCGACAGATGACAAGTGTGACGACATGTGATGTCCAGACTGAGGCAGGAAGGATGCTGAAACACCTCAAAGTATTTTAGTTTGGTAAAACATACTGAAAAAATCCCAAACAAGTGATAAATAAGAAGCAGTGCGTTGGCACAATATGTTGACACTATATGATTATATACTGGCAGGAGGCTTGGAATGTAAAAACGGGAGTGAGAAAAACACGATAGACAGTCCCTGACTCAAAGGTCTCATGCAGCCAACTACTTTTAGCCTGCTTTGTTTTTGTATTTTTGCCACCCATAATGTTTGTCATGGACTTTATAAAGGAGATTTCCAGGCAGGAGGAGGACTGAGCTAAAGAGAATTTCTCCCTTTCATTATATATGCAGCGAAAGTACTATTTTAGATTTTTACAGCCTTTTCGCTTTGTATTTGTACATGTCTTTGTCCGAGGGGATGAGGATGGATGTCTTTTGCAAAGTAAGAGTAAGAGTTTTTCAGGTGAGTAATATGATCAGACGTCTTGGGGCCAAAACGAGTCTTTCTTGCTGCTACTCGGCCTGTGATTTCATCACCATACTGAGGAATGAAATGAGCCATGCTGACAGAGTACTGACAGGTGTAGTGGTGTATGTAGGTATTCCCTGTGCTGACAAATGAGTAGTATGTCCTAAAAATAGCTTTGATTGTTTATTTTCAAAGGCTTAAAATTACCCTCTCAGAACCAAAGTGCTCCAGTCCCTTTTTCTCCCTTTTGCTGTCCTTTTGCTAAGAAGCACCTGATTCAGCTGCTGGAAGATGCACGGAGAACAACATGTGTTTGGGAAGATGGTTAGGCTTGAAAAAGCATTCGATTTTTGGGGATTTGGCATTTCCAGAGGGCATTTCTATTGTCCTACCAACTGTTAATCAACACTGGTCTTTCCCTGAACTTAGACCTAGCCCACACATACATTGGTATTTTTAAAAACTTGGGTTTTTCTATGCTTTTTGGCCTTTGGTCTGCACACAGACAGCATTTTAGGTCACTGTAAACGGAGCTTTTGAAAAACTCAGGCCAGGGTGAAGACTTTTGGACTTCTGCTTGGTGGGTAGTCTCCATAGATGTATTATATTAACTAGATACGGGATTCCAAAATGGCAACTATTCCGTTCAATGGAGTTGCTCGCCTGGTGAGCTTCATTTGCAGCCCACTGAATACGCGCAGTACTTCTCCCCGCTGGCCTGGCACGCAAGTTCCTGCTCAGCCCATAGACTTTACATTGTGGTGGGGTCACAGGTTTTCTCGGCTCGAGAGAAGAGTCATAACCAACCTTGTTTGCAGTTCGAGGGAACCTGGCAGCAGTTTTACAGACGTCTCCGTTACTATGGTGGCCTACTGGGAAAATCCTTTTTGGGCCACATGGGGATTTTCTGTTTCAATACAGCGAATGGCCACTGGAAAAAAATCAGTGGAAAGGTTAAACACTCTTTCTGGGGGTGTGGTAGTCTTTCAGCAACATTTTCTTCTTAGCGCGACTGCGGTGATATCGTTGCCTATTGCCTAGCTAAAGCTAAAGCTAAAGCTAATGTTGTCTAATACAATGACAAAAACATGTATCATGCTTTCATCAAGGTTATATAGTTTTTGCTAAAACAATTTTACCCTTGAGTCAAATTGAAGGTAATCTTGGAGCTTGTAATCATTATTTTAAGATTCAAGATTTAAAATCCTTTATTAATCCCACAATTGTAGCAGCAAGGGATCGGGAGAAAAGTACAAGACACAGTTAAACAAACAATACAAGTACAAGTAAAGAGGATAACTAGTCACTAAGACTGTCCACCCTATTCATGATCGAAAAATAAATCTTAGATTAAGATTTATTGCAGGGTTGTTGTACTATATCAGGATTAGTTTTGGCTAGGGATATCTAATACACTGGCGACTGAGTGCAAATATGGAAAACATTGGGTAAAACCTACCACACGTGTTTGTAATGCATAGACAAGCGATCTATTTTGTCAGGTATGGATACCTGGACGGTTTGAAAGGAACCGGTACAGGTACTGTATGTCATAAAATGAATTGCCCCAAACAAGTCATATGTAGTCTAAAATTAAAATGAATGGCATAACATTTAAAACTATCATATTTTTTTCAATGATGGGAGAAAACTAATCAGAAACATTGAAAACTAAACAGAAACATTAGCAGCACTCTTGGAAACTTGAATGATGAGCGTGTTGGTAGTGATTTCTTCTTCTCTGAAAGGTCATACTGTACATAATCAATAAAGTCCTAATGTACATAAACAAACAGTTAAACTTGTTTGGCTTTACTGCTTTACCACTGCTGGTTAGGGGGGAGGCTAAGCTGCAAATTTGTGGACGCAGAGACCTATTTATTCCTGTTTCTGAGACAGTCTGGCCCATTCAGCTGACGCACAATCTCCACCATTTACCTCCAGTCTATTTCTGTGACATATTTACACCCACGTGTCAGGCTCTGTGAATCTACCTGTGTTTGGCCGAGCGGGATCATTTACACAGGAAGCCTTAGGAAATAAACATTTGCACTCATTATATGTTGCATTCCTCTTCGAAGCAAACCAACGCGTGCTCAGACAGACATACGTGTGAGCAGAGCAGGAGCACATAAGAACATGTATGCACACCCACACACACAGACACACACACACACACACACACACACACACACAGAAGGCATTCATAGCATAATAACATAGTGCTGCTTTTGAAAGGCCAGCCACAGTTCTGCGGACAGAGGGGGTGCATACAGGAGATGTTATTGCTCTATATGTTTATAACGCTGCCATGGAAAAATAAGAGGCTCGGCCACAGGCATTTCCTCAGCTCCTCTCTCCCCAGTCACTTCTTCAAGCCTGTGTGGGAGGGAGGCACTCAGCGTTTAGATAGAGGGTTGAGCACATGTCATACTTCATCATTTTCATAAACACGCACCCTAATTTCTCATTCTCTTTTTGCATGTATTCCATAACAAACCCCTTTCACCACCCGGCTCTTGTTTCTCCCAATCAGGCTGTTTGTTACATCTATTGTCTCGATTCTTGTTTACTTGAAATATTCATTTAATGTAATGTCAGAGACATGGGGATTCAAACATAAATATTTGAATGAGAATATTTGGTGCATCTATTGTTTGGTTTGACCCCTATGCTGCTCACTACTGGTTGTTTATATTGCTGGCCACCAAGGAGTTTAAGTTGATGTTATTGCTGTTTTGAAGTTGCTCTGAGTCTGTTTTAGACTGAAGTGTTGAACCTGCACGTGTGAAAAAAACATGTTCACGAGCAAATTATATTATTTCACACAAAAAAGATATTAACTGCCACTTGCAAGATATAAGTCCTCGCGCTCCAACCAAGAATTGTACAGGTAGCTGAGTGAGAATCAAACAAAGAATGGCACCTGTGTGTATGAAACTAAGCAGCAGGCGCACAGAGCAGCCACCACGTGCCCGTGTGTGACTGCTAGGCGAGCACTGCTACGTCCTGCTACGTCCTGCTATTCCCTGCAGTGCCCTGCTATGCCCTGTAACGCCCTGTAGTGCCTTGCTACACAATTAACTACTACAACTACTATTTCTAGTCATAGTTCCATTATCTTTATCGTGACTATTATTGCCGCTGTTCATCACCCAACCCAACCGGCACCGCGAGACACCGCCTACCAAGAGCCTGGGTCTGTCCAAGGTTTTCTTCACCACCTGAGGTTTCTTCCTAAAAGGGAGTTTTTCCTCACCACTATCGCACTAAATGCTTGCTCTTGGGGGAATTACTGGAATTGTTGGGTCTTTGTAAATTATAGACTGTGGTCTAGACCTACTCTGTGAAGTGTAAAGTGTCTTGAGATAACTGTTGTTATGATTTGATACTATAAATAAAATTGAATTGAACTTTCGATGATTAGGGGTTCTTTCAGCCCTTCTTTTGGCCCGGATTTTCTTTTCTCTTTTTCGATCACATCTCTATTAAACATGAGCTTCAAGGACACAGGAAGCAAAGGAAATAAACCTTATTTTAGTGTAGCACTAAGTCACTCTAAATGATAGTGTCAGCCTGTAATGTGAATGTAAATAACTATAGCTGAAATACCGTCGCATTTAATTACATTCAGATATAGGCATGCTCTGCTCGTCTCTGCTCCTCTGAAACCAGCTCTCTGTTTGTGATCCAGAGGATAATTAGGCCTTGGAGCATGGCGGTGAATGTTTGGTCTCACTCCGCTCGTCTTTAAAGAGAATGCTCTTTTTGGATGCTGCAGTACGTGCGTATATATCCCTTAAAAAAGGCACAACTGTAGCCGCTCGTGCCTCTGATGTGCCATCCAACTTTAAAATACAGCTTTGCGAGCTCAGTCTTCTTCAAAGACTTCTTCTCTTTTTTTCTTCTGTTCTTTTTCTCTTTGGCTTTTTTGCCCCCTACTGCCAGCTCCAACTTGGCTCTGCCTGCTGCCTCGACATGATGAGTGGATCAGATTGAAGAAGTCGGGGGGAAAAGCCTGAAAGGAATTGCAGCTAATTCTGCATGCCTCTAGCTCATACACTAAAAAGAAGTTACGGTAAAGTAGCATGAAAAAATATCAAGAACCTGCCATGAAAAAAATGGGATATTGAGCCACTGGTGTTTTGTGTTTTGATTACTGTTCTGTTTAGAATTCGTTACAAGTAATCAGTTTAAAAAAACTCACTCCTTTCATTCTCTTTAAGTTCAAGGCCTAATGGCTTTTTCAGTAACGACTTTGTGCCTTTAACGGCACAAACATCATTAACCCAGCCCATTGTTATTCTAATCTCTCTCTGTCAGTGGCCTCGCAGGCTGAACCCTCGTCTCGTCGAAACAGTTTCCTCATTGTGTGCCCGGAGGGAGGGGGGGGTGCGGTGGCTGCTTCAACATGCTGCCACCTGAGCGGGCATCGGCGTCCAGAGAACCTTACATTTAGGGTGGTCCAACCCGCCACCTCCAAACCACGTCCTTTTGGCTCTACTCTTTATGTGGTCCCAAATCCACCTCCCCATCCCACCTCCCACCATCGCTTTCCTCCTCTCTCACAGAAAGCCCCTCACACGATGAACAAAGTTTCACTGGCCCTCATTTGTTGACTTATCTGGCACGGCGGCAGTTTTGCTTTTGAAAACAAATAATCATTAAACAGTGTTCGTTGGGCTTGTTTTGCAGCAGGGAGGTGGCGGACTGTTGTCCTCGTCCCTCCAGACACACAGGAAGAGCCTCTGCCTCTGACTTGAGCAGGTGCAAAGACAAGGCTCAATGACATCTTTGTACCAAATGGAAGACATTTGGGGGGTTTAACAGCACTCCTGGCCGTGGCCCACACCACCTCCCCTCCTCCGTCTGCCTTTAGAGGAACTTGAACGTGAGAAATTAGCGGTGACAGGCCACAGAGGGGGAAGCCATATATCCTGAAGTGTCCCAAACACCAAAGGTAGTTCGTTTTTGGCTTCCACGGCTGCCTGTCACGCTATTTATTTATTTTTATCTCAGGCTGCTCTGTTTTTTTCTACTGGCTGTAGTAATTCATGTTGACTCTCAGCCCAGTTCACAATAGAAACTCACAATAGCAAGTCCTGTTTCTTAACAGCAATGCATTAACTAGATGTTAAAGCATCTTTGAAATAATTTATCTTATTAATCAGGGAAGACGTGTCAACCTTGGCGTAAAAGCAATAATCTCCAACATTTTACGTACATAATTTGGTGATTGAGAGAGCACATTAGCTGCTCAACTCATTAGTCATTTCTTATTAATCAAGTTCTGGCTGTAACTCCCATTGCCTACCTAAGAATCACAGGTGCTGGTGGAACGTGTGGTCAGATGTTGGAACTGGCAAGGAAGTGATTTCCAGTGTTGGCGGGCAGCTTTTTAGGACAATATCCCAGAGTCATGTCTACTGGGATGCTTTCCAAGTTTCTATTCCCTCCTCTACCCACAAGTTTCTATCAGATGTAACAATTCTTCCGTCTGCTTGTCTATGATGTGATTCCCTCTCTCTTGTCAGAAATGTTGTGTTTTTACTAGGGCTGTCAATCGATTAAAAAATGTAATCGAATTAATTACAGACTCTGTGATTAATTAATCTAAATTAATCGCATACATCATTTTTGCTGTGAAAGTATTTAAAATATTTCAATTCAAATGAATTAATGAATAATCAGCATTAGTGACATTAAAGTTAAAAAACTCTTTTTATTATTATGTCATTTAGCTGACGCTTTTATCCAAAGCGACTTACAATTAAGTGCTTTCAACTGTGAAGGAACAAACTCCAGACAACAAGTAGTAAGTGCAAGTACATTAGCTTTAAATAAGCAAAGCTACAAAGAGACATATGAAAGTGCAGGTTCAAGATTTATTTATTTATTTTTATTTATTTTTTATCCGAGGTGTAGTCGGAAGAGTAAGTGTGTTTTTAGCCTTCGCCGGAATGTGTATAGGCTTTCAGCCATCCTGATATCGGTGGGGAGCTCGTTCCACCATTTGGGAGCCAGGACAGTGAACAGTCGGGATTTCGTTGAGTGATTAGTTCTCCCTCGCTGTGAGGGAGCAGCAAGCAGTTTAGCTGATGCAGAGCGAAGTGGGCGGGTTGGGGTATATGGTTTGACCATGTCCTGGATGTCAGCTGGGGCTGATCCAGTCGTGGCCCTATATGTAAGTACTAGTGTCTTGAAGCGGATGCGGGCAGAAACTGGCAACCAGTGGAGAGAGCGGAGGAGCGGTCTAGTGTGAGAGTACTTGGGGAGGTTGAAGACAAGCCGAGCTGCTGCGTTCTGAATGAGCTGCAGGGGTCGGATGGCACATGCCGGCAAGCCAATCAGCGGGAGTTGCAGTAGTCTAGACGTGAGATGACTAGAGCTTGAACCAGAACCTGAGCCGCCTTCTGTGTTAGAAGGGGACGTATCCTTCTGATGTTATGCAGCATGTATCTACAAGATCGGGTGGTTGCAGCAATGTTAGCAGTGAAAGAGAGTTGGTCGTCAAGTGTCACACATTATTTTCACTGTTCAAATAATGACCATAACAATCAACAATATGACCTAATATGGTGAGGAATTCAAAAGTGCTTCAGGAATAGGGTTATTTCACTAGTACATTGCTATTGAACGACAATAACTTTGAATGCACCATGAGGCTGTAGGTTACCAGTTTCATTGAACGCACCGTCTCCGTCTGTGTTTTTCGGACAACGGCTGCAGCTGCAGAAGTGTCGGAATCCTCTACAGTGAGTGAAATACAGTCAAACTTTACACCGTTTAGCGTTAGCTGTCAGCATTTTAACCGTGTTTAATCCAGCTGCTAGCTAACGGTAGGCTAACGTTACCTGCTGTTGAGTGTAGTGTTAACTAGCGTCATATGCAGCGATGTTTCTGTTGCCTGTAGCAATGCATTTTACAGTTGAATGGTAGTTTTTTTTTAACGCGATTCTCAGATTAATTAATCAAAATTAACGCGTTATTTTGACAGCCCTAGTTTTTACAATGTATTGCCCTAGTATACCTTACATTATACCTTACAGGCCTTGAAGAAATAGCAGGTTTAGTTACACTGAAATTAGCTGTCATTCTCCCTGTTTCATTAAAGCAAGTCTTGTTCATCTAATCCTTGATCACTGCAGTCACTGAATGATCTGTGTGGGTGAGAAAGCAGCGTGACCCAACCTTCCCACTCTGGACTGTAGTAGAGCAGACCCTGATTTGTGTGTAGCATGGGAAAACCAAGACGGATTGCCATTTCCCAAAAAAGAAGATGTTACAGTTGGACAGCTGCGAGGAATGCAGTTCAAAGACCATTATAAAATTGAGATGGAACACCAGAATCTTAACTAAATGAGTGCGTTTTTCACCTTGCTTTTACCTTTTAAAAAGTGTTCATAGACTGGATCCAATTCGGGACTGTATATTTCTTTCCCTCTAATACTTTATTCCTTTAAAATGGGACAGTTGCCTGTACTTGGTGCCATAATGCCAGCCATTACTGACTGTAATGGTGGCACAGATTGTATTTGGCAACAGGCTGAATTCAGATTCTTGCCAAATTCCCAAATGCAGCTGATATCACAGGAATAGGCCATGTTGGTGGTGATGAAAATGGAAGAACTGAGTGGTAAAAACTACATGCAAATGTCAATCAAACTTTATGTTCGAGGGCTTGCCTTATTGCCAATGACATTGCTGCACATTTGTTATACATGGTGATTATTTCTGAGCCTGATTCTCCACTGGGCGTGTCTGTGTTGCGATCCCGTTTTGTTCCGTCCTCCACCACGCGCCATACCACACCGGGCGCATCTCAAAAGCAGAGCGTCTTGCTGCCCGACTCGCAGATTATATTGTCTCTACTTTGTACTTTACAGAACAATCGCGTGTCTATTAAGCTAGTGTCTACCTTTCACTCCAAGCACCCATGCCGTTAAACTCCATGCCTTCTCTTTTCTGGTGTTGTCCTTGGTGTATGTTTTTCAACCTCCAAGATGAATTTCTCATTGTCCATGGTGTTGTAAAGGAGACATAAACAATATTCGGAGGGGGTGTTTTCATAAATTGACTGGATAGCCTTGCTGTTTCACTGCCTGCCCGGCTGTATATTTAGCGGAGCGGAGAGCCGCTTCGCGCACGCTTTTGGGAAACGCTGTGGCGCAGCTGGTGAAATATCAAACATTGACTTGAATGGCCGCGATTGCTCGCGGGGCACGGCACGCGCCTGGAACATAGCGCAGATGCGCCCGGTGGAAATTAGGGATGATGATCAGCCATGATAAGCCATCTTCTCTGACTCCCTAAACGTGGAGAGTATGAGGTTTTTATTATTTCTGGAGCCGGTCCCACGACCCGAGCCTCTGCAGCCCACTCTGGATTTCATGGAGCTCTCAGGCGATGACCTCAGGAACAATGTGGGGTGCTGTGCTCATTCTGGCGAGCCCACCTGCTAGCAGCTTTACTGGCCTGGCCATGGGCCCTGAGGTCTGTTCTTTACACTGCAAAAACATCTAATTCATCAACAGACTTTGTTTTCGTGTTAAGGATTTAAAGGTGATGTTTCCACCCATATTTAGTCAAATTATCAATTCAGATCAATGAGTTACTGCAGTTGACTGAGTTTGCAAAGTCAGCCAATGACATTTTTTTTTGCTACAAGATTTGAGTAAGGAAATCAACTGTGGCCAACAGCTGGAAAGCAGTAAAGGAATCAACCTATAAGGAGTGATTTACAGTAGCTGATGTTACAAATCAAAAATGATTCACCTTTGTGTGAAATTTATTTTATGTGAGATTTATTTAAAAACAGGTTTTGGTACGGTAAGTATTTTGGTATATAGTTCACAACATCTCCAGCCAGCTGCTAATAACTGTTGATGTCTCAGTAAAGGACTTTAACATCCATACATGAAATGATACATTACCTTGTCAAATAACAATGAGAAAAACTAAATGTGGTGATTGGCTTTGATTATTTGTGTACTCTAAATACATGTTTTGATGTGTGCATGCATCTTGAACACAAACCAGAATTATTAAAAGCATGCCACATGCTCAATTTATAGTTTCTAGATTTGTGTTTTGAAATGTGACATATGACAGAACAGAAAAGTGTTGAAATTAATTTATACTGCAAATGGCGCATTTCCTACTGTACTGGTTTACTTTTTTTTTTTAAACATAGTTTAAATGTTGAATAAGACTATTTAAGAATAAGAATATTAAATGACAAGATGCAAATTTATCTTTTTTATGCAAAGCCTGTCCGATCCTTCATGGGCATCCAGCTGGGGCAGGAGGAGCCTCAGAAAGAGAATGTGTGTGTGTGTGTGTGTGTGTGTGTGTGTGTGTGTGTGTGTGTGTGTGAGGGGGGGGTGTAACAGTGATCCCTAGTCAGCTGTCATTCCACACACACACACACACACACACACACACACACACACACACACACACACACACACACACACACACACACACACAAATAAATCAGCTGCCAATGCACACACTCTTTTCATACTTTGATACTTGTGAGGACTGTAATTGACTTAATACATTCCCTAATCCTTAACGTTAAACACCACAGCTACATGCCGAACTCCAAGATCTAGTCTTTTAACTTTGAACTGCCCCAACTTCCAAAATATGCCCCAATTTTTTTAACAAATGTCACTCAGTTCCATTGGTCCTCACAAAGATAGAGGAACGACAGGATGCACACACACAGCATGGAGATGACATACGGTCTCTTCCCCACCTGCCCTGGCTGTAGCGGGGGTCCACATGTGAACAGTGGTAGATTGTGTTGCAGCACAATGCTGGCACAGAGACGACGGGGGATAAACACCCTTTAAGCTCTTAACAAGAAAAACATTACTCAGTGTTTCCCCCGTTATGCCCTCTACTTTTGCACTCAGTGCCTCTCGGTCCATTAGGATTGTTGCCAAGAAAACAGGGATATTAATTAGGGCCGACAGCGGCGAAGGCCCTATTGAAACTGAAGGAATTACAGTTTTTCTCATATTGTTTACACACAAATACTGGAACTTGAGACACAATGACCACAACATGTAACTCATGCACCAACCCCCTGAACCACTTCTGCTAAACTACAAGCACAATTCCTGCTTTACACTCAAATTGCAGTTCTAAAACACACTTTTTTCAAATCACTACACACAATTCTCTGCATTTCGCACAATTTTCATGAAGAAAATCTCTTGTTTTCACAAGGAACACACTGCCATTCAAATATGCACACTGACTCATCACATGGGCAAACAACTGTCACACAGTTTTACAATTAGCAATCAGAGCTTTAGCATAAAAGGGCAACAGGTGAGCTCTTCTGTGTTGTTTCTGCTTGGCCAGGGGAAACATTGCTTGTGGTGTGGATGAGGTGCTGTGGCCAGACCCAAACACAACAGAGGATGCAGCAAATGTTTTTTTTTTTATTTATTTTTTTACTGTAACTGTATACAGTAAATTCTTCTGTTGTTTTGTATGTAGACCACTGTAGGTGCAACTTTGTGTTGGATGTACATTGTGTAGGCTACATTGTTTTTGTGGGAAAAATAAAATATATATTATTTGTTACCAAAAACAATATTCTCAAATATTTTACAACACACTTATGTATGTACTGTCTGTAGTAAGTGTAACACTGAATAAAAAAGGCCTAAGTCATTATGATGAATGGAGAAGAAGTGTTTTACATTGAGCAAGTCAGTGTTCAACTGGTTCTTATAAATGTCTATTCATATGACGGTCTGTGTGTGTCATTTGTCAACAAAATGCCATTTTGAGAAGAAATAACATTGTTTTGAATGTAAAGTTTAATTTTGCAGAAGAATTGAGGGGTTTTGCCCATTGTGTGTGGAGTTCTGAGAGTATGAGGCATGCTTTCAGAAAATGTGTGTAAACAATCGAGAAAAACTGTATTAGGGCCCGAGCGCCCACCACGTCGAAGGCCCTATTGGAACTGAAGGAATTATTATTCTTCCTTTGTCGGGCAAATTAAATGCCTTTTTGAGGGGCTTAACATATTCAAAAACTCACCAAATTTGGCGGTTGCATCAATTCTCATGCAAGTTTACATATTTTAGGGGTTTCGGGAATAGGCGCACAAAAATGGTTTGCTAGTGCCCTCTACAAAATTAAAAAAATTGAGACCCTGCAGTACGTTTAACGTAGACTAACGAAACTTGGTAGACATATGAGGCAAGCCAAGACGTACAAAAAAGCTCATTGGAGCCATACCCTAAACCCAACAAGAAGTCCGACATTTTGAATTGAAAGATTTTGGCCATTTCCACATGTCGTACTTCGAACTCCTCCTAGAGATTTCATCAGATCGACTTTAAATTCGGTCTGTGCCATCTAAAGACCTTATTGATGAAAAGTTATTAAAAGCAAAACTTTTTGTCCAATGACGTGGGTGTGGCGTGGCGGCCATTTTGAGCATTTATCGATGAACAAAGAAGTTGTTGTAACTTTTGTATACATTGTCCAATTTGGCCGAAATGTCTCACCATTGACAAGAGTCCAGGCCTGAGGACACCTACAGGCCAGTATTGACTTTTGGTCATAGCGCCCCCCGCTGGCAACTGGAAATAAGCCTTATATGACAAACATCATCCGATTTACATGTACCGATTTACCATTTGAACCATTTTACGGTAGAGTCTTATGTGAGGCATCAATGAACTCAGCAGAGACTTCCTTTTTAATTGGTAAAGTTTTGGTCCTCCCCTATGCTTTGGCCACACCCCCTTTCACATCTAATGAACTGTATGACGTAGTCTTGTGTGAGGTATCATTGAACTCGGCAGGGAGTTCCCTTGTCATCGGTGATGATTTGCAGTATCTGAGTGCCACAAAAATGTGCCACATTGTCCAATTGGCTCAAAACTTTTCATAAGAGTCCAACCCTGAGGACATATAAGGGCTGATATTTACTCAAAGTCATAGCGTCTCCTAGTGGCAACAGGAAGTAGGCCTAAAAGCCAAGGTGCTATACTTTAACGAACTCCTCCTAGAGATTTCATCTGATGGACTTTAAATTTGGTCTGTACCATCTCAACACCTTAAAGATGAACATTTGTTAAAAGAAAAACTTTTCGTCGAACGGTATGGGCGTGGCGTGGCGGCCATTTTGAGCATCCATCGATGAACGAAGAAGTTGTTGTAACGTTAATGTAAATTGTCATATCCGCCTCACGTTTGACAAGGGTCCAGGCCTGAGGGCACCTACAGGCCAAAATGTACGTTTGGTCATAGCGGCTGCCGTTGGCAACACAAAATCTGCCTTATATGACAAACATCATCCGATTTACATGGAACTTATAATGTGTGGTCTACATGTGATACTGAGCTGCCCCCTATACTTTAACCACGCCCATGTATTCAGGCCACGCCCCCTTTCATACCTGGTGACCCTTTTAAGGTAGAGTCTAGTGTGAGGTATCATTGAACTCAGCAGAGTTCCTTTTTAATTGGTGGTTTGACCCGCCCCCTATGCGTAAGCCACGCCCCTTTAAGGTAGAGTCTTGTGTGAGGTATCATTGAACTTGGCAGGGAGTTCCCTTTTCATTGGTGACAATCTGCGGTGTCCGAGTGCCGTGCAAATGCACAGTCACAAGGAGCAGCGTCCACCAGTAACCCCGACGCGCGCAGAGGCGCGAGGGCCCGTCCAACGCTGCATGCAGCTTTAATTACATACAATATTTGTTTGGATTCTGAGTCTTTGGGATAACACAACCAACTGTCTGTGTGTAATGTTAGTGATTATATTTTAACTACAATATAGCAAATATAAATAAAACTGTAAACATCCTGGTCTTTTTCTGCAAGTACATATGAATAGTACACACAGAACATGACATGTTAAATAAAAAGGTTCTCCAAAGTTAAAAAGAAACAGTTTATTTTTTACACAAATCAATACAATATGATAATTGATCAAACAATACAGTAAGCAAGTTCAAGATTCTAGTACTAAAGATTACTTCACTTTTCACTTGATTTAAAATAATCTTACAAATTGGCTTATACGCCAAATTAATCAATAATTTCAGACATTAAACAGACAACCATGGGGTCAACCTACCCAACGAGCACTAATATCAAACATAACAGCCATGGATTTACCTATAACTTCATTTGTCTCCACAGAAGCTTGCCTAATCTTATCCAAAGTTGTATTGTGTGTGTCTGTGTGTGTGCATTTGTATGTGTGCATATGTGTGTGGTGTGTGTGTGTGTGTGTGTGTGTGTGTGTGTGTGTGTGTGTGTGTGTGTGTGTGTGTGATAGCAATACACCAACAACGACAATAGTTTAGTCACAACGTTTAAATCATAATCACTGCTAGGTGAATTGACTCAAACAATACAATGATCTTTCCTTTCATCTTGCTTTCTCATTGCTGCCAATTGTAATGTCTCCTTCTTTCTCTCCTTGGCTCTCTCCTTGGTTCTCTCCTTTCTTCTCTCCTTTCTTCTTTGTTGTCATCTTTGAGCAAGGATGCGATCAGAGCAACACCCACAGCAACAATCCCTGCACCTAATAGGCTTGCCCTTCCAATCTCCAATGCTGTGGTAACCTGCAAAAGACAAATAAGTGGCGGTCTGAAGGTCAAGGATGTGTAAAACATTTAATAATTTGTATTGTGGTTATGCTAGAATACAACTAAGTTTCAAGTTAAAGTAGAAAAATAATTAATGTGAGGTCCCTGTCCCCTTATGAGAGTTGAATCAATTATAGGACCATGTTGAGCAAAAGTTTAAAAAGACTTAACAATGTGATCACCCCCTTAAAGAAAGTTTGCTATTGGTTGATTGAATTGAAATGTTTCCAATACAAAATCTAGCTGTCATCAGTGTGGCTTTTGAGACTTTCTGTAAAATGATTATTATTTATTATTATTATTATTATTATTATTATTATTATTATTATTATTATTATTATTATTATTATTATTATTAACACAGTAAATGTGACAGATGCACTATGTGGGTTGATTCAACAAATTCTTGACATGAAAGGGGGTGAAAGATGAGGGAGGACACAGCAAAGGGCAACAGGTCGGATTCTGCTCTAGACATTAAGAGTATTTACATTTAATTACTGCCTCACTATATAGTAGTAGCCATTCCAATGCAGGATTTAAATGATCTATAAACGAACTACTTTGCTAATTGTAGTTGTATCTCATTGAAAGAAGCCTTAATATTTACTTAAGTATCTCTCCAGTCATATCAGTCATATCAAAGCTTTGTCCTAGAAAGGACCAGCGTTTGCATGTTAAAGGGACAGCTCACTCCAATATATATATATATATATATATTTTTTTTTTTTAAATTCTCCTCTTACCTGTAATGCTATTTATCAATCTAGGTTGTTTTGGTCCAAACTGCCCAGTGTTGGAGATAATGACCAGAGAGATGGTGCCTTTTTCGAAAACTTCAATATGTTGGAACTAGATGGCACTCGGCTTGTGGTGGTCAAAGAGCCAAAGAATACATACGAAAGACTCAAGTCTCTTTCCAGAAATCATGACCTGACCACTCAAGATACTTCACCTACCTGGTTATGAACAGTTTAACAACCAGGTATTTTGTTTCTTTCCCCCAAACTACAACCCCCCAATGGTATCACAGCGCAGAAAAATGTAAGTGATTTTGCATAATTATACAGTTGACGGGTAGCGTATATACATTTATTTTTTGTGGCCCTTTGAGCACCACAATGCGAGTGCCAGCTGGTGGAATTATAATGGATAGCAGACAGACATCTACACTAGGGATGGGCGTATCGATCCTGTGGTATCGATAGATCAATATACTCACGCTACTCATTTGCAATTGATTTCCTTAAAAAAATATCGATATAAACTAAAAAATAATATTTGGGGGTGTATACATCAGTTTCAGCTGTTTTAGATTACTTACTTAAATTACTACGTGCCAGGACACCCCTGTACCTGGCGGCGTATTGAGCTGGCCCATGTCACGTGACAGGAGACGAGCGAATGAGCGTCAACGTGCGACACACATGGATGTATTGGCGACACAGCCGACAGCGACACAGCCAAGGCCAGCCCAGCACAAATGCGGGAGCCGGAGGAAAAACCAGAGAAGCGTAAGATATGGCAGACAAAAAACGAAGCGTGGTGTTATTTTTCACCAGTTGATAAACTCATGGCAAGGTGCCAAATGTGTGATAAAAAAGTAGTTTTTTCCTTTTAGCTTTTTCTACCAAGATTGGTCTTTTTTCTTTTTTTGAGAGATAAGAAAAGTGAAAATGTGTATGTTTTTGTTAATATTTAATTTATTTCATTCATATTTATGTTATTTATTTTAATTTTAATTTTATTATGTATTGACCATAATACATTTGGTATAAATTGTCTGTATTTGTCTTGTGATTTGTCTTAAATGTAATAATATTTTTACTGACAAAAGTAGCCAATAAGAAAATAACGGTATCTGTATCGATATCGATGAAAATGCAAGAAAAAGTATCGGTATCGTATCGAATCCTAAAAGTCTGGTATCGCCCATCCCTAATCTCCACGGCCGATTATGCCCACACTGGGCAACTCCCACCAAAACAATCTAGACTCTTAAAAAGCACTACAGGTTAGAGGAAAAATATGCATTTTTGAATTTAGGGTGAACTGTCCCTTTAAGCAGTCCTGCAAACAGAAGTATAAAAGTCACAGGATACCCACCTGTCGAGACTCTGGCTTGCCGTATCGTAGGTTTGTGACAAAGTGCTCACAGTTGCCAGTAAAGATAGAGTATGTCAGCTCCTGACCCACCATGCTACAGGCCTCCTTCACAATGATGTAACTCTCATGAGGCTGGTACTTGTCATCTAGGAGGTTGTTGACCTTGAAACTATTGTGGCCGACCACTTCCCTGATCTTCTCACGCTTCACCTTTCCTATGGGGCTGTCCAGGACCATCAACGCAAAACCAGAAGAGCTTGAATCATCATCTATGAGTGTTTTATAGAAGAGACAAAGAGGAAAGAAGTTAGAATAAAACGAAGAGGTATAGAGAAAAGGATTTAGAGGGACAAACAATAAATTGCTATTCATCAAGTCTTTGTCTATTATTTTACATGCACATAATTGGTTGATAATGCCCATCTGAGCTTAACATAATACAACCCCAAATCAGAAAAAGTTGGGACAGTATGGAAAACACAAATAAAAAAAGAAAGCAGTGATTTCTAAATGTACTTTGACTTGTATTTCATTGCAGACAATACAACAGCACATCATTTAATGTGTTCCTCATAATTTTTATTGTTTTTTTTCTTCAAAAAAACAAAATTCCTATTTTGGTTCTTGCAACACCTTTAAAACAAAGTTGGAACAGTAAAGCATTTACCACTTTGTAATCTTGCCATTCCTTTTCACAACACTTAAAAGACGTTTAGGGACTGAAGACACCAAGTGATGAAGTGTTACAGGTGTAATTTTGTCCCATTCTTGCTGCAAACAAGTCGTAAGGTGGGCAACAGTACGGGGTCTTTGTTGCCACACATTCTCTATTGGAGACAGGTCGGGACTGCAGGCAGGCCAGTCAAGTACCTGTATCCTCTTCCTCCGCAGCCAGGACTTTGTAATGTGTGCAGAATGTGGTTTTGCATTATCTTGTTGAAATATGCATGGACGTCCCTGGAAAAGATGTCTTCTTGAAGGCAGCATATTGTGCTCCAAAATCTCTATGTACTTTTCAGCATTAATGGTGCCATCACAGAAGTGCAAGTTACCTTTGCCAAGGGCACTGACACAACCCCATGCCATGACAGACCCTGGCTTTTGGACTTGTTGCTGGTAACAGCCTGGATGATCCTTTTCTTCTTTGGTCCGGAGCACACGGCGTCCATTTCTCCCAAAAAATACCTGAAATACTGATTCATCTGACCACAGTACACGTTTCCACTGTGTGATGGTCCATCCCAGATGCCTCCGAGCCCAGAGAAGTCGACGGCGCTTCTGGACACTGTTAACATAGGGCTTCCTTTTGGCACAGTACAGTTTTAACTGGCATTTGTGCCTGTAACTATGTATTGTGGTACTTGACAAAGGTTTGCCAAAGTAGTCCTGAGCCCATGTGGTGATATTGCTTATAGATGAATGACGATTCTTGATGCAGTGCTGCCTGAGGGATCGGAGATCACGGTTGTTCAGCTTAGGCTTGCGCCCTTGTCCTTTACGCACTGAAATTCCTCCTCATTCCTTGAATCTTTTAATTATGTTATGCACTGTTGAAGGTGAAATAAGCAAATGTCTTCCTATCTTTTTTTGAGGAACATTGTTTTTAAGCATTTCAATAATTTTCTCACGTATTTGTTGGCAAACTGGCGATCCTCGGCCCATCTTTGCTCCTAAAGGACTAGACCTTTTGTGGATGCTGCTTTTGTACCAAATCATAATTACAATCACCTGTTAACATCACCTGTTTCAAATCACATCATTATTTAACCAATTTACCTGATTACTAGCCCTAAATTGCTCCTGTCCCAACCTTTTTTGGAATGTGTTGCAGGTCTGAATGACAGGAAATGATGTATATTTACAAATGAAATTAAGTTGACCAGACAAAACATGAAATATTTTGTGTTCACATCGTCTGCAATGAAATACAAGTCAAAGTACATTTAGAAATCACTACTTTCTTTTTTTATTTGTGTTTTTCATACTGTCCCAACTTTTTCTGATTTGGGGTTGTAATACAATATAATTACCAACAAAACTATAATTAAGGAGAGTGACAGGCAAAAGGTTATAGATGGTCTTCCAAGATGAAAGTAGTAAATGCAACATTTCACTCACTTGGAGTAGTCAAATGAACAACTTCCATTCCACCGATGTAGAGGGCCCAGTGCTCATACATTCCACGGGAGATCTCGATCAGGTCTCCGGGCTTTGCATCAAACTAAAATCATAAGAAAAACTATTTAAATGTATACATTATAAAAATCATAAACTTCACATGTAGTCAGTACCGCAGCTACCCCCTGGAGGTTTTGACCATGTGTACAAGCATGTGAGGGATTAATAGTTATACCCATTATTTCACCAAAATTAGCTTCTATAGGAAGGTTTTTCAAACACAGGTAGACCCATGAAAATAGCCAATAGACTCCTTTCCTATTGCCAGTAGACGAGTATCCCTGTCTGTTTTTGTTATTGTGGACTCACATTCGACATCAGGAATGTGCCAGAAAACAGGTGTTAACTTTTTCTGCTACAGCTTTCCGATACAGTGGACAAAACTGCAAACTCAAAATGTTGGGTTTAAACTGAAGCAGCTTTAAATGTACACTAACCTATCAGTGACAGCAGAGCTCAGTAGCAGGAGACTTACCATTGTTGGATCCATCTCTTCAGTTCTTCATCTATCAGTAAGAGTAGTGGTGACCAGCATCCAATTTATGCTGCCGGAGACTGAAACCTAAGTGTGCTTACGTCCCAGAAACGAAAAGCTCACCTGATAACATTCAAACACAAGATGCAAACAGACAGATTTAAAGCACAAAGTACACATTATATAACCAGTTGTACCAGTTGTACCAGTTGTACGTGAGGAACTTTTAGGCGGTGCTAAGTGCAATAAAGCAACAAAGGTTAAGTTTCATTTCTTGTGAGCTGTTCAGTAGGTGCACTCAGGCCTATGCAAGACAAAGCAAAGTTGGGCAAACTGAGTCAGAGCCAGCTACTACTGGAAATACACATACATTCACCGGTCTGGCAGTTCTACACAAGGGGGCAGGCTTCTCTCCTCAGAGCGAAGCCGCGTGGCGCCATTTTATGCTAACCCTATCCATCACCCCCCGTTAGCATTCCATTGACTGCAATTCATTTTGGCGTCACTTTGACAGCCAATAACTTTACGTCTGAAGCGTTTAAAGACTTCAGTTGTCCATTGTTTATTTCTAAAGAAACACGACAATGTATAAAAGGCTCCATTACCTTGTACCTGACGTTATGGCTCCGTAGCAGACGTTTTTATAAAAATAGGCTAACGATTGTGTCATAACCACGCGACTTACTGTCGCGCTGTAGAGGAATTACCGTATAGTACAGGAGAAGCTCGCAGGCAGTTTCGACGTACATTAGCTGTTTAGTTTAATTACTAATGTTAACTAGCATTTTAGTTAGCAATAATTAGCCTGTGCCTATGTTATCTCCTTACATATACCTACGCTCTCCGTCTCTGCAAGATTGGGAATGATTGAGATTTTTCTCGGCAGAAGACTTACAACTTGCAGACACGTTGCTCACGTCACATCTACGGCGAGAAGCTCAGTTTGCAGCTGCGCAGTAACGTTCGAGCCTCACCGGAAAAGTGCTTCTAATAGACTTCACTTGTCTCCGTCAAAAACAGCGGAGTCACTGGGTCCATTTTATATACTGTCTTTGGTTCTACAAGGTGTCTGAACGACGACAGAACAGCGATTGGCCTGCGGGCCGGCCGCGGAACAAAGGCGTTAGGAAGGCGGCTACTGCTTTTAAAAAGCGGCTGCCACCGGTGGTGCGCCGGCAAACGTGTTTGCGATTACGCCATTCTGACGCTTCTACTGCCTCTGGAGCACCGCTGGTGGTGCGCCACCACCATGTATGGAAGTGCATCGAAAAAGGGTAAAATGATGATACTAAACAAAATAATGAATGTCTCAATACTATATTTTGACACAGGCTCCCTCACTAACAGGGCTCCATTTATTAGGTAATGAAGCAGGACCTATGTGAACGCCCTTATCCTTTCAATTGGTACTTTATTTAAGCTGCATAATGCCTATCCTCATATTTCCAAATACAGTGACTCATTGCTATCTGGGAAAAAGACAATACATTAGCGATTAGCAATGTGTGTGCCAAGGAAATACCACAAGGCGGAAATCTCCAAAGACATTTCAACACCACCAACCTCATCAGACACATTATTATTATATCATTAGTCACGGAAAGGAGTATGAGGAGTTTTCAAAGTTAGCTAACGCTAAGGCAGAGCGGAGGGTTGCAGCTCCGGCACCACTCAAACAGCTGTTTCCGTGTGTGTGTGTGTGTGTGTGTGTGTCGGTCCGTGTGTGTGACGGTGTGCGTGTGTCGGTCTGTGTGTGTGTGTGTCGGTCTGTGTGTGTCTGTCGGTCTGTGTGTGTGTTACGTAATGGCGTAATTTTCAGTTCATAAAAGCGATCGGTGATCGGTATCTGCCGATACGTCTTCCAGCAATCAGTGATCAGTGATCGGCCCCAAAAATCCTGATCGGAGCACCCTTAGTTAAAAGCATATCTAATCAGGTCATTGTTAAAATCTGCAGATTTTTATTTGTGTGTAACATTGATCCCTGGTCAGCTGTCATTCCACACACACACACACACACACACACACACACACACACACACACACACACGCACATGCACACACACAAATAAATCAGCTGCCAATGCACACACTCTTTTCATACTTTGATACTTGTGAGGACTGTAATTGACTTAATACATTCCCTAGTCCTTAACGTTAAACACCACAGCTACATGCCGAACTCCAAGATCTAGTCTTTTAACTTTGAACTGCCCCAACTTCCAAAATATGCCCCAATTTTTTAACAAATGTCACTCAGTTCCATTGGTCCTCACAAAGATAGAGGAATGACAGGATGCACACACACAGCATGGAGATGACATACGGTTTCTTCCCCACCTGCCCCGGCTGTAGCGGGGGTCCACATGTGAACAGTGGTAGATTGTGTTGCAGCACAATGCTGGCACAGAGACGACGGGGGATAAACACCCTTTAAGCTCTTAACAAGAAAAACATTACTCAGTGTTTCCCCCGTTATGCCCTCTACTTTTGCACTCAGTGCCTCTCGGTCCATTAGGATTGTTGCCAAGAAAACAGGGATATTAATTACATACAATATTTGTTTGGATTCTGAATCTTTGGGATAACACAACCAACTGTCTATGTGTAATGTTAGTGATTATATTTTAACTACAATATAGAAAACATAAATAAAACTGTAAACATCCTGGTCTTTTTCTGCAAGTACATATGAATAGTACACACAGAACATGACATGATAAATAAAAAAGGTTTAAAAGAAACTGTTTATTTTTTTACACAAATCAATACAATATGATAAAGAATTGATCAAACAAACAATACAGTAAGCAAGTTCAAAATTCTAGTACTAAATAAGATTACTTCACTTTTCACTTGATTTAAAATAATATTACAAATTGTCTTATAGCCCAAATTAATCATTTTATACATTTCAGACATTAAACAGACAACCATGGGGTCAACCTACCCAACGAGCACTAATATCAAACATAACAGCCATGGATTTACCTATAACTTCATTTGTCTCCACAAAAGCTTGCCTAATCTTATCCAAAGTTGTATTGTGTGTGTCCGTGTGTGTGCGTTTGTATGTGTGCATATGTGTGTGTGTGTGTGTGTGTGTGTGTGTGTGTGTGTGTGTGTGTGTGTGTGTGTGTGTGTGTGTGTTGATAGCAATACACCAACAAAGACAATAGTTTATTCACAACATTTAAATCATAATCACTGCTAGGTGAATTGACTCAAACAATGGCAGGATCTTTCCTTTCATCTTGCTTTCTCATTGCTGCCAATTGTAATGTCTCCTTTCTCTCCTTGGCTCTCTCCTTGGTTCTCTCCTTTCTTCTCTCCTTTCTTCTTTGTTGTCATCTTTGAACAAGGATGCGATCAGAGCACCCACAGCAAAAATCCCTGCACCTACTAGAACTGCCCCTCCAATCTCAGCTGCTGTGGTAACCTGCAAAAGACAAATAAGTGGCGGTCTGAAGGTCAAGGATGTGTAAAACATTTAATATTTTTTATTGTGGTTATGCTAGAATAAAGTTTCAAGTTAAAGTTGAAAAATAATTAAAGTGAGTTTCTAGCCCACTCCCTCCTGATTAAAGCAAGTGGCAAGTAGCACTGCTTCCCTTTCTGAGAATATAGTTCCCAGTTTATATACAGTTAGAAGATGGCTGTGTCTCAAGTGACATGGTTATTTGTACACGCTGTGACTATAGAAATCACAACATGTAAATAGGAACACGTTGGCGTTATTTTGTCACTTACTCGGAGCAGTAGGCTAGTTGGAGCCGGTTGCCTCCAGGATCTGTGCTAGGCTAAGCTAACGGTGGAGCCGTCAGACAGAGTTACGACACGCACGGAGATGAGAAGGGTATGTATCGACTTGTCTAACTGTCGGGGTTACGGTGAATAAGCTAATGTCCCAATAAGTCGGCGTGTTCCTTTAAAGAAAGTTTGCTATTGGTTGATTGCATGAATTTGCTACACAAATGAATGGAAGATGAAGGAGCATGTGCAAGATAGAATGTCAATAATAGAAAAAACGGTTGAATTTAAATGCAACATGTATGGAAGTGCATCGAAAAAGGGTAAAATGATGATACTAAACAAAATAATGAATGTCTCAATACTATATTTTGACACAGGCCCCCTCACTAACAGGGCTCCATTTATTATGTAATGAAGCAGGACCTATGTGAACGCCCTTATCCTTTCAATTGGTACTTTATTTAAGCTGCATAATGCATATCCTCATATTTCCAAATACAGTGACAGTTAATGTCACAAACCAATTGATGCATAGTGAACCTGGGGCTTTCAGTCTCCCAGGTAGCCCACTTTGCCCACTAGCTGCTGACAACTAATTTCAATTATGTTTTAGAAGAAGAAAGGCATTTTGTTTGACTGACAGGTGTCCCAGCCTATAAACCCAAGGATCACTGCCCTGTAGAAACAATGGATAGTAAAACATTTACATACTGTATAGCTCCATAACATAACCTAATGTTTCCAATACAAAATCTAGCTGTAGTCAGTGTGGCTTTAAATGTGACAGATGCACTAAGTGGGTTGATTTAACAACCTCTTTTTGAACCTTGCAAATGAGCTTATTTAGTTATCCTCTTGGTTGGAATTATGGGCAATCTAAATTTATTTGGCACCACAGTTGCTTCTTATCAACTGAAACAGATTGGGCTAGATTTGTGTATTGTTACAATTAATGAGACAATCATAATAAACTCTTCCAGTATCTAGACACACACACACACACACACACACACACACACACACACACACACACACACACACACACACACACACACACACACACACACACACACACACACACACACAGCTGTGTATCACTTTGATGAGTATGATGAGTATTGATGAAAGGGATTTGCACTGAAATATCAATACAGTTTTTTACAGTCACTTTCAGAACCTTGATGTCATTTTTCAAAACTCTAGACACAAAACTCACAACCAATGATCAAAATACACATTTTTCAAAACTCTAACACTTTTTTCCAATTGCTTGGATACAAGTAATTAGTACTATTATTTCAAAAAGCAGTTCACACATTACATTTCAGATGACTGTCTATTCATTTCATTACAATGATCTAACTATCAATCGATACAACTACTCAAAATGATAAGTAACTGATGCATTACTCTTAATGCATAGTTGTACGGAAACAGACAAACAATATTCCCTGTTTAGATCATGAAAGTTTCAAAATAACGATTCATTGTCACCAATTAGTGTGGAGCATGAATCAATTAGACTACATTATCTATGGATGTAATATATAATATATTCCATTGAAATGTAGATGAGAACCTGCGGCCAAATCCACAAGACAGAGTTGACGAATATGTAGAAGTACAGTTATCACTTCTTCGTTTTGCTTTTTACAGTACAAGCAAGTGGAGGAACACTGCATTTGATGTTTTACAGTACTGTCTTGTCTTTTCTATTTCCTAGCTAATTATTTTGCTTTGATTCAAATAAACCTATGTTGTAATTTATTATTTTTCATCAATACATTTCAGATTTTGTTCAATTATTCCACTGTGTCTGTAGTATTCTCTCTACTACTGCAGTACTTTTACAGGGGTGTATTTACATGTAGTACCATAATGAAACATGTATCACCTATTTTGTACTACAATATTTAATTGTACGAACGATGAGTCAGTGAAACTATGGGTAGCTTGTGTGTGGGTGAGCTAAAGTAACGTTACAATGGTATTTCACAATCAATTCGTTTTTTGAACCAATGATTGGGAAAGTGCAAGATTTCTTTAAAGATATGAATGCACAATGCAATGTTTTGAACATTGGACAGCCTGTTTTACAAATGATGATCGTTTTGACTTTTGTGTCTAGAGTTTTGAAAAATGACATCAAGGTTCTGAAATTAATCGCAAAGTGATTGTAAAAAACTAACATGTTACAACATTTGAATGACTTTAATTTCTCTGTTTTTCTGGGAGAGAAAAGTATTATTAAGAACTGAAATGTTTCAAGAGAATATATACTACTTGGTACTTGTAAACCAGTCAAGTTAAATGAATATTTTCATTATTCCCAATCCCCTTTCTGGTGGTATTTATCGTCAGCCTTATTCTGCACTAGACATTAAGAGTATTTACATTTAATTACTACCTTACTATATAGTAGTAGCCATTCCAATGCAGGATTTAAATGATCTACAAATTAACTTCTTTGCTAACTGTGGTTGTATCTCATTGAAAGAAGCCTTAATGTTTACTTAAGGATCTCTCCAGTCATATCAGTCATATCAAAGCTTTGCCATTTGTCCTAGAAAGGACCAGTGTTTGCATGTTAAAGGGACAGCTGGCTCCAAAATTAAAAAAAACATTTTCTCCTCTTACCTGTAGTGCTACATATCAATCTAGGTTGTTTTGGTCCAAATTGCTTCAATATTTTGGAACTAGATGGCACTTGGCTTGTGGTGCTCAAAGAGCCAAAGAATACATATAAAAGATTCACTTTTTTGTGGCCCTTTGAGCACCACAATGCGAGAGCCTGGTGGCATTACTGGCCGATTACTCCCACACTGGGCAACTCCCACCAAAACAATCTAGACTCTTAAAAAGCACTACAGGTTAGAGGAAAAATATGCATTTTTGATTTTAGGGTGAACTGTCCCTTTAAGCAGTCCTGCAAACAGAAGTATAAAAGCCA
The DNA here is from genome assembly GCA_023631565.1 of Gymnocephalus cernua. Lineage (NCBI taxonomy): Eukaryota > Metazoa > Chordata > Actinopteri > Perciformes > Percidae > Gymnocephalus > Gymnocephalus cernua. The sequence continues at coordinate 22,278,874 of CM042444.1, forward strand.
CAGGATACCCACCTGTCGAGACTCTGGCTTGCCGTATCGTAGGTTTGTGACAAAGTGCTCACAGTTCCTAGTAAAGGTAGAGAATGGCAGCTCCTGACCCACCATGCTACAGGCCTCCTTCACAATGATGTCACGCTCACGAGGCTGGTACTTGTCATCTAGGAGGTTTTTGACCTTGAAACTATTGTGTCCGACCACTTCCGAGATCTTCTCACGCTTCACCTTTCCTATGGGGCTGTCCAGGACCATCAACGCAAAACCAGAAGAGCTTGAATCATCATCTATGTGTGTTTTATAGAAGAGACAGAGGAAAGAAGTTAGAATAAAAAGAAACGAGACAGAGAAAGGGATATAGAGGGGCAAACAATATGTTGCCATTCATCAAGTCTTTGTCTTTACTATTATTTTACATTTACATGCATGTTAAAACAACATAATTACCAACAAACTATAATGGATGACAGTGACAGGCAAAAGGTTATAGATGGTCTCCCAAGGTAGTAAATGCAACTGCCACTTCACTCACTTGGAGTAGTCAAATGAACAACTTCCATTCCACCGATGTAGAGGGCCCAGTGCTCATACATCCCACGGGAGATCTCGATCAGGTCTCCGGGCTTTGCATCAAACTAAAATCATAAGAAAAACTATTTAAATGTATAAGTCATAAAAATCATAAACTTCACATGTAGTCAGTACCGCAGCTACCCCCTGGAGGTTTTGACCATGTGTACAAGCATGTGGGTGATTAATAGTTATACCCATTATTTCACCAAAATTAGCTTCTATAGGAAGGTTTTTCAAACACAGGTAGACCCACAAAAATAGCCAATAGGATGTCTTTTTTTTGTTTTTGGGTAGTCACGTTCAACATCAGGAATGTGCCAGAAAACAGGTGTTAACTTTTTCTGCTACAGCTTTCCGATACAGTGGACAAAACTACATAAACAGTGTGACTTCAGTCAGTTGGCAGTTGATGAGCGAGGTGGTTGATACACTCTCTGGAGGACCAATTACTGCTGGGTAATAGAAAATGCATCGCTAACTGTTTTTGCTTTTGAACGTCACCACAGACACCCAGTTCATAATACTGCAAATGAAAGGGCTTTCAATAGTTGACCTTAGGCTCAATTAACACTGTGCTACCACATTCGGCGATAGATAGTGGCTTAACAGACATTTATTTAAATGAAAAGCTTCAGGATTATTACTTTAACAACTTAACAACTAAGTTTAAATCGGCTTTACAAATGTTTTATGGAAATGCTTAGATGGAAATGTTTTCAACATGTTAGTTAGACCTCAAGAATACACACAATACATTTTGGGGAGAAACGCTGAATGTAAATCTAACCTTTGTTTGTTTACAAAATACTCTGCACGACACCTTCGATAATTATGTTTCATAAAGCCAAAAATTGTACTACTAGCAATCTACTGCATGTGTTGAACATGTTTTCCAAGCAAATAGTATAAATAGAGCTACTATGCATCCGTGATGTCCACAGCTGTCTGTATATGCGTCCGTTCCGGAGTATAATCGTGCCTTAACTTAAAGGGATACTTCACCGATTTAGCATTCAGCTTTGTATCAGTAGAAACCCGGTAGTATTTCTGAATGACCGTGCGTCCCTCCCTCATATCCCCCTGAGACAGGAGATATCTGCATTGGGGGGTCCGGAAAAAATCTTCCGATGACGCAAAATGACGATTTTTGCGTCATCGGAAGATTTTTTGGCCAGAGCAAAAGACTACAACCAGTAGTAGGACCTACTTCCGCATGTTTTAAACCCGCCCATCGCCCGAAGCTAGCCGATCTCGGCCGGAAAAAAACGAAATGTCAGCCATCTTGAATCCTCGCTAAACAGGGCTCTGCTCTATCTTCTCAGCAGCAAACTTTTACAACAATTATGTGCATTCAAACTACCGCACGTGTACCACCGGGATACAGCAGAGAATATGCAGGAAACGTTATTACAGACGGAATAATCGGCCCACTACGAGAGCTTCGCCTGCACCGAGACCAGCACGGGGACCGGCGGACTCGCTCGTAGCCGGGTAGGGGACATCTTCGTCGGCTAGGTGGGAAGCTAGCGCTAGCCGGGGGAAAGGCACATCCAGAGCGAGCTAACGCTAGCCGGCCACCTGTCCCATCAATCCTGCTTGCAAGTGTCCGTTCATTAAACAACAAACTGGACTACATCCAACTTCAACGATGCTCCCAACACGAGTTCAGAAACTGCTGTGTTTTGTGCTTTCGTGGGAAAGCAACAGTGAACCGGACTGTCCAGCCGAACAACAGTGAACCGGACTGTCCAGCCGAACAACAGTGAACCGGACTGTCCAGCTACCAGGCCTGATAGCCTTCCGACAATCCGAGCTAGAGATGCTCTGTATGAAGCGAGCTGTGTTAACACGGACTGGTGCAGAAATGGGGTGATTTGTATCCAACTAACTGCTTTCCGGCTGAACAACAGTGAACCGGACTGTCCAGCTACCAGGCCTGCTAGCCTTCCGACGATCCGAGCTAGAGATGCTCTGTATGAAGGTGAGCTGTGTTAACACGGACTGGTGCAGAAATGGGGTGATTTGTATCCAACTAACTGCTAACCGCTGGAGTTTGTGACTGTTACATGGAGACCATTCGACATCCCACGCTAATTCACGGCTGTGTTTATACTCGGTGTTTACAGCCCACCAAGCCGGGGGAAAGGCACATCCAGAGCGAGCTAACGCTAGCCGGCCACCTGTCCCATCAATCCTGCTTGCAAGTGTCCGTTCATTAAACAACAAACTGGACTACATCCAACTTCAACGATGCTCCCAACGCGAGTTCAGAAACTGCTGTGTTTTGTGCTTTCGTGGGAAAGCAACAGTGAACCGGACTGTCCAGCCGAACAACAGTGAACCGGACTGTCCAGCTACCAGGCCTGCTAGCCTTCCGACAATCCGAGCTAGAGATGCTCTGTATGAAGGTGAGCTGTGTTAACACGGACTGGTGCAGAAATGGGGTGATTTGTATCCAACTAACTGCTAACCGCTGGAGTTTGTGACTGTTACATGGCGACCATTCGACATCCCACGCTAATTCACGGCTGTGTTTATACTCGGTGTTTACAGCCCACCAAGCCTAATGCTGGTATGCTTAGCTGAACTTTACGGAGCCTATAATGTGTGTGTGCACGGTAAATGTAGCCTGTTTCGTATGTCGTTATTATATAATGTAGTTTTTATATATTTTAAATGTGTATTTATATATTTTAAATTGACTCGAGCCACGATGAAACGTTGTTTTGTGTATATGGTTGAAATAACAATAAAACACATTGAGTTGAGTCGAATGCCTCACTGTCTGTCTGTCAAGCGGTAGGCGTGGCTTGGGAGTGGACTCAAAGCAGCGAAGCGAAGTGCATTCTGGGATTTGGTGTCTTTCATCCATATGAGCCAAAAACACATTTTCTGGCTTTTCTCGGCCTAGAAGGCACCAATTAAAATTTTTTTTTCACATTTCTGCTACATAGGTGACCCAATTTAAAGATATATTAGGCTTTCCAGCGGTGAAGTATCCCTTTAAGTCTTCAATTGCCACTTTGGCTTACTTTGTACAATCAACTGCTGCTCCTGCTGCTCTTTTCAAAAATCAATAAATGTGTCAGGGCATTAACCATAAAACAAGCAGCTCAAAGAAAGGCCCAGTTTTTCGGAAACCTGGCACGACATGCTGTGGAAACTAGGTATGCGCACAGATACAATTAGTCAACAGTGGGAGATTTTACTTCCAGCAAGTTGGGAGTTTTCTATTACACAACAAAGGTTCTTCTTAATGTTAACTTAATTTACTCTTGTTGTGTCACTTCACCCTATTTATTCTTTGCTATGCTTTATATTAACTAATTTTGGTACTCACTTTTGTTGCAGATCACTTTGACTAAAGTGGTAACACATTGCTTTTCAGCAGCATACTCACAGTAAAGTATGTGGGAGCCATTTGTTTTATGCATTGTAATCCGTGAATAATTAACACATCAACTAAATATACTATATATTTAAATATATAGTTGTTTGTTTGTTATGTATGCACCAATAAAAAGGCAAATTCCTCGTAAGTGTGACGCTAATAAACCTTGTTTTGATTGTGATTCTCTAATCTAAATATACTAATAAGTATTTAAAATGTTGCCAGTGAAAAAGTTTGAGTTTAAACTGAAGCAGCTTTAAATGTACACTATCTTATCAGTGACAGCAGAGCTCAGTAGCAGGAGACTTACCATTGTTGGAGCCATCTCTTCAGTTCTTCATCTATCAGTAAAAGTAGTGGTGACCAGCAGCCAATTTATGCTGCCGGAGACTGAAACCTAAGTGTGCTTACGTCCCAGAAACGAAAGTGCTCACCTGATAATGGGTGTCAAACACAAGCTGTAAATAGACAGATTATAAGCACAAAGTACACATTATATAACCAGTTGTATGTGAGGAACTGTTAGGCAGTGCAAAGTGCAATAAAGCAACAACGGTTAAGTTTCATTTCTCATGAGCTGTTCAGTAGGTGCACTCAGGCCTTTGCATGACAAGGCAAAGTTGGGCAAACTGAGTCAGAGCCAGCTACTACTGGAAAAGTCTCCCAGTTGGTTTAAGATTAGCATTGTGATATGACATGTACAGGTATTTGGAGATTAGACTCCATCGTTATAAAATATTTAATTATTTAAAGGGGGTAGAAAGCCAAAGATATCCCCCCGATGGAGTCTAGACACTGTTGGTGGTGTGAGGAGCCCCGAAGACCGGATCGAGAGCCAAAGGGAGCGGACAATTCAATTCAATTTCATTTATAGTATCAAATCACAACGAGTTATCTTGAGACAAAAAAAAAATAGAGTAGGTCTAACCCACACTCTATAATTTACAAAGACCCAACAATTCTAGTAATTCCCTGAAGAGCAAGCATTTAGTGCAACAGTGGCGAGGAAAAACGTCCTTTTAGGAAGAAACCTCGACAGACCCAGGCTCTTGGTAGGCAGTGTCTGACGGAGCCGGTTGGGGGTGATATGAACAGTGGTAATAACAGTCACAGTAAAGATAATGGATCAGTGACTAGAAAACATAGTCATAGTAATTCATGTCATAACAGGCCACTGCAGGGCATAGCAGGATGTAGCATGGCACAGCAGAGCATAGCTGGACATAGCAGGGTGCAGTAGGACGCAGTAGGGCACTGCAGGCACCGTAAAGAGTAGCAGGCGTAGCACGGTGTAGCACGGTGTAGCACGGTGTAGCACGGTGTAGCACGGTGTAGCACGGTGTAGCAGGGCGTGGACTCGTAGCAGGACCACGGCGACAGCTGCATCCATGATCTTGGTGCCACTCTAATCCAAGGAAACATCTGGGCGAGAAAAAAAATAAGGACTCCGGGGACTCCCCGGAGCTAGGTTAGTAACAAGCATGGTCAGCCAGAGGGAAGCGTGTGCGATGGATACCGGAGGTAGAAGGAGAGGAGGAGGGTCGTTTGTGAGGTAGTGATATGTATAATAAAATTCTTGAAAATTATCACTTTTGGGATATGTTGAGGGTGATATTTGACAGCAAAAAGGCAATTCCCAGAATCTTTTTCTGCTAGTTTCCCCTATGTGTCAGGATACACCATGCAACATTTCAGAGTTATACGACCATTTATGTAGCTGCAGTACCTTAATGTTCACAATTACATCATTCCACCAAAAGCTTTTCCCCAAAACTGGCTCCTGAGACCAAACGGAGCCGAGTTGGGGGTGGTCGTTATCAACTTGTGATGGCCCAAGTTATAAGATAATAGGAAATAGTGAAAAAAGGTAGCAAAAACATCCTGAGTAGTGGACTTGGCTATTATAACATTGCTGTGAATGTTCTAAGTCATCAGTCAGTCTTTTATCCCCAATCCTCCTTCTCTGTGTACACTTACAACATCCTGTGTAACAGTGAAGGTATGGCACTTTTTAAATATGCTGACGACATTGCTTTGGTTGCACACAGTTCTAACCTTGATGCCCTAATTCGTTACCAGCAGGTTGTAAACAATCTGTCCCAGACTTTTGTTGAGCTCTCGTTAGAGCTCAACATTACAAAAAACGAAGGAGCTATGTTGTGGGGGCAGAGACAAGGCATCACCTCTGTTCCAGCCACTTAGCATGCAGGGTTGGCCAGTGGAACAAGTGCAGGTATTCAGGTACCTGGGCACAGAAATAGACACGTCCCTGTCCTTTTCACAACAGACAGACACAACATACAAAAAAGCACAACAACGTCTCCACCTGCTCAGAAAACTCAGAACTTTTCAGATCAGCAAGGATGTGTTAACTTTGGTTTACCGCTCCTTCCAGCTATTACCATCAGGCAGGCGTTTTTAAGGTACCACTGGCCCGGAAAAACATCTATAAGAAATCCTTTATCCCCTCTGCAATAGCCATATTGAACAGCACAAAATAACCACGACAGCCAGCTGATACCTTAACATCCCCATGTCTTGTTTTTATATGTCTGTGTGAATGTCTCTGTGACTGGAGCCTTGTCAAAGACAATTTTCTGTAACCTTTGTGTAACAGACAAAGTATTATCTTATTTTATCCACATCATAGTTATCCAGAGACCTGCCCAGGGATGACTAACTCTGACACATTCACATTTCAATTTTAATTACAGTTAAGTGCTTAGTCCCTCCCTGGGAAATAAATAGAAACATAACATGCTACTGTGTTAAGTGTCAGTGTAAAGTTTTTGCAGTCTCCTGATCTGTATGTTAAAAGCATATCTAATCAGGTCATTGTTAAAATCTGCAGATTATTTTTATTATTTTAGAGGTAGAGATCTTCACCCTATTGCCCTTTTGCTGATACTGAGTCAAAGATGGACAGGTTAGTTAATGAAATGTCCTACTGAAGTGAATTCATTTAAAAATGAGATGGCTCACAGTTAATCACTTCAGGGCAAACAAGGCAACATGGCTTTGCAAATTACTTACTTAAAACCGTCACTCCTCACACTTGGGTTTTCCTCTAAAACCCTCTGTCTGTCCAAAATCTCTCTGCCACTAAATGATTTCAAAATGAAATCGTGCCGAAACCATGCAGGAACTCATAGTGCACCTTTAATCTAATATCTAAGTTTTTACAGGGATGAAAATAAAGGTGCTCTCATTACGAACAGTTATTTTGGTTTAAATATCAGATCATTGCTTATAGACAAATTACACTAAATGATTAATAAACTTGGTTGAGGGTCATAAATAGAGTTGAGTAATATATTAATATGTTGCTGAAAGTTAAAGTACAGTATAGGCAACAATCTGCTTATAACAACTTGATAATGTAATATGTCACGGCAGTTTGTCTGTCAGCTTGTTTTGGAGTTCCTCTCCCCCCTAGAGGCCAAAATCTATCAAAGCAGCTTTAAAAATTGAATACACTTGCACGAATGCACTGTAGCAATGGCAGGTGAACTTTGGTAATATCAGACAGAGTGAACCGGATAAATTATTTGCAGGAAAGCGTCCAAGCTGGGAGACCTGGAAGTTAAATTTCTCCCCAGGTCCTCATTAAGTGCTTAAAACAGGAAGTCCTCAATCAGACCAGCACAGGGATCCCACTGGCCTTTTAGCTCTGCAGGATGTTTGGAGAAATTCCCCACACTCAGATCAATGCTGCTGAGCCTTTTATTAAATACAGATGTAATACAGTAAGTCCTGCATCCTGGCCAAGAATCTCTTTTTTTCTTCTTTACTTTTTTTCTCTCTGTATTTTCTCTTCAGTGTTCTGCTCTCTTCTGGTTGTCTTCACCTCATTGACAGCGGACAGAAGCCAGAAGAGGGATTTGACACCAAACATTCATCTCTCTTCCTGTCTGTCAGCGCTGCCTTTTACAACAGCACCTGTTGAACTGCGTGCCATATATGCCGTCACCTGCCCGCTGCTTCACCCAGCCGCTCGACATTGTATGGGCCTGCCGTATGCTTTCCGTCTTTTCATTTATTTTGCTCTCAGAGCCCTAGAATAAGCCACTTTAGTGCAAGTGTTGCACTTACGACTGTATAATTGTAGTCTCTACATAAGAGACTGTTCTCCCCTGAAAAACGCCCCTATAGGTCGTCAGCAATTACGACTCATATTAACATTTATTGTGGTGGCGCCCTCTAATGGCCTTAGTAATTATGACTGCAAAGCAGGAAGTAAGGTGATGAAGTGAAACAGGCTGGCTACATTCCAATCGTATCGTATGCGGAGCAGAAGTTCCAACACTACGCTTTCACTATAGTCAATAAAACAGGTTACGCCGGGCACGAGAGCAGGGCGTAGTTGTACGTAGGCTCCGCGGAGATCCGCTCTACAAGCGGGAAAATAGGACCGTCTTCAGCGGCCGTTTTACACCGAAGTGGATCAAGTGTCTCTATTTCTTTTAAATTAAACTACCGATATACAGGATGCGACTTAATGAGTCATTTTGAGTTTCCTGCTTTCACCTGCTTATTCTGATAACAGCTGACAGTAGATTGACGTTTTCACATACGCTCCGCGAACGGTTCATTCAATGTAGCCAAAGCGTAAGAGCACCTAGTCTCGCATTGCCAGACGTATCTCCACAGCGCTGCGGAGGAAGGTCTGGCTGCAGGAGCATACACTCCTGGATAGGAGAAAAAATGGTCAGGTGACAAACAGAACTATGTCACGTTCTGCGTTGATTGCGTAAGGTGAGCCAACGTAACAGATGTACTAATTAAACCCTAACCACAAATCTTTTTCTAAACCTAACCTAGTGTTTTTTTGTGCCTAAACCTAACCAAATAACGTTGATGACGTGTTTAAAATCCAAAGCATTCTCATGAATAGGTTTGTATGATATTGTATAAAAACATATGCACAATCATTTGTATGATATCCTACGTAATTACAGAAAACCGGCCGGTGTTTGGCAGTCTTTATAGTTAAATTTAGTTGATAAAAGGTGACTGTGAGCCTGGTACAGGGCACTGTGAGGACCCGGTTGTTTCAGCAGCCGTTAAGTTAAGTTTAGCCGACAGAAGGTGACCATCATGATTAAGATTAGAAAAAAGATTATGGACACAAACTCCGCTCACTCACTTGAAAGCCCTGTGTCCTAGGACCCACCTATTGTCCCTGACCTCCTCTTTGTGGCGATTTGTGCTCTTACACATCAGCAGTCAGTATGCATACAGTAAACAAATATGTGAAATACATAAGATTTCCAGTGCATTACATTTCGTCGCTATGCGGATGGTTCATGAACGGCCTGTTAAAACCGCGGCCGTTATGTTAAGAGATGAAGATGGAAAACGCTCCTGTGGGTTGTATTTCCTGTCACCGTTAGGGGCGCTGATTCATGAAACGCTCCTATTGGTCTTATTAAAGGGTAGAAATAAATTACCTATATGGTCTTATGGTTTGCAGGACTTATTGCTACGGTACATAAATGGGTTAAACAAATTATTTATTTTAATTTAATAACTCCGCTTCACATATAAAATCCATTTTCTTGTTTTGTCTTGCAAGCTAGCTGTTTCTCATATTTGAAATCAAAGTGCTTTTTGTATCTATAATGGTAAGTTTATGCCAGGGATCAGGGCTGGGAAATAAAACAAAATATAACAATATCACATTAAAATCATCAAATATCACAATGCATTTGACCAAATAGCTCGATATGGATATTGCGACCTTATTGTAGGGTTGACTATTGGTGCTTTCACAAAATATTTACACAATTAGATTTTTTAGTGAAAAAACATACTGAGCTCGCTGTGTATCTGTCAGGAGGCATCATGTTTGTGCATTCTCCCGCTGTCACACTGCTACTCTTTTGTCTCACTCACTTTACCATGCTTCACACCTTTTGTCTTCCATTCTTTCCATTCTTTGTTTCACTCAGTCTTGCCCACTGACATTTCAACCCAGTCTCATGGCAGTTTACACGGACACGTTTATCTCGTTTTTTTTTCGTGATGGTCAGCACGTTTTTTAAACCAATGTATTTCAATGGGAAACATCTTTCGTGATCACAGCACAATTCGTTCTGCCAGTCGGCTTTGCTATTATTGGTATTTTTAGCCCTATAACCGCTGTTTTAATCAACATTCATTCATGAGATCTTATCATGGTTTATATGTATTTCTTTTAATGTTATTATTTCGGTCTTATTGCCAGGGAAGCTGGATTGCTTCATTTATTGATATTTTTAAAAATATAATATGAACAACGCTACATCTGTCAACATTGATTTAGATGTTATCATGGTATTCATTTCCTTATTTTAATAATATTTCGGTCTTATTACCGGTGAAATATTACAGTATGCTGTAAGACAGAACACTACAATATGATCCGAGCGGGGTGCATTCAAAGCCGATATCCCACAATGCAATGAGGGCATTCATATCAGAGAATCGGACAGCGAACAGCGGGTCTTTCCAGTAAGTTAGGCACCTTAATAATGTAAAAATCAGCGGAATACTCAAGAAGTAACATAGTAATTACTGCTCTGCGTCTGTGAAAGATTTCTGCACGTTGCACGTGAGAATTTATACAATAAAAATACCAATAATGAAAAGATAGTGTTTTATGCTAAGCACTTTGATTTGCCTTGTCGCAGAAAAATACTATATAAAAACCTACAGTTATGTGTTCAGAAATACAGCCTAATGGCTTGTTTGACTAATTTGCATTTGTTTTGACTTGCAAAATAAAACAAAATAAACTATTTACAAAGAGAAGCATTTTTTTATTTTATATTCCATGCATCTTTAATTAGAAATAGCAAATTGAAATAACAATTTAAGGTAGGCCTAACATATTAATTATTATATTGAGAAGATGTGGTTACAGCTTGTAGCCATCCTAACCTTCGTAGCCTTTACTGAGAGACTACCTTTTCAAAATTAAGAAGGGGACTAGTTTTAGGAAGCATTTTCAGGAAATTAATAGGATAAGCAGATTGTTGCCGAGGTTTTTGTTCACAGAGTAAGATGTATATAGCTTTGTATGGGTATGTGTACATATACAACATGTGTTTTGGCATTTTTAAGACACTCCTACCTCAGCCTATTCTGCACACAGACACAAGTACTTTTGCATATTCTGCTGAAATAGAATTTCACAACTGAGCAAAGGGTGTGACATTGGTCAGAGGGTATCAGAGCTCATAAATAATGAACCTGTGTTCAAAGTGTGTGTTATCATTTAGAGCAGACACTCACGGTGAATCAGAGGGTTTATGGTATACGAGGCTGCATTTCAGAGCATATTAATATGTCAGAAAGCATGGCGATATCTAAAAACATCTCATTTAAAGCTTGCTTATCAGGTGACTGGCATGAAGGTTGTGGAAAGAAATAGAAACTAGTCTCTCCAGGCAAGCACAGAGAATATGGTCTGATCTATCGTTATTCTCCATGCCAAGAAGATATAGGGTACCCCAATGTAAACTTAGCCTTTCTAAACTATAGGCCTATTTGGACCTACCTCAATTAAAACTTGCTGCTTGTGTGTAGGTTGCTCTTGTCACTGTTTGTGAAAAATGAGCAATAGATTGTGGCTGTGTGATGTGCTTCAGTCTGGCTACATATCACTTTGTTTATGTTTTTTTTTACTGTAAGTATATGTCAGCTGTATGATAAAACAATATGTCAAGTGTTATGTGTATATAACCCCAAAAAACCCCAGGGTGTATCCAAAATTCTACACTGCCAACTTCTACTTATGAGAAATACACCAATATATTTTAAAACTACAACTCCCACTAGAGACGCGCCACAGCACCTGTTACAAAGCTAGTGTACTTGTAGTTCTTCCGGGTTGGGTGGCTGGACATGTTCGGCTCCTGTGTTTCTGCTGTCTGCCGTGAATGGACTTCAAATACATGAAACTGTATTTTATTATTATTATTGTTTTTGTTATTGTTTAAATCCTCAAATACAACATTAGACAAAAACATCAATATTACGAATATTATGTATTTATATCTTTCCTATCCGCTATGCGGTAATTACTAGGTCACTTCCGGAGTATTCCGTAGATTTTTACATTATTAAGGTGCATAACTTACTGGAACAAAGCTGAGCAACGTGTTGTTGCTGGTGACGAAACCACTGATTAAATACGTACATTGCGGTGATACTGTCAAAGATCCGCTGATTGCTGTCCGATTCTCTGATATGAATGCCTGCATTGCATTGTGGGATATCGGCTTTCAATGCGCCCAGCTTGGCCCATATCGTAGTGTTCTGTCTTACAGCATACTGTAATATTTCACCGGTAATAAGACCGAAATAATATTATTAAAATAAAGAAATGAATACCATGATACCATGATGTTTCCCATTAAAAAATACATTAGTTTAAAAAACGTGCTGACCATCACGGAAAAAACGAGATAAACGTGTCCGTGTACACGAATCAATAGATTAAATTACATGAACATTTCACGAACTGCCGTGAGACTGGGTTGGACAATTCCCTTCTCTCTCTTCATTTCTTCACATCCTTTTATTCTTCCCACCCTCTAATGGCCACCCTCCCTCTCACCCTTACACTTTTGACCTCTGACTGCTCACACTAAAACTCTAGTTGGTGTGTGTGAGTGTGGTGGGTTTAATCAGAGCCCGAGGCAGAAAGCAGAGCTCTCATCTCTAATGTCGGCTCCCTTTTAATCCCATCCTTGTGGGTGCAGACTCCCTCTCCTCGTGTGACTGACAGGCCGCGGTAAAACCCTCGCTGAGCTTCGACTGGCGGACATTCACTTCTCCCATCTCCTCCTCCTCCTACAGTCAAACCTTCTCCTTCTTCTGCACCCCACTTACTGTAGTTTCAAGCAGAGAGGCAGGGCTGTGTCTGATGTTGGCCTTTGATATGCTAAAACCTTCCTCTTTTACATGTGTTTTTAATGTATCGACTGGTAGCAATGTGAGCGGCCTGGTACGCTGCGAGACGGAGGAGATGTCGTTTAGGGCGTTCTGCTTAGTCAGCGATTTGCACTCTTCTTCCTTCACCATGGCCTGACAGAAGAAACCACTTCAATCAGCTGAAAACAATGCATGTTTAGGAATCTGTGGTAGTGACAGACAGGGGATTGGTTAACCGGCTGACAGACTGACAGTCACAGTGCACTCAGTTGTCCCTTTTTACAAAGGCTCAAGGTAAGTACACATAAAAGTGAGTTTTTAAAGACACAAGAAGACACATGAATGACTCGATGTCACAGAAGAAAACAACATGTTAGTTTAGTTTTATGACTTCATTAAGGGTTAACAGGGCGTTAACAGAGCACACAATTCTGGGCCCTGTAGAAAGACATTGTCTATGGGCCCCTCCCCACATCCACAGCTATTCATTCTAGCATCTTTTTGGGCCCCCAAAAAAATGCAATGCAATGCTGGGACTTGGACTTGACTTGAAACTTCACCCAGGACTTCATAATTACTTAGACTTGCAAAACAATGACTCTGGCCCACCTCTTTTTATTACTGATCTATAAAGTCTCATTACATGTTAATTAATCATTAATTAACATCACTAAGTCCATTATATCCAACAATAAAGTATGACTTATCACAGAGTGGAAGACAGTTTGAAAGGTACCAGGCAACGTTTGTTTCTTGTTTGATAAAAAATAACAACATTGTTTTGGAGAAAATATCCTGCAGATTTTAGGAAAATGAAAATGTCTCTATTTGGTGTCTTAGATATCCGATCAATGTCTGTGGCGCTAACTGAGCCTAGAGCAGAACAGGCCCAGCTGAAGCCACCTCCTGCACCACATTCAACCACAGGCGGGCCGTAAATCATGCCGGCTGTTTGGCAGAAGTCGTGGATCATTGTACAATGGTTAATTAAAGTCAGATCAATCCCAATGCCACCGGTCCTTTCTTTACCCTGCGTCTACAGAAAGCAGTCCCACGGTACCTTCAGCCCAGCGAGCGATGAGGAGGAGGAGGAGGATGAGGCCTGGGATGTTTGCTCAGGGCTAGCATAGAAGCTGCCACTCATATTTGTACAGAGGACAAAGCCATGCAGGCTCTCTGGCACCGTATGAAAGATGTGTTTTCACAGTGCTTACAGCAAATACAACTGTTCTTTTTTTGTTGTTGCTTTTTTGGAAAAAGCCATCGTCAAATTTCAGGAAAATTAGTTTTGTGCCAGTTGCCATGGTGACTGGTCAGCGCAATGGGCAGATGATAGTTGGGGGGGGGTGTGGCTGGGGCCAGAGTTCATCTGAGTTCCTTATTACTGTAGTGGCGGCACACTGTGCATAATTACAGTTTAGATACCAAAATGAGAACAAGGGCACAAGTAAAGTAGAGGTGAAAAAGCAAAAAGTGAGACTTCCATGTCTGTTTTAATTATAAAGCCAGTCGAGGTGCTATATAAATACTGGGAAAGTCTTAAAACGCTCAATCCACAGAGAAATGCACACAGCCTGTTTTCTGCCTTTACATGAGCCGAACAGGTATATTCAGACACACAGTATAGGAAAAATAATGTGTTTTTTTTTTTTTACATTAAAGCATGAAAACATCTTCTAGTAGAAACCCAAAATACAAGTATGAACCTGAAAATGATCATGATATGGGACCTTTTGTCCACCAGTCAGGCTTCTATCAGCGGACTTGTAAACTGGGATGTGATTTTCAACCTCTGCACAAAGGACTGGGGCTGTGTCTCAAATCGCCTACTTGCACACTTCACACACTTAGTTTTAAGTATATAGTGTAGATAACGAAAACGTCAGTGCACTGAAAGTACCCGGATGACCCCCTAAAAAAAGTCAAAAAGTTCAGTGTAGAACGATGGACACTACGCACACTTAACCTGCGCCATCTTGACTACAAAGCGGAAAGGGGAGGGACCAGGGACGTCGACCGGCAGCTGATTGGACGAACGCGTCACGTGCATATTAGCTCTCGCAGATTTTACATCCGAGCTTAATGGCGGCCAGATGGCGGCTCGTTTGGAATACGATCTCGAATTTTACGAAAATAGTTCACCGAAACGTGTTTCTGAAGACATTTTAAGCGAGAAATAGGCCATGCAGTTGCTTAATCTGTCTTCATTTCAGATCAACTAAGGTCAGTTTAGAAGATTTTCATCAGATTTTGAGAGGCGGCGAGCCGAGCCGACCGCTCGTCATTTCCGGTAAGTGCTTTATCATAAGTGTTCCATTTGGGACAATACTAACCATCGACAGTGGGCACTACAGCAGTAAGTGGTCAGTGTACATTAGCAGTGTACTGACCGAAGTAGGCGGTTTGAGACACAGCCTGGGTCTCCTGGCATGAATTTGTCCCGTCCCTATCTGGCGTAGGATAGGGGAGATATTTACATATACAGTGGAATATATATATATATATATATATATATATATATATATATATATATATATATATATATATATATATATATATTAAAAAAGCCTAATTCATAACAACTGTAAACTAAAGGTTTGCCCCAAGTTCCAACATCAACATTTTTTTTGGTGTTTGGGTGGACAGGATTTCAACTTTCCACCTACCAAAAATGAGTTATGTAATAGATTCCTCTACATTTTAACTCTCCGGTTTTTCATTCCCTCAAAGATCAGCACAGTCATAAAGTTTGCAGTCGGGCAACCGTGCATATTTGTGTCAAAGTTCATCAAATCTAAACTTCTTCTCTGTCCTCTGATTGCAGCAGCAATTCAATTAATATGATTTGATTTTAGTCCGAAACGGTTCCATTTTAAATCCTGCTGTGATCGAGCTCTAACACTAGAAAACAGCTAGCTCTAAGTTATGAATATTTTCTGATGCTTTTTGTTTACAAGCATAACTAGATATTCCCCAAATGTCCGCTCAGACATGCAGCAGTAGTGGCAACAAGCCCACATTCAGCAACAGTAAAAGTAACAGCTTCTTCTTATCTGTGCAAGCTGATTCCGTTCTTCCATTCCTCTGGACCTTTTTTTCCCAGCCAAGAATCTCTCTGAGAGGAGACGTGAAGAGAAAAGAGAAGGGGAAAAAAAGCCAGCTACTGTAGAGTTGTCATTTCTGAAACTCAGATGACAAGCCAATGAGTTCTCTGGCCAGTAAGACTCAGAGCAGCTAGCAGCATGGGATGGTGGCTGATGTGAAAAGGGTTCTTGGTCCCCTGTGCAGACTTCCTGCTCCGGGCCAATCAGCCAAGACAACTCATAACACAGTGTACCCGACAACCGCAGGAACTGATCTGACCTCCCTCTGTAGGCTGCGGCCTCAGTCAGTGAATTGATTTTTATGATTTGTTTTGCTGTATGTGTGCAGAAGTATATGACTATGTGCATGTGTGCTACTACACATTGATCACTTTGAGGAGGGGGGATACATTTTGTCCCATGGGGATGAAAATTATTCAGCAGAGGCAGGGATATGTAGACCAGAAAAGGGGGAAATCCCACGCACCCCCCCCCCAGCAAATCGCACCCTGACTGTTTTATGAGTCTGTGCTGGAAAAGAGAGGGGGAGGAGACAAACTCTTCAGAGTTGAGTTAGGTGTCAGAATCAGCAGGCAGAAGGTGGATGATGATTCACAGAGAGAAGACGCCGCCTTCTGCTTGCTCTCTGTGGTCTCCTCTGAGATCTCATCCATGTGACAGAAACAAACGGTGGATATTTTAACCAGCAGGCAATGGTTGAAAAGGTGCCCAACTGCCGGTGACTCATTCAAAACATACTGCGTCTGTTGGGTTGGAAATCGTGCCCATGCGAACAGAAGAAGAAGGAGCAGTGAAAAAAAGTGTCTGTGGCTTTTTCAACTTTATAACAGTAAAAGTAATAATGCACGACAGGTTTACATAAATAAAGTTTCCAGTGATTCAACCTGCAGCCAGTTCATGAAAGCTTTTTACATTTGTGGTCTGAACACGCAACGTCTGGTAGCTCTTTCCCAGGAAAATCCTTCTGTCGCCCCGAACATGAGACACTTAACGTGTCTGGTTTGCTTGGAATAAAGAGAAGAAGTTCACATGAGAAGTGATAGCGACCAAGAGTAAGAAGAAAGGAAAACAGGAAAAGAGCACCATCCACGGAGAGTCACGCCTCGCTGAAAGACACATCACAGCACAGCCTAATAACACCACAGCAATGTGCAATGAGCAATGTGCATCCATTGGAGTGATATAAGAAAGTTGGGAAATTAGCTGTATTTGTAAAAAATAAAGTCATTCTTTTGAAGAAACAACTTGCACATCCAAAAATTCTTCTGTGCAGGTGCGTTGGAAAATTATCCTGCACTCTGTTCTTGCTATAGCATCACCGTTTATTTACAGAAAACTAGTCTTGCATTGCCAGACCTTCCTCCACAGCGCTGCGGAGGAGGGTCTGGCTAGTCCTGGATGGGAGAAAAACGTGCTCTGGTTTATTGACATTTATTTAAACCAATTACAATCGTCTTGGGCGGAGCCGCGGTGCCTCTGCAAAATAGCCTCGGGAAGGAACTTGTTTTGGTGGAACGTGTGTACGTTCAAAAGTTGTTTTAGTCGTGTAACAGAAAACTCAGATTGGACAGATAGTCTAGCTAGCTGTCTGGATTTACCCTGCAGAGATCTGAGGAGCAGTTAACCATAGTCCTCAGAAATCCACCAGAGTTTAGAACGCCAACACAAAGAAAGTGGAAGGTAACGGACATCCGGTGGAATTTCTGGCGGCAACGGAACAATCCCGAAAGTGGAACGTCGGGGATATAGACTAACAGAAAATTAACGTTTCATCAAGAGTGTTTTAAACAACAAACACAACCAGGCTTAAATACATTTCGCCCCTCCCATTCTGTGTCCCCAAGTTGTGGGACAATAGACAATCACTTTTCAATGGGAGTATCTCTCAATCAACACACGTGTCACTTGTGAAATGTTGCACCTTGACTGAGAGATTCTCCCATTGAAAAGTGATTTTCCCTTGTTCCAAGTTTAAAAAATAAAGTCAAAAATGACTTTTTTTCACAGTTTTATTTTCACTCTGTTAAAACCCAACATTTAGAAAAACACTGATGTGATTACATGGTATAATATTTAATATTATACATATTTTATTTGTACTAGTGCAGTGCCCGTTGAAAATGTGCCTGTTTGGAACGGCCGATTGCTTGGCCTGTGGTATTGCTGCTTGTAGAATTAATCAAAACCAAATTGTAGCCTATCCCAAAATGACTTACAGAAGGACCCCAAACCACTTCAAATGCAACTCCCCTGTATACCCTACTACTGACTTACTGATTTAGGCTACCTGACGGAGAACGTTGCAGATTCAGAATGTAATCACAAAATATCACAATGACAATGTGGAGTAATCAGACATTACCGTCATGGACTCATGGCAGTGCGCTACCCACCGGCCCGTTATGAGCTAAACAGCACATATCTGCGTTAATCACCACCAGAACTGGACCATTTGTGTGTGTGTGTGTGTGTGTGTGTGTGTGCGCAGAGAGAGAGAGAGAGAGAGAGAGAGAGAGAGAGGGAGGGAGAGAGACGGTGTTGTCTCATGTCGTATGATCTTTAACGAATTTGACATTTCAGCAGAGGTGGCCATTTCCATATCGTTTAAGTGGCTTGACAGTTAATGGTGAAGTAGGGGATTTTATTCGCAGGGGCATTTTTTGGGGGGGGACTTAATTAACCCGACCCAGGGTGAATCTGATGAAAACTGATGTATCTGCCCGGATCAACTCTGAGGTTGCACAGGCTCTGAAGGAATAATCTACGAGATTACGTTGCGTCTGCTGATGTGCAGGTTACCCCCCCCCCCCCAAACACGGCCCCAAACACGGACACATACAGATACGTCTGGTTTTATAAGATAGATAGCTTGCTTATAAGTGGCATCACGCTCTGTCTGCACTTGTTTGCTTTGCATGTGTGGGATTCTGAAACGTCCTTAAATTCGGGAACTTTGCACATTTTTGTGGGTCTGAGGTGTATGCCACATTTTAGCTGCCAAAGCTCCGCTGCTCTCTGTCTCTGGTCCTCAGTGTGAGAGGGGGAGTGGCCAGCGGCTAGAGCGGCAAAAGCCATTGTGTGCTTCTCTTACCTATATATTTAACGATATCTTTTGCATTTCTAATCCAAACAATGGATTGGCACTGCACTTACTCGTGCCTGTAGCAAGATAATTGTCAAGTTTGAAAGCCATCGGACTAACGGTTCGAGAGATATGCGCATAACACACACACAGACACCTGCAATTTATAGATAGATATTTATCCGTTGTGGCAACGTTGCCGAATATCCAGAAGACCGAGCAAGAACAATCTTTTCTGAGTTTTGTTGGTAGCCACAGGGTTCAGAAAAAGTTTGATTTTACAGCTGGCTCCGTTAGTGGTGAAGGAGTTGGCTAATGCTAACGCTAGCGATGCTAAGCCGACGTCACGAGTCGACCAAATGTTAGCGATTGATTACGGCAGATCCAGAGTGGCTCTGGGCACATCCAATAGTTTTAAACTTCAACCGAGTACCCTCCTTCAAGAAAACACTTGTCAATGGAGAGTGGCCAGACTCTCTGTACAAATTAAATGTACCAGAGTCTGGTAGGACCAGGCTAGTAACTTGCCGCTGTAACAGAGACATTTCCAAATTTGGGATTAACAAAAGTCTATCTAAGTATAAAAGTGATAATATATCACACCACTAAATCCATGATTGGAAGGTTTCTATGATGATTCACTGTACTTGCATCAATAACAGTGAAGCAGTTGTTTTTTATGTATCATTTGCATCAACACAAGCCTCTTCAAAACCTTCAATACAAATACTTCGCCCTTGGATATGCTTTCCAAGCCTCAAGTTTAGTTTTAAGATTTTAGACAATCCTGATACAAACCAGTCAATTAGAAATACATGAATACATCATTTTTGGTGTTCTTACTTTGATATATTTTAGTCTTTGCTTTTATGGCTGTTCAGCTTTGTTGAGACTTTCTCATGCCCTATATCAAGTTATTTGCATTTCCTCTTGACAGTATGTAGCCTACTTGTTTCAAGCTCTTCACTCGCCCACATAGGGATCAGAAGCGACTGGTTTATATGGAACATCGCTCCCAGAGTCAAACAACACCAGAAGTTATATATACACACACACACACACACACACACACACACACACACACACACACACACACACACACACACACACACACACACACACACACACACACACACATATATATATTCTTTTGTTTCTGTACCTTAAAGTACTTGAACTCAGCCGGGCAGTTATATGGTGCAGCGGATAGAACATGATTTTAGATTGAAGATCTTCAGAGGAGAAATAATTGATTGTGACGCATTCATTTAATATCCAGATGTTTTTTGCTGATAAGTTCTAATCGCGCAGGTATAGAGCTGTCTCATTCTCTTACGAAATAGAATTAGCTCACCGTCACTTTATCATAAAGCTCCCCAGGGGTGGAGCTGTTGAATAAACAATACATATCTCAGCTAGATTACAGTTTGAAATTGTCAGCGAGTGATTCTAGAAAACATCATTGGCTGCTTCTGCTGATGGAAACTGTTCCCATGTCTGCACACATGAGGTAAGAGCACTGGATAGTTTTATCTAGATAATAGCTCAAATGTCAGTCCACTGTATATTCATGACCACTTGTACAAATGAGCCGATGATAAGCCGGCGCTCACCCACAGGGGCCGGCACAGAGCGCTATTGTTCCCAAGAGTTGTTTTCTGACACAGCAGCTCTGTGTGAAAGCGTCTGACAGGCCAAGCCCTCGCACGTTTTGTCTGAGAGTCGTCAGCTGACTTTGGCCCAGGTCTGGTCAGACTGACACATCCTGACGTTGTTTGCACAAGCCCTGGCCACCGATGATTGATTACGCCTTATCTCCCCTGGCGAATCAGAGCCTTAATTGAGCATGGTTTTGTTACAGATCCCTTTTCCCCCTGTCCATGAAAGGCTTGGCCAGCTCACTGGCTTCTCCCTCGCGATGAATGGCTGCATTCTGGGCCAGAGCATGCTGTGGGCGGGCCTTTGTTTCCCTGACTGATGGCTTTGGCTTGTTGAACAGCTTCCAGGAGATCGTTACTGACTTGATCTGACAGTGCTGTTGACTGGCAGGGCCTGGTGGCATCCGCTGCCAGCATGGACAGCTGCAGAGAGCGGGGGGCATTGGCCGAGCACATAGACCCCCCAGTAAATTACTTGGGTCGCCCACTGCAGCAACTTCAGTGCTGCAGAAGTGCCCCTGAGCAAGGCACGTAGTCCTTAAAACACGTGTCAAACTCAAGGCCCGCGGGACGAACTCGGCCCCTAGCAGGTTTTAATCCGGCCTGCATATCAATTTAGGTTCATGTAATTCATGTAACCAAGTTGTGCGCCAAACCCAAAAAGATAGGAAAATGTTTTTTAACCTGCAATTACGTGACACTCTGAGCAGAATTTGACAGATTTTCTGACTTATTTAGAAATTAAGAAGCAGAGTTTTTATATTCAGGCTGTGAAACAGGTGGCTGTGAGTTGGCTGTGTGGTAGCCTGCTTTTACAAATATAATCTTTGATTTGCCTCATTTGCTAAACCCTAAGATGGATAAGGAACTTTTTTTGCTGACTTTTGTAAGGCAAAAATGTGACAAAAGTCAAAAAGCGAGTCAAAAGGGTCGGAGAAACAACAACAATGACGAAAAATGCGACAAAAGTAATACAGTCAAAGATATTTGACTTTTCTCAATAAAAGCATCTCAATAAACTACACATGTCTGACCCTTGATGTGATTTTCATTTTTCAGTGTGGCCGTTGGTGAAAATGAGTTTGACACTTGACCTTAATCACTGGTTGAACTCCATTGTCAAATTGCCTCACCATGGCAGCTTGCACATATTTGGTTCTGGGCAATGCTCAACAGGCTCATTTAGTTGGAATAGGGATGGATAGGGATGTCTCCAGTGGGCAAACAGCCCAATTGATTTGCAGCCTTTTGGATACACCTTTTACCAGCATAGTATTCTCCAGGTAATTCCTGCACCTGATTGGGTTAACACACCGATCACTGGGGTGTCATACTATATGGCTTAATCTGGAAAATCAGGTGGTTGTTTGTGAAATGTTAAACTTAAATACATCTGAGGAAAGAAAAAGGCTAAGGCGTTGCTGCATTGTGCTGAACTGTAGGTCTGCAACATCTAATTCAAAGAGTTATTGAAAGGGTTCTAGAAAACAGAGGCAGCAAGTTGGCTCTCAGTTCAAAGTGAAAATGCATATGATTAACTAGCCAATTAACCCACCCACCCAACCAGAGAAAACATATCTCAAAGCCACTGCACACCATTCCGAGGAAATATGTCGTTCAACCAGGAAACCATAGCAAAACGGTGCACACCGTTTTTAGAGATTGAACCTTCCGGGTCAAAAATTGAAAATGAACTTTTTTTGCTGCTTTTTCCAGCGATTTTTATCGATGCTTTTGACGCTTTTTTAAACATTGTTTGTCACTTTTTTCCACATTTTTTTTTTTATTTCTTATTCATGGTCAATAAACCTAATTAATATGAAATTATACCTCATTTATTAGTTTAAAAAAGGGCAGAAATTATGAATTATTTTGAATAACAGTTAAGATCAGAGGATGTTGAGTGAATCTCAGACTGGTTTATGTCAAACTTTAGTGAAGAGACCATTTTTTTTAGATTAGATTAGATTCAACTTTATTGTCATTGTGCAGAATACAAGTACAAAGACAACGAAATGCAGTTTGCGTCCAACCAGAAGTGCAAAAAAAGCAGAAAAGTGCAATGTGATATTCAAGTGGTGCATAGACAGGATAATGAAATATATTGCAGTGTTATAAGAGCAGAATAAGGGGGGGGGGAGAGAGTGCAGCTAGAGTTCAGTAGGGTGACAGCCGCAGGAAAGAAGCTTCCTCTGAACCTGCTGGTACGGGTGCGGAGACACCTGTAACGCCTTCCGGAGGGGAGTGGGGTGAATAGTCTGTGGTTGGGGTGAGAACAGTATTTGATGATGCTGCATGCCTTATGCAAACATGCCCTGGATGGCAACCATTTAAAAAAAAATTTCAAATGCCATAAAATTTTATAAAACACCCAAAGATTCAATGGAAGTAATCATTCATTTGACCTGCGAAGAATGTTGTATATCCATACAACATGCATCCACGTTGTTTTGGGGGCAATTTGGTTGTAAGAAACCCATATTTGTGATATAAAAAAACTTTGAAAAGGGGTCAAATTTGACGCGAGGACAACACAAGAGTTAAATCGATAAAGGCTAAAAACACACAATCTCCACTTCATGGTGAGGAGTAAAGGCCAACAGAGAGCGGTTGTTGTGGATTGGTGGTGAGATGGTTTTGGGCAGGGTGGAGAAAACAGACTGCTGCTGCTGCACTTTTTAATTAGCTTCTGTTTTCCAAGCGTAAGGTTTTTTTTATTTGTTACTGCACAATAAAGCTCTGTTCAGAGTTTATCTGTGAAAAACAAGCGCTAACCTTAGAAAGCAGGGTCAGCGAAAAGTGAGCGAGTCTTTTCTTATTCTGTGATAAAGGTCACAAACTGGGCTCCTACACACGTTTTTGTTTTTACTAGAGGGACTACAGAAAGTGTGGCTATCTTCTCTTTTCATTTCCCTTTTCATAAGCTTATCTGGTCCGCCTCCAACTTGGAGAAACATTTTCTGCAAAGCACAGAGCTGCTATTTTGTTTCTGCTCTGACTGTAATGAATAATTCCTTGGCCTACATTTGGGAAGCAAATGTAATATGCAAACTCCAAAAGAAAATATCTGAAAAGTTAAGTTAAATATGTCATGCTAAATGAACCGTTAAAGGTAGTGTTTGTTGCTCTTTTTCGTGGCTGTTGTCAAGCTCAACGGCGACGCCTGGACACTGACAAAATCATTCACATTACGCTGGATTATGCTGGATGCAGGAGAAGGAAAGAGGGATCTCCCAACGCGAAAGCACTTGCCTGTGGAAGAGAGTGAGGAGAGATGATAGCCAGATTGGTCCTGCAGCACTGACCTCGCCTGAACTCCCGAAAATCACAGGAACCGATTCCTTTTTAATGCCTCTTTCCCTTGCAGGCGCTTTCCTAAAAAGAAAATCCCAGAACGGCAAACATTCTCAACCCCTTTTTTTCCAATTTGTACAGCTGGATGTTTAATGAGGCAGTTGAGGTTAAGTGCTGAATGTATTACAGCGGCTGGGGCTCCCTTGAGACCTGGACCAACGGCCCTGCGCTCATTAGCTGCTTTCTCCTCATGCTGATCGATACAGTAGACAGTAGCCTCATATCTCAGAGATTGCTGTCAGTGTGGCTTCTGAGGCTACATCTACATCGCAACGTTTTGGTTTAAAAAACGAATATCTTTTGCTACGTTTACACCCCGCATTCACACTGCTCTGGCGTTTCCGAGCCCCCAAACCGGAGACATTTGAAAAGACTTCTGACCCCATTTTGGTTTGGAATCTGCGGGGTTGTATTTGCAGTCTCAACGGCTGCAAACGGAGACCTTCGTAACACCGACAATGTTTCACCGCCTGATTGGGTCTTATCGGTCATGAGGGTTTGGTCAAGGTTAGGGTTAGCATGGAAACTACCAGCAACGGGCGGAGTATACATGCTGCCTCCAGTATACGAGAATGTTGATGAGATATTTTGGTTTGGATAAAATGGATAAATGGATTAGTTCTTCTACTGGAGCTAAAAAACACTTGTGTGCACGGAGATCGCTTTTGGCTCAAATCTCTGCTTGAAAACTGAAACGTAGCAATGTAAATGTCTGCCTGAGACAGACCTGCATACATTAATTTTGACATTTAATCGAACACCTGTTGCAGAGGAAGAGAATAAAATCCAGCTCAAATCAAACAAGAAGACAGACTGAGAGAGGAAGTCGCTGCGGGGCAGAGCAATGCGCTCTTTTTTACCGTTCTCTCTTTCATAAGCTTTTAGGTGGCTGTGACAGAGAGCAGACACACGTCACCGGGAGCCAGCATCCCTGCTGCGGCACCACGGGGGAAAAAAAAACAAAACCTTTTTCATATTTCAACCACATCTGGTTCACAGTGATGTTTTGCACGGTCTCTCACCTGCAGCATGAGTCAGAGTTCAGAGCACACAATCTTAACACATGTCCACAAATATGTGCCTTATCAAGTTTCTAAGTTTCTGAAATGAAGCAATAACTGATTTTTGGCAGTGGAACAGAACATTGACATTCATCACCTTTTTACTTTTGCACGTACTGGTTGGCACTGTACTCATGAGTACAGTGCCAACCCGTTC
Organism: Gymnocephalus cernua; assembly: GCA_023631565.1. Lineage (NCBI taxonomy): Eukaryota > Metazoa > Chordata > Actinopteri > Perciformes > Percidae > Gymnocephalus > Gymnocephalus cernua. The sequence goes on from CM042444.1 coordinate 22,304,167, forward strand.
TCCATGCCAACTCGTCAAATACTGACCCTTGGTCAGTGACTCTGAGTCAAACACCGAAGCAAAAATCTCCCTTTAAGCCCAGTTCAGACCAAAGATTCATGACGAGACAAAACAGTTAGAATGTTGCGGGGAAAAGTTACAGCGGTCTGAACCGGCCCGTCTCAGCTCGACTCAAGCCAGCTGATGGTGTGGCTGCGTCTGAGTTTGTCAAGTCTCCAGCAGCTGGTTTTAGAACGTAAGGGACGTCACCTGTTTCAACAGCCGCACCGGGCAGGGCAGCAGCTCGACCACGGCGCTGTAAAATGACGTAGTATTAAGAGCGACAAAGCATGGCTCTATGAAAACAATTTAACTTCCTACAATACGTTTAAGTGACATTTGCAATTGAAACCATAGGTGTAATTTAGGGAGGGGGATAGGGGGGTTTCAACCCCCCAAAATCAAAACTGGGCTTTTTCTGAAGTTTTTGTCGCTGTTTTGGAAAAAAAATTCAACGTTTTTGATGCCTTTTCAAATTTGTTTTTACATTTTTTTCAAAGTTTGTGTTGCCTTTTTCCAGGCTTTTTGTCACATTTTTGAGTGTTTTTCGAAAACAATTTTAAATGTTTTTTTGTCGCTTTTCTCAACACATGCAGACATGTCCCGGGACCTTCCTAGCAAGTTGGAGATCTCAACCCCACCCCAATGTTGAACCCAAAGTTACGCCCCTGTTGGAAACCAAATAAAGAATGCTCCATGTGAGACTTTTTATTGGGCCTGACGGAGCAGACCGCCTCTGTAAAATGTATTCACCAGGGCCGGAGGTGACTGTGTGTGTGTTTTTATTACAATCGTGGCAACCCAATGTAGATCCCAAGGGCTAGTTCAGGTCCCATCCTGCCCCCCCCCCACCCGTCTTCCCACCTCCCTGTTTCCCACTGCTGCACCAAGCACCTGTCTTGCTAAAATCACAGCAGCGCACAGCGCCTGCTCTCAGGATCGTTATTTCGCCGTGACTACATGCCAAACAGTTGTCCGTGTTAGTGTAAACATTTTGTTTGGCGGGCGGCCATACCATCCTGCTATCCAACAGCTGAGGCTGAACAGAGGCTGAGCCCAGACCCGTCCCATCCCATCCCACGTTGGAGATCTCCAGAAACAAGCTTCTGAGCCTGATGGAGAATCTTCTCTCGGATCAGACACAGACATGTGTATGCAAATCAATTTTTTTTTTCTTATGCACGGGGAAATCACTTCTCCCCCCTTTAGCTGGAGTGTCATCACATACTGTAGATCTGTGATGGGCAACTGGAGGAGATGTGGAGCCTTAAAAAATGTTTATTTGTGTTCTGTATATAAAATTTGATTTATATAGCGCTTTTCACGGACTCAAAGTCGCTTTACAGGGCGGGGTATAAAACAAAAACAAAACAAAACAGGACAAAACAAAACAAAAACAGGACATAACAAGATTCAGGCACAGATGAAAAGGGAGGGGTGCGTGGTGCTACAAATAGGCAGAGGTGAAGAGATGGGTCTTGATGCGGGACTGGAAGATGGTGAGGGAGTCAGAGGTGCAGATCTCTTGGGGGAGGGAGTTCCAGAGCCTGGGAGCTGCCCTGGAGAAGGCTCTCTCCCCAAAACTGCGGAGGTTGGACTTGTGGATGGAGAGGAGACCGGCTGAGGTGGATCTGAGGGACCGTGAGGGATGGTAGGGGGAGAGGAGGTCAGTGAGGTATGAGGGGGCCAGATGGTGGAGGGCTTTGTAGGTGAGGACCAGGATTTTGTAGGTGATCCGGTGGGAGATGGGAAGCCTGTGGAGTTGTTTTAGGACTGGAGTGATGTGGTGCCAGGATTTGGTGCAGGTGATTAATCGAGCGGCTGCGTTCTGGACCAGCTGGAGTCGGTTGATGTTGTTAGAGCTGATGCCAAGGAGAAGTGAGTTGCAGTAGTCCAGTCGAGAGGAGATGAAGGCGTGAATGAGTCTTTCAGCAGCGGGGGGTGTGAGAGAGGGTCTGATTTTGGCGATGTTGCAGAGGTGAAAGAAGGAGGTTTCAATGACATGGCGGATGTGGGGCTCAAGGGAGAGGGTGGAATCAAAGATAACGCCAAGGTTGCAAGCCTGGGGAGATGGGGAGACAATGGTGCCGTCGATGGTGAGAGTGGGGTTATTGGTTTTGCTGAGTGTGGATTTGGAGCCAATGAGGAGGAATTCTGTTGTATCACTGTTGAGTTTGAGAAAGTTGTGTTGCATTCAGGTTTTAATAGCTGACAGACAGGAGTTGATGTGGGAGAGGGTGGGATTTGGTGCTGAGGTAGATCTGAGTGTCATCGGCGTAACAGTGGAAGTCCAGGTTGAAGTGGCGGAGTATCTAACCAAGGGGGAGGATGTAGATGATGAAGAGGAGGGGGCCGAGTATGGAGCCTTGGGGAATGCCTTGAGTGGCTGTGGCAGAGGTGTGGTTATGGAGAGAGATGAAGTGGGATCTGTTGGAAAGGTAGGAACAGAGCCAGCTGAGTGCAGTACCTTTGATTCCGAGGTCTTTGAGTCTGGTGAGCAGGATGTTATGGCTCACAGTAGAGGGCTGCATTGGGATTGGGTCCCGCCGGATCCCGCGAGACCTAACACAAATCTCGCGGGAGCGGGCGGTTTGAACTTTGCTGCAGGCGGGAGTGGGCGGCTAAAAAATACACTGCGGGATCGAGATGTAGCCTGGAACCCCCCCACGCCACCAGAGATATACATATTACATGGCTTGGTTGAATTCTAATGTAGAATGTGGTCTGTTATTTCTTTATAACAGACCGTTGCTAAGTTTAACACACCGTTGCCATGCAAAAGCAGAGCGTTGCCATGGACGCAGTTCTGTTCACTCTTGAAGACAGCTATCAATCAATCCGCTGAAAGAAGTCCGGATAATTTATCAGCTGTGCCAAAAAGTGGGGAAATGTGGAGCAACTTCTGTCCTCCAATTCAAGCAATGACAGCAGATCTGGTGAGCACCATCGCTACATCTTTATATACGGTCTATGATCGCTACATCTTTATAGACGGCTGATTCAAGATTCACGCTTCGTGTCGGGGTCCTGATCACCCTGTCGGGGTTGTATTCGCTATAACAACCGCCTCGCTCTACATTATCCCTTATACTGACTGAGTATATACTATATATCTATGAGCAGACACCAGCAGCGTGTCTGAGCCTCCCAGGACGGGGAAACTCCGAGGCTCCGTCCACCGTCCGCCTCCCCCGCCCATCATCCTCTGCTCCTTCCTCCCCTCTCACAGCAGCAATGCACCTGCCTTCTTTCCCTGCATCTTCTCCCTATTAGCCTACAAAATGATGTGTTTTCTCATGCGGGACGGGAGAAGACACAAAATTAATGCATCTCTATTATTGTGCGGGCATAAATTCTCATAGTTTTGCGGGTGCGGGTGGGAATGGACATAAATGTTGCGGGAGCGGGCGGGAGTGTTACACACGTTGCGGGTGTGGGCGGTAATGGTCAGAAATTCAGTGGGAGCGGGCGGGAGCGGGATGAAGAAAACAGTCCCGCGCAGGGCTCTAGCTCACGGTATCGAAGGCGGCACTCGGGTCGAGGAGGATAAGGATGTTGAGGGAACCGGTGTCAGCAGAGGTGAGGAGGTCGTTGAGGACTTTGAGGAGAGCGGTTGCTGTGCTGTGGAGAGGGCGAAAACCAGATTGGAGGGATCGAATTGGTTATTGGCATGAAGATGGGTTTGGAGTTGTGAGGAGACGATGCGTTCCAGGGTTTTAGACAGAAAGGGGAGGTTGGATATTGGGCGGTAGTTGTTGAGGGAGGAGGGTTCATTCATTGATCTTAGAAATAGTAATTTGACAACATTTTAAATCTCAACTCAAGGACCACTAGCTGGTTACGATTATTTTGTTCCGTTTTCAAGTACTTTTAGTGGGTTTACTTGTATTCTACACGCTGTATGAACCACATTAATGAGATTAAAAAGAATGAGAAATAAATATTAAACTAAAGAACAAAAGTTAAAACGTATCTTTAGGTCATTTTTAATATCATATATACACAATTATGAATGTATTTTGTTTTTCAAAGCAAAACATATTCAGGAATGTATCAGTATTTATTTTGAATTTAATAAAAATGTAAAATCTGATAAAAAACAAACCAATAACCCAAAATACAACTGATATGTGCAATTATCAGGATGCAGGGGGTTTTTTTTCTTTATTTTTTCAGGGAGGGCCATTGAGAGCAAGCTCTCTTTTCCAATGACGCCAAGCATCAATCTATTATTACATATGTGTTGGTCAGCTTTCTTGGGACATCATTTGAAATTGGGACAAAATTTGAATTTGAGAAAAAAGGTAATAAATTGCAACATACTGCAGAATATTGCAACATGTTTATCGCAATAATGTCGTATTGTGACATAAGTATCATGATGATATCGTATCGTGAGGCCTCTGGTGATTCCCACCTCTAGTAGCCATGTGGTACTCCATGCTGATTTAAACAAACCATCCAAATTATTTACAGCTACCCAAATGCAGAGAACAGGAACGTTCTGTACTGGTAATCTTCCACACTGTCTTTGTCCCCATCACAGGAAAATAAATCAAAATGAAAAGTGTGTCCTCTTCCCACCCCCTGCACAGGACTGTGTTCTGTGTGGCAGCAATGGCGGCGGCAATACACCTCCTCCTCTGTCTCAGTCCAAACAAAGCTCTCTGGGTATGTAGCACTGAGGAACCGTCTCCAGGAATAGCCCGATTCTGGCATGGCTCAAGGCCTTATAAAGCCAGGTACTGAGTCCGGATGCCAGGGATGGAGCTGTCTCTGGGCTCGGACGCCAGAGAGGAGCTGAGATACTGCAGGGTTTCTTTAGTCCTTACAGCCAAGCCGTGTTTCCCTCCCTCTACCCTCCAACACTTTGGCAGGAAGCTCTGTGATAGATCAGGACTCATCCGTGACTTCTCGCACAAAGACAATGAGCTTCATGTCTTTTGTTGCACTGTAGAGCAGAGATATTCAACAGGGGTCCTTAGAGTTAGTCCAGGGGGGGCCGGCAAATTATGTTTAAAAAATGTTTAGGAAGTTTCTTTTTTCAAAAATTTGAATATGTCTGAATATACATTAAAATGAATCTTACACTTTAATAGCAAAGAAAACATTTAATTTACACATTGAAGATACGCTTACTATCGGTAGGATAGCCACTATGGTAGCCAAACAGTTAAGCTTAAGGATTCACCGCCATTTATATTCATCCACCTGGCCCAGTTTAATGCAATTTAAATTTTATACAGTAGCCTATGTGTAGTAGGGGGTCCCTATGTATCTCTTTCAGCTAAGGGGTCCTTGGCCTAAAAACGTTGATGACTCCATGAGGAAGCTTTTTAAAATAGGGCAAGTTATAAATAAATGCAACTTCACTGCACCTGTAAGGCTGCACCTTCACCGGCATTCAATCAGCAATCATTGTCTACGTCTTCTCTTAAGACCTTTTACAGCATTTATACACATTTTATAAGTCAAACTATTTTCACGTGGGTGACAAACAACAAGAATAATCTCCTAAAAGTGTGCTGCCACCACAAGCTTCCAGAGCAGCTTTACTGCTCCTTGGTATAGATTCTCTAAGTCTGTGGAACTCTATAGTCTGGATCAACGGGAGTACATTTCCAGGATAAAGCCCGCCACCCGTGTGTTGCCGTTCTAAAAATCCCTTCGCTACGGGAAACAACAACTAACTTCGAGTTAGCAAGCTACACACTGAAAATGGAAAGTTTTGAAGAAAATGTGCATCGTGCAACAAGGCAGGGCTGCTTGGTTCTTTCGGGGAATGATTGTAAAGATTTACAAAGAATATGTTTACGGCATCTACTAACTAACCGATTGGTGGGAATTTCTGTGGACGAGGTATACAGGGTGATGTTAATGTATCTAGCTAATTTATATAGCCCACGTTACTGTATTGTGTGAACAGTTGACTTCATTTATTATTGTACGTGGCGTTTTCTTTTGCCAGGTGTAAATGTTCCACCAAAACAAGTTCCTTCCTGAGACTATTGCAGAGCCACCGTCGCTGTGTCGGGGGCTCAGCACTGTGGAGGTGGAACTCTACTCTACATTGCTCCAAAATCTCCCATTGGTGTTCAGCTGGGTTGAGTGTGAAGCCCATATTTTGTTTCCCGCAGTCTACTTTTATGTGTGCTTTTATTAATCGTTATAAGCCTAAAAATAATTAGATTCATAGATACTAAGTGTGTGAATGTGTGGGTGCGTTTAGTGTCAGAGAGATTTTGGACAGACAGAGGGTTGTACGGGAATATCAAGTGATGTGGTTTCAGAAACACAGCCCTTAACTTCTGCAGCATCTCAGGCCGCATAGCTTTGTTTGTTTTCACTCTTTTTAATCACAGCCAATAGCCCCATCTTTCCCGTTTTGATGTCAATGAAAACATTTCTTCCCAGAGTAAATTTTGTTATCTATGTGAGAACTTTCTCTCTCATTTCCTGGCATCAGTCCACAACTGCTCTCCTTACCTGGAGCCGGAAAAGGAGGCTGACGGAGACACAAGGTCAGAGAGGCCTCGGCGTGGTGTGAGGGTGATAAAAGGAGACAATGTGTACGAGGTGATCTCTAATAATGTGGGAGCAGGATGTTTAGAGGGCAGCCGGGCTTCCTGCTCAACAGATGTATCTCCACCTCTCCCACTCCCTGGCTAGGTGTAAATAACCTTCTGAAGGTCCTCACAGGTCTAACACTGTACCAATGTCTGACTGATTGCTTTCATGTAGACTTGCATAAAGTCAGAAAATAACATGACAAAACTATATGTACAGGCTGTTCTCATGAACCGTGGATGGGGATATCAAGCCGGGGAGTTCATTCCTGGGTAAAACAAAGGACTTTCACCCAGGAAAAATGTGTGTTCCTGTGTGTTTTAATCCAAAACACGATCTTTTTTTTCTAAACTTCACTAGTTGTTTTGGTGCCTAAACTTAACTGTCGTTGGCCGCATGACGCCCACTTTTTGTCGCCTGAACTTAACCATAATGTTCGCCGAAACGACAGGCAGCTTGCGGTGCTCTGTACCTGGCTCAAAACCCCCTATTCTCAGGTTACTCAACTACTGACTGCCGCTGATACAACAGAGCTCTGTAGCCTGCATCATGGAGCTCTATGGCACCTAAACACAGCCAACAACTGCTGCTTGGCTAGCAAATACCACTCGGCCAGCAACTGCCGCTTGGTGTCACGGAGCTCTATGGCGGCTAAACACAGCTAGCAACTGCCGCTCGGCCAGCAACTGCCGCTCGGCGTCACGGAGCTCTATGGCCGCTAAACACAGCTAGCAACTGCCGCTCGGCTAGCAACTGCCACTCGGCATCACGGAGCCTTATAGTTGTTACCTACAAGTTTCGTAGGATATCATACGGATTGGCGTGCATACATTTTCGTACTATATCATACGGACCCATTCATGAGAACACATTGATACGTAACATATTGCAACATGACACAGTTTGTCAAACATGACATACCAGGAGTGCAGACAGTGAACTAAAGAAAATACACTTTTGTAGCTATCATTTGTAGCTTTTTGCAGATGTTTTCTTAAGCTGAAGTTCATTGAGCTCTCAGGTCCAAAGTATGAAAGGCCTCGGTGGAAAAAAGACCATAAAACTAACCACAGCTGACAGTAACTAATACTGTTGCTATCAAGAGTAGAGTAATGCAATCCTAACCGCATTAAAATACATCATATTCATGTACATTTTCCTCTCTGTCCTCTGCTGACTTTATCTCGTCTTGGACCCCAATGCCAATAAAGTCTGTTCAAAACACTGGGAGAAATGTGTTTCGCACCATCTTTACATTTTCTCACATTAAAACCACACACAAGCTCACAGTAGTATTACACTTGACTTCACACCTTACTGTGGTGATATATATCTACAAGTATGCACTGGCATGTTGCTTTGACTCCGTATGGATCTCTGCTGTAAGATCATAAACAGTGGGAGGAGAGCTCAAATATCTTTTGCTTAAATGCTCAGTTTAGTTGGTCTGCTTTTGCATTTTGAATGTATTCCTGTGCTAGGATGATGATAAAGAGAACTGGAAGATTGCAAGTGCCAGAACTTACATTAAGCTGCAGCCTGTTAAATACACATTCCCAATATGCTTCCACACATCCTTCCAGGAAACTGTTCTCCCAATAAAGCCGGCAACGTCAGTCATTGTTAGCAAATACCCCAAAATCAAACATGCTCACGTTCAAGTGACAAAGCCCTGTGAGACTCTTGTCCGTCTGTACCAAAGGACAAAACAGTGTGACAGTGTTAATGAGCCAGAAAACATGTCAGTTCAGAAAACCTTCCTCCCAGCAGACCTTTTGACTTGTCATGGTGGGAAAAGCACAGGTGTTACTAATAACACTAATGATGGCTCTGTTCTATTCAATGAGAGGGACCTGAAATCGGCCCCATCCAGACAAAGACGTTAGGATGAAAACGCATCCGTCTTCCCTAGATTTGGTTCAAGAAAATTCACATCCACATGAATCCATATGTAAATGACTCAACACGGTACTTCATATGCCAGGCCTGTAGGCGGCGCTGTTACTGCTACAGAAATTAACGGAACGAAGAAGAAGAGCAGCCTTCAGTGACTTCCTTTCATAACCATAGACAGTATATAAAAGTTCATAACATGACTGTTAGCTAGTTCTCCATGGACTAGACTTTAATAACTTACACCACTGCTCGTTATATAAAGGCCACCTAGAAAAAGAATGTAAACTTTGTTTAAATTCTATCGGACGTGATTGCAGAGCTAGCGTTAGCGCGCTAGCTAGCTAGCTAACATCGGCAGTCAAACAAACATCAATGATCCGATGTCTTTTTGATAATCTAGCTACACGTTTTTCTTGCGGTAGCCTTTCTACAATAAGCGGTGCTAAAAGTTACTATAATCCGTTCAAGGAGTTGATAAACAGACAGATTAGCTAGCTAGTTGATAAGTTCTCTACTTCCACTTCATAGTGTATATATCTATGCCATAGCCGTCAGCTGGGTTGAAGGCGGAGCTTTGAGTCCGAGGTGTGTGGGGATGACATCATTGATACGCACATATGCGGTTTCGCCGTCCATATGAAGCCAAACGTGAGCCGGCTTTTTCTTTATTCACCCTGGGACCAGGTTTCAAAAAAGTGCGTTTATGGGCAGTGCGTTTACAGGATTCATGTGGACAGTCGGCCCAAACGATGCAAAAGATGTGCGTTTGCATTGAAATACGTTTCCGTGTGGATACCACCTAAGCAGCTACATGGAATTCAGCCATCAGTCCTTTTTCACACCTGTGCTTTTCCTGCTGTAGCCAATTAGTGATCCGTAACGTTTTTTTGGAGGCACTGACACATGATGTCGTCCAGCTGATAAGGGTGTCAGACAAAAGGACGCTTCTAAGTGTCGTTCTGGAGGGCAATAGCATTACGTTTTTTTGTCATTTAATTTAGAGCACTTGTTCAATGAATGATGTCAAATATTGCACACTTACTGTAACTGTAAAATCTTTAACAATAGAAAGTAAGGTATCGCATCTGCATGGTGGGAAGTAAAAACAGAAAAACAGTGTAAAATGGTGAAAATCTAATGTGTAAAATATTATAGATTCAGGCATACATTTTTACAGAGAAGCAAAGAAAAAACAAATGGATCACTGCAACTGGCAACACAGAGAGATAACTGCAGTCCAGCTTCAGAAACATGGCCCGTAGTTGCCTATTGTTTCAGGTATTTTATATTTCCATGCAATATGGAGTCTTAGATTCTGATTAGACTCTTTCTTCATTGCCTCTCTGTTCTACAACTGCTCTTTGCACAGTGTGACATATTGTATCATATCTTGAGTGTCAAAATAAGTTACATATACTCTATACTGTATGTGTGTCATTTCAACAACGACAGCCCACTGACAGTCCAGCATGTTGAGCAGATTGTTGTCCACTTTACGGATAGTTGTTTGTTATCCTCCCAGTATTAAAGGTTTATCTGTTTATAGCAGCTTTCCTTTGGCACTTAACTGTGGTGAGGGAGATGTCAATTATGTCAATATATGTTTCTATTAGCTTAATCTAGCTATTGATTGTGTAAATGTAGTGATTGTGCTGTCTTTCAAATCTACCTATGGCTAAAACAAGCTTAACGCCATCTGCAGCACACTACAGGTTTCAGCCTCTAATAGAAACACAATCAGCATTGTACACGTTATGAACACCGGCTGGCTGCTGTTGTACGTGTAAAACTTGCACACAAAAAAAGAGCAGAAAGCGAGAGGGCAGGAGGAGATAGGGGGAGGCAGCCATTCATCCGTGTCCGACATACTGTAATTACGGCACTGCCACAGACAGAAATATGCTGTTTAAATGGCCTTTTAATAGCACAGAGGGATACTTAGTGATTCCTAATCATTCGTGGCAGCAGCGGGTGTAATTCCGTTCCTTAATCTGATCTCATTAGTGGGTCTCCATCCGTAGTAGTGATTTATATTGATCGTCAAGACTTGCGGCTGAAATGCCGGAAGTTAATTAAGCGATAAACGAGGAAACAAATTAGTGAGTTCTAAATGTCTGTGTTATTGCTCCTGTGAGGACACAAACAGTCAAACTATAACCTGCAGGATGCTCATGTAGCAGTTACAGCAGCGTGTTTATTTAACCAATAACATGCTCATTGATTGCATTTGTATAAGAGATCTTCAACAGGGGGTCCAGGACCCCTAGAGGGTCCTCATAGTCACTACAGAGGGGCCTCCAAATTATCATTAATTTTTGAAAGTTTTTTTTCAAAAATGTCTTAACATGAATCCAACATACTATTAGCAAAGATAAATCCCCTCTGATGATAGGCTTACTATCCTATAGGTAAGGTAGTCACTAAGGCCATCCACAGATACAGTAGATCCTAAGGATTTACTTACACATGTATGTCTAACATTAAAACAGGATTTATAAAACAATGCCAACAATTATTATTTGAATAGCTTAGTATTCTATGCAAACAAGGTATGTATAAAGGCTTTAGGCCACCCTACAGGTGTGCCCAGTTTAATATGCAACTTCATTTTATACAATATTAGTAGTAGGGGGTCCCTGCTCCATCTCTCTTTCAGTTAAGGGGTCCTGGTTTAAAAAAACAACAACCTTGAAGACCCCTGATTTATGTGAATCATTAGAACACAAATATCTATGGATTTTAAACCTAAAAGATTCTGGGCTTTTATGAAAACTTTCATTGCTGTTCTGCAGAAGGTACATACTGTATACAGTGCGTGGGCCAGCTTTCACTACCCTGACAAAATAAATTCAACAAACAGTTTTAAAACTATCGACCGCCATGTTTGCAAATGCTTTAAAAACTGCTTCAAAACCAAGGTTCAATTCAAATTCAACTTTTCAGGGTTTTCTTTAAAACTAAGCATTAATAAAGAAGGGACATATTTGGTATGGTTTTGTTTAATCTGTAAAAAAGAAATGTATGCATTCACCGTAAATCATTCTATACAGCAGATACTTCAAATTTGATTTAATGGCATGTTTGTTGAAAAACATAATACATTTTTTAACTATGCAATTAGTATCAACAGTAACAAAACAAACGGGGACTTCATATGAAATTAAACATGTACTTTATGGGTGAAATCCTGTTCTGGTTGGGAGAAAGGTGCTCTTTCATAGTTTTGTGTGAGTTGTATAGAGTTTTGAACATATAAACTACAAGAATGCTAAACAGCTATATTGGAATGTGACATAATATGAGTGAGGGTTCAATATGTGGTGGTTGTATCTCTCTAAATAAAAAGGAACAGCTGGATGGAGATGGATAACTTTGTTAAGCAGCACTTGACTGTTCTTCACACGTCATCAGCTCCACAACAACAATACTTCCTCCTTTTACTTAATCACATGTAGCTGAAGTAACCAATCAGAAGCTGGCAGAATTTAGACTCAGGTAAATATGAGGAAAACCACAGAGGTAGATTGCTGATGTAAATAATGAAACATGTACGTATACAAGTACTGACTGTTTAAACACAAACATGTAAATAGTTAACTACAAAAACACTGTAAACACATTTTAATTAAATTAACTCAAATATATGAATGAATGAATGAATGAATGAATGAATGAATGAACTTGTAAATCTTACATGAGCATAAACGAAATGAATGACACAAGCAGTAGATTCATACATAGTATAAAAAGCTCCAGTTGTATAGTAGAACATTGTGACAGACAGACGTGAACATTATTATGAATGTAGTTTTCCTCATATAATTATTATCTCCTCAACCAGACACTCATTCAGACGTTATGACTTTGCAAACAGAGAACAGACTGTGAAAGACATTTACGGTGATCGGGGGGAACTTTTCCCTCTTTTCTCGAAAAATGTTTGACGGAAATGTACCTCAAAGTGGTTTTTTTTCTTCCAATTAATTTCTATCTATTTAACCAGAAATGCTGCATTAGCCAACAGGTTGTGATGTGGTGTTGATACCACAGCCAATGAGAATATAGGCTCAACAGAAGGACAATCCAGACTAATGCATGTACCCAGGAGGAAATAATTGAATTTTTATCTTATTTTACACTATAATGAATCCTTAGACATTAGCACGGACTGAGCTCCGAGGACTTTGCAGAGCATGGATAATTACTTGGTGGAAGCTGAGTCGATGGGCCAGTCAGAGAGAGGGAGACAGAGCTTCATTATACGTGGACGCCGTGGCGGTGGAAGCATCTGTTACTACGACCACATAACATTTATCAGCTGTCTGCTTTATGGAGCACAGAAGCCAAGAAACTCTTCATTATCAGATAAAAGAATGAATGCAAACTCCAATCATTCTGTGCAGAATTAACTGTGCATTTTAACATAATTTTGGACCATCATGATAAGGGAAACACTAGTCTATATCCACGACGTTCCACTTCTGCCACATTTCACTCTTTTCGGCCGGTTGTCCGTTACCTTCCTCTTTTTTGTTGGTGTTCTAAATTCCGGTGGATTTCTGAGGACTCTGGTTAACTGCTCCTCAGATCTCTGCAGGGTAAATCCAGACAGCTAGCTAGACTATCTGTCCAATCTGAGTTTTCTGTTACACGACTAAAACAACTTTTGTACACATGTTCCACCAAAACAAGTCCCTTCCCGTGGCTATTTTGCAGCGGCACCGGGGCTGCGTCCGGTGCTTAGCGGCGCGCAAGACGATTGACAGAAAACTCAGATTGGACAGATAGTCTAGATAGCTGTCTTATGGAGCTTATGGAGTTTAAAATTACAACACAAAGAAAGCAAAAGGAGACATCCGGCCGAAAAGAGGGACATCCGGCCGAATTTCCGACGACACTGGAACAATCCCGGAAGTGGAACGTCGTTGATATAGACTACAAGATGACTAACAGGATAATAAAAATATTATTTCCTTTTAACTATAGAGTTATTGGATGATTTTCCTTCTTTAGATTCTCTTAAACATATTCAAATGAAACAAAAGGATAGAGAATCCCTCTTTGGTTGAACTGGTCCCCACAAGTAGACTTGTGAGAAGTAGTCGCAAGTAGACATTTCTTTATTTAAAGGGGTCAAGATTGGGAGGCACTGCATGAAGAATTTAAGGGGGCTTTCACACCTGACAGACGAACCAAGGTCCGGACCAAGGTTCATGTTTTTGCATTTGATCCGGTAAGTTTTGGTTTCACAGTGCAGTTATGGAAGCGCACTAAAGATCTATACGTGACAAAACTACGTCCTGTCGTCATCACATACGTGAGCTGTGTCTCCAGATACTTATAATTGATTGGTTTGTAGACGGGCTTCCCCGTCCTCCCGTATCCTCTCTCTGTGTCGGAGTTTTTACAACTGACTGCTGTTCTCCCCTACTGCCGCGGCTCTTTTTGTTTTGTAGTGATGATGAGAAGCACGACACGGGAACTTTCTTTCTGCAGCATTTATTCAGAGACAAACAGAAACCTACACTGTACATCTACTACCACTTAACAAGTAAATTGCTGATGTATTCTCTGCTCTGATTGCCGACAGCTGTCTGCTCTGAGCGCATTCACCATCACTGACTCTCTCGTGGCCTACACACTAAGCACTGAGCTGTTCCTTAAAGGAGCTTCCCCGGTCTTATAACACGATGATAGCCTGCCAGAGCTTCCTGTATTTGGGCCGAAAATCCAAACCATCAAAAAAAATGCTTTCACACTATAAACGAACCGGACAATGGTTCGGATCAAACTGAAAAGTCAGAAGGTCCGGACCAAACGAGGTAGGCGTGAAAGCCTCCTAAGTTGGCAGAGAGTAAACCTCTGTGTTAGGGCTGAGGGATATGACAATATATATATATATATATATTGTCAAAACCATGTAAAATGTCTATCATATAAAACTTATTTGTGATTTAAACAAAGCTTTACGTTGTGATTTTCCACGCTATGTTCATTTTGCACTGAAGTTCTTAATAAATGACACCATGTGGTATTTTCAATATAGACTATTTATTTATTGAATTACCAGAAAACATACTATATAGTGATGATATCTCTATCGAAAATGTTGGCCTGTGTGCGTTACATCCTTGTGAATCTTATTGCTGGAAAGTAAAAGAGGCAACTGGTGACTCAATTTGAAGATCCAGACACTAAAGACGAGATTTGACTTGAGATGGAGCAAAAATAAAAACTAAGGGGTCAAAAATAGCATCCTCTGAAGAAAATTCATTACAATCTAACTTAGTAGTTGTTGATATAATGGCTTTGGACTGAAACGTTACATGGAACTACCATATGGACCCAAGTTTCCATCTGTTGGTGCTGTATGTGAACATGTAACAGTATGTGCATGTGTGTGTGTGTGTGTGTGTGTGTGTGTGTGTGTGTGTGTGTGTGTGTGTGCGCGTGCCTGCCTGTATTTGTATGAAAACAAAGATGTGTGTTAGTATGTTCTATGGGGTTGATCTGTGCATTGTATGTTTGTAGTGAGTGTTTGTGTGTGTATATGAGTGTGTCTTAGTGTTCATGTGTAGGGTTGAGATTGCGTGTTTCTGTTCATGGCTTCGTGCCTGCCTGTGTGAGTATACGAGCGTGAATATGTCTGTGTATAAACATATATATCGGTAGTGGTCGAGCACGTTGTTTGCATTAAAGGAAAACTTTGGCAAGCTAGTTTCACAAACACAACACATCAGCAGAGAGGAAGAGCTGAGGTTGTTTTTCTCCTAAGAGCTGTGGTGGCCATTGCTGCTCAGTCAACCATTGCTTATGAAATCATCACCTAAATCTCCACAGATACACAATTGTTGTCAATGGACTCATCGGCCTCTCCCCCTGTCCCGCCCCTCACCCTCTGTTCCTAAAGAAAAGGCCTTGTCTTCTCCTTCCCTCCTCCGAAAAAAAGGGGGGGGGGGGATTAAGACGGAGGTCCCAAAAACGAGGCGGCCAAAGACCAGCGTCCTCATGAAGAGTCTATTTCACACATGAGTGTGCCTCCATCTCACGCTGTTGGCTACTATTTGAATGGGCAGAAGGAGAAATGAAGGGGGAGGGGGGGGGGCAGGATTCCAATTGATCTCTTTAAGCTGTTGGGGCTTACTTAACTCATCCAGGAGCCAGTGCTCTGCTGAAGGTATCGCTAAGGCCTCACTTTGCATGAGAAAACCAGGATTAATCCAAATATTTATCCGTGCTGAGAGAGATTTTTTCCCAGTCTTTACATCCCCCGAAAGAATTCTGCAGACATTTTTTGACCCTTTGAAACTCTAAGATGAATACGTTCTCTCCTCCCTGAAGTATAGTGTGCATTGTAGGTTGACTTGAATATAGGAAAACCCTACGTATTGAGTGAATTATAAAATTACCAAAAGGCATGAATATTTTACAGAGAAAAAAAGCGTGGAGGCTGAAGGGAAGGGAAATTGTCTCACTGAGGTGTCACTGAAGGGAGTGAGTAAGTGTGTGTGCACGGCAGTTGGCGCTACCTGCAGACAACAACAGCTCCACTTGTGAGACGTGTCTGATGTGAGAGCTGTCACCACGGTTACAGCCGGTAACAACGTCATTTGACAAACTCTCTCAGAAGACATCTAGAAACTCCCCGGGATACCTCGTCTCTCTCTCTCTCTCTCTGCGAGGTGTCCATGGCAACTGCAAGCAAGCCAAGCGTACGGTAATTCAACTGATATCTCACACCCTGCGTGCATCCAGTCTCCCCATTCAACCCAACTCATCTCTCTCTCTGTGTGTGTGTGTTTCCATCTGTCTTCCTCTCCCAGTCTGCCACTCTCAATCACTCTGCCGTTACACCTGTCCTCTTTTTTCCTTTCATCTCTCATTTCATCTTCTTTTGTGTAAGCCTCACACCCTGCACAGATCTCCAACAAATTAAAGTCATTTGTGTCCATCATCAGTCATCTTTCCATTAAAGGGTTAACCTGGACCCTATTTTCCTATGTTTTTGTGTCTAGGGCACTGATGGGAACAACAATCTTTGACTTTGGTCCATTGGTAGTGATGAAACAAGCTACAATGTAAGTTAATAGGGCAATTCTTCAGCTTGTTTTACGTTCACAAAAGTGCTCGTTTTGCCGCTGACAGGCTCAGATTAATATTCTGTGTCTGAAAACATTATGGAAAGGATTTCTAAGGAGGTCAACCTTTCTGTTAAAGAATAAGATACTTTTCTTAAACATAAAAACATCCACAAAACTGTGTTGACTAAAGCCACCAGACTCCATGTAAATAAACGTAATTTTAACATAGCGCTTTTAGTGGAGCAAATTGACGATGCACATTTCCCCATAGTTTTACATTGCAGCCTGGTCCGTGGCTGTTGGTTACAGCATTCATGCTTAAAGGGTAACTTCTGTTTTTTTCAAACTTTTATTGGACAAAAAGCAAGGCTCCACAATTGCCCCCTTTGGTTACACTGTAGCTCGGTTTGCGCCGGCCCGTCAATGCAATCTCGCGCAATAATGGACCAAATTCAAAGATTTTTGGTCACATCAGTCTATTAGACACAAATGCATGGGGAAATTGGGCCCAGGTTGAAAAAAACGGTAGTTACCCTTTAATACTGGACCAATTTCAAAGATTGTTGTTCCTATCAGTAACCAGAAATATAGGAAAATAGGCTCCAGGTTGAAAAAAAATGGTAGTTACCCTTTAACATGGTGTGCAAGTTCTATATTTTTCTTTTCAACAAATCCCATGGAAACACCCAAACCAACAATGAATGTATCCACTAACAAGCATTGTGTGTGTGTCCAAAGTCTGATATATCTTCTTCCTCTTCACCACAGAGCTCCATTGTATTCCAACAACTATTAAAAACACATCAAGGAGCCACACTGTTGGGCTGGTTGACGATGTTCCTTCATTACCATGAAAAACACACACACACACACACACACACACACACACACACACACACACACACACACACACACACACACACACACTGTAGTTTATTCTGGCTCGATGACACATACACTGTCCTGAAGCCGTGAATAATGACTAGCACCTTAAAGCACTAGTTTGCTTAAAGGCAAAAAGGGTTTGTGATTTTCTTTTGGGACATGAAAGAATTGAAACCTATATTTGTGACACATTTTCAAAGAATTACGTCAGTTGGAATGAATGGTCTTAGGGCTTAGTGTCACAGACAGGGGAGGGAGTTGGAAAGAGAAACAGACTAACACATTATAATTTAACAAAAATAGCAGCAACCTTATCCTTTAAACAAGTTCCTGAAATTTTAGCAGAATAAAATGTGAATCATTAATGTTTCCATCAACTGTCTTCATACAGATAATATATTCAAGGGAGCACCAGTAACTCTGATACCAGCTCAAAATTTCTAAAATTCTGTTGTTGCTTTCTAACTAAAGATTTGGAGGCTGAGGGGCTGACATGCAATAAGGACCCCGACTGTGCAGGTATTTGTGGAAAATTCTTAAATATGTTGCAATGCAGTGGACTCTATTTCCATTTCTATTCCCCTGTCTTTGTCTCTCTCTCTCAGTCTGCCAGTGTCTTACTTACTCTACCACTTTCTTTCTTCATGTCTCTTGTCATTTCTTTATTCACACACTCCTTTTCCTCTGCGTTTCTTTGCTTTTCTCTACTCCTGTCACTTCCCATCTTCTGTTACTACAATATTTTCTCTGTTTTTGTCTTCCTGCCTCCCTATCTTTCCACCTCCCTTCCTTTCTTCCTCACCCTCCCTTCCAACACGTCCTCGGCCTCCCTGTCTAAAGGCCTGTCCTTGGGAACTGTTCAGTGTGTGTAAACTCTTAGCTTGGCTCCAGCAGTATCTCAAGCTCTGCCATAAATCCTGCTGTCAGACAAACAGGGCTAGCGTTGGGTCAACCTGGTAGCGTACTTTCTTTATTTTCTTTTTTTCCCTCTTTGTCTTGGAGGTCTTTAGCGAGGGGGCGTGAACCGAGCCCTGTTCTCCGCCACTCAGCCTGTGGCGCTGGGTTTTTTCGCTGGACTGATGGCGGGGGGCGAGTGCAGGATTGAGGGGGTCACAGAGAGAAGAGGGACTCTACTGCGGGCCCTCAGACAACTCAGGGCTCCGCTCGGGGGAGTCAAACAGAGCTATTGAAGCGGCAGAATAGCCAGGCAGGGCCAGGAGGAGGGCCAGGCCAGCCCACGCAGCGTGAGACGCGCTATCATGGGAAAGATAAGCAAAGGGGAGCCATGCTGTCGAATCCGCCTCTCTCGTACAGTACAACACTGCAGAGAGCTGCATGCTCAAAGACAAAGTGGCCCTCTCTACACTCTCTAGCTGTGTTTGAAACCGTTCCCTCATTCACTCACACACACACACACACACACACTATTCCCTATATAGTCTTTATTAATAGTGAACTATGTAGGGAGTAGTCTATATCTACTGCGTTCCACTTCTGGGATTGGTCCGTTGCTTCCCGAAATTCTGCCGGATGTCCGTTACCTATCTCTTTCTTTGCGTTGGCATTTTAAACTCCAGTGGATTCATGAGGACTATGGTTAACTGCTCCTCAGATCCCTGCAGGGTAAATTCAAATTTCTGTTGCACAACTAAAACAACTTTTGAACGTACACGTTCCACCAAAACAAGTTCCTTCCCGAGGCTATTTTGCAGAGGTGCCGTTGCTCTGTCCGGTGCTTAGCGCCGCCCAAGACGATTGTGATTGGTTTAAAGAAATGGCAATAAACCAGAGCATGTTTTTCTCCAATCCCGGAATGTTGTGTGGACTAGCCGGACCCTCCTGCACAGCGCTGTGGAGGAAGGTCTGACAAAGCGAGACTGTATAGGGAACAATCAAACGAGATTTCGGACACTACACTGAAAACACATTGTTGCGTGACTTGCGTCAGTAGATGCACTGGTTATTTGTGTGACGGTGTGAGTGCCCAGCATTATGTAAACAAACCAGAAACAATAATACTCCTAATATGTCCCTGAATCATCCATTTTTCCTTTTCAGTTATGGCAGGTCCTTCTGCTTCTTCTCCTCCTCTGGGAAAACACGGCCACATTGCATTATGGTATACGGGAGTACAATAGTAGGGTACATCATATGTACACTCAAATTAGCTGCACGTTGTGGGTATTTTGTAGTGGACTGTATAGTGAATGAAATAACCACGGAGAATTTAAACACCACTGCAAAACAGCCAACACACTATATATAGTGCACTAGTTCCATTATAAGGAATGGTTTGGAACACAGCTTCTATCTCCTGCAAACGTCAGTAGCACTAACTAGAGCTGGAAGATATGGAGAAAATCAGATATCCCGAAGTTCTTCACCAAAATAATGGCGATATTGCGACCATATTGTAGGGTTGACAATGGGTGCTTTAACAAAATAAATCACAACCAGATTTGTAATATATAATCATCAGTACCATGCATATAACGACTAAGTGGGTGAAGGCAAATAATAGAACAGCTAGTAAGTTTGGTAAGTTCAGAGAATTACTTCACTTTACTGTAATGCAGCCTTTAAAACCAGGAAAAGACAACACTCGTGTCATATCACAATATTACGATAATAATAAAAAATACAAAGACAGGAATCAAGAAAAAAACAGTAGTCACCAGAATATTCCCAGCAAAATAGTAAAAGTTCGTGGGGAACAGGATTTAGAGCGTCATGAAGAGAACTCAGAGACACGCTGCTGTTTTTTTAAACCACATTTATCAAAAAGCATAATGCACATGAAAACTGGGATGTGAGACCTCAGCATTTCTGAAATCCTGACTATTGTGTTGGTTTTAGGACTCCGGCCTATGATACTGATTTGGACTAAGCAGGTGAAGACAATGAGCAAATCATTGCCTACACCTGCTCACTCACTTCTACTTCACATACAGGGATCAACGTAAGTAGAGGAGATAATAACTTCGGAGTCAGTGCGGTATGAAACTAACAAATATGAAGCTAAAACATTCCAACTCTTCTCTCTCATTCCAAAGCTCTGCTGGTTCAACACATTGTACAACAAATAACACACAGGCCCGCTATATTTGTCAGAAATCAAGCCTGCAGAGAGGCTGAAAAACAGTAAGAGGGAGAATGCAGAACCAATGTTGACAATCGATAACATAAAGATCCTTTCCTCTGATGTTACCTTTGTTTCTCTGCATGAGTGCTCAAAAAAAAAAACATTCCACTTCAGACACCCTGGGGCACATGTCTAACACAGGGACCCGCCTCCACCAGTAGAGGGCACTTGAGTCACAACCCATCTGGTTGACATATGCCAACGTAAACAGCACACTGCTACAAACACTCGAAAAATCACCACACCCACACCACAGCCACATAACACAGGCAGGGCTGCAAGAGGTGCTACACATGAGGCTATACATTTTAAGCTATTTAAGTGTGTGTGTGTGTGTGTGTGTGTGTGTGTGTGTGTGTGTGTGTGTGTGTGTGTGTGTGTGTGTGTGTGTGAAGAATATGGTTTCTCTTTTTAGGAACACAAAGACAAAGTAATTTTGACCAAACTAAAAATTCACATCCCTGTATAACTAAGCCAACTGTGCAATCTCCAAATTCTGCTCCTGCGTAAAGTCTGTATTGTAGCCTATGTATAAAATGGGTGATTTCTGAATTCATTAAAACTAATAAATCATTTAAATGAAGGTAGATTTTTGCTTTTTTTCTATAAATAGTCCACACAGCCTGCACTGAGTTTATATATATATATATATATATATACATATATATATTTTTTTTTTCATTGCATGCAATAATGAGATCAGGTTTATATGAAAAGACAACAATTGTAAAGCAGGACAAAAAAGGGATGGGAAAATGGTCATTAAAAGAAACTGAGAGTAAAGTAAATATTGTGTTTAAGTTGCCATGAAGTAGAAGGCAGCCAAGAAGTATGAGCTGTTTCATTGGAGGATTCTCTTTAGCATATTTGGTGGGCTTTTTTTGGGGGGAGAGGGAATGTCTTAATTTTGAAAACCCAACATTATACAGATGGGCAGCTTAACATTTACAGTTAAAAATATATGAGGAGAAAAAAATGAATGAAATACAGCTTAGACAAATGAGGTCAGGGCTATAGCAGACACAAAATAAAGCAGAATAGCCTGATGATGTCTCTCTGTGTCATGGTTCATTTAGAAAATGTAGTATTTAACGGCTGTTAAGTAAAGTGGTAAAACAGTTGTGAATATAAGTTTATAGTTTAGGAAAATATGTGCACAAAATAACTTTGGAATACAAAGTCTGTGTAATAGTTTGGTGTCTAATCTGTGGGAAAAGGTTATGGTTCAAAAATAAAATCACATTTCACAAATTTGTCACACAAATAACATAACAAACCAGTCACTAAATGTAAATAGCGCAGTGAATGAGGTGTTGAAGTCTCCTGGCAGGCTGACGACTCACTCTGTGTCAGGTCTCTATGGTGGGAACGTCTTCATTTCGGGGGAGGCATAAAGCTGTTACGCAGCAGGCTCATTCACTCTGGCTTCAATGGGACAAGCACAACAATGGGTGTGATCAATGTACGTAGAGCCAACAAAGAACAGATAAGGAGTTTCTCAAGGATCAACAAGCCTGCTTTACCATCTATACCCCCTTTGAAAACCCTGCCTGAATAATCTGATAGACTGCAACATTAGATCAGCATTCACCTAGTCTCGCATTGCCAGACCTTCCTCCACAGTGCTGCAGAGGAAGGTCTGGCTAGTCAACACAGCATTTCGGGATGGGAGAAAAACGTGCTCTGGTCTATTGGCATTTCTTTAAACCAATCACAATCTTCTTGGGCGGCGCTAAGCGCCAAACGGAGCAACAGTGCCTCTGCAAAATAGACTTAGGAAGGAACTTGTTTTGGTGGAACGTGTAAGTTGTTTTAGTCATGCAACAGAAAACTCAGACTGGACAGATAGTCTAGCTAGCTGTCTGGATTTACCCTGCAGAGATCTGAGGAGCAGTTAACCATAGTCCTCAGAAATCCACCAGAGTTTAGAATACCAACACAAAGAAAGCATAAGGTGAAATAAGGTGAACCTAGAAATAAGGACATCTGGCGGAATTTACAGTGGCAACGGAGCAATCCCGGAAGTGGAACGTCGTTGTAACAAACTAGCATTCACCTAACCCATTCTGCTGGTATTCCCTTTCAGCAGTCATCAGATTGTGTCTTTTCAACCTGCCTTCAGCCAATCAGAAGCATTCTGTGGGATGTTTAAAGGGCACAGTGGGCTCTGCTGTGGTATGGATCTGCAACAGATCTGACTTTTCTTGGCCAGTAGAAAAAAAGTTTATGTGAAAAGACAATCGGATGTTTTCTCAAAAGAAGAATTGCTCAGAATCACTTTTTTTTGCAATTCCAATCTGGGGTAAATGAAAATATGGGTCAAAATCAGGTCCCAAGACCCTGGAAATAACATGCACTGTATATTTAAATATAATAACTGCCATGACAATACAGTAAGAAGCAATTTTGGCACCACATCAGCCTTGCAGAGCAAACTGTTGCAAGGAGGAAAATGAGGCACAACGCAGGAGAGACAGCCCAATAGCTGACTTAACTGGTGTGTAGGGAGATGCCTTAAGTCAAAACTCTACAACGCATATCTTAATCAAAATGCTCACAGGAAGTGCATGCTAAAAATGGACATGAAAGCTAATTGTTATTGTTACTCGAAATTTCAGATATGGCAGATTCTGACATGAGCAGTGTGAATGACATCCAAAATGCTCAGGAATTTGTGACATTCTGTCAATTTACATTGCACAGTTGGACGCTGACACAAATTGGTGGTGGTGGTAGAGAGTAGTCCCCCCCTGAAGCGCTGTGAGTGTCTATGATAACACACAATATAAATGTTGTTATTATTATTATTATTATTATTGTTGTTATTATTATTATTATTATTATTATTATTATTATTATCGGTAACGTGGTTGTTGCAGAATGAGATTTGGACCAACACTACCACTATGTTCCGGATGGTGTCTGTGAATCTGT
This sequence comes from Gymnocephalus cernua, assembly GCA_023631565.1. Taxonomy (NCBI): domain Eukaryota; kingdom Metazoa; phylum Chordata; class Actinopteri; order Perciformes; family Percidae; genus Gymnocephalus; species Gymnocephalus cernua. Next base: position 22,327,711 of record CM042444.1, read on the forward strand.
CCCAGCTAAGGACTTTTGGGGAGATCTTTGCTACATGCTATTACCCCTATTTTCCACCGAGGGCATCTGCACTGCATTCCGGAGTCGAGCAATCGCAGCCATACAAGTCAATACTTGATATTCCACCAGCCGGTGTGTCCCAGAAGCGTGTGTGAAGCCGTTCTCCGCTCCGCTAAAGACACAGGCCAGGTCTATTTGCACGCGAGCAGCGGGCCGTTCGGACAGCTGGGCGGGAAGTGAAACAGCGACATCATCTAGTCAATTTACCAATTTACCCGAGTATCGATTGATCGATCTCAATTTGTTAATGTTAATGATAAATCCTCCAAGTACGCTAAAGTTAACCATGGCGTTCCACAAGGCTCAGTGCTTGGACCAATTCTATTTTCCTTATATATGCTTCCTCTAGGCAATATTATTAGGAAACACTCAATTAACTTTCACTGTTATGCGGATGACACCCAATTATACTTATCAATCAAACCAGATGAAATCAGTCAGTTAGCTAAACTTCAAGCATGCATCAAAGATATAAAATCATAGATGACCTACAATTTTCTGATGCTAAACTCAAGCAAAACTGAAGTTATTGTGCTGGGATCTAAACAACTTTGAAACGTACTATCTAAAGATGTAGCTACCTTGGATGGTATTGCCCTGGCCTCCAGCACTACTGTCAGAAATCTAGGAGTTATTTTTGATCAGGATATATCCTTCAATGCCCACTTAAAAAAAAACTCAAGAATAGCCTTTTTTCATCTTCGTAACATTGCCAAAATTAGGAACATCCTGTCTCAGAACGATGCTGAAAAACTAGTCCATGCATTTGTTACTTCCAGATTGGACTACTTGTAATTCCTTACTGTCAGGATGCTCAAATAAGTCCCTTAAGACTCTCCAGCTGATCCAGAACGCTGCAGCACGTGTTCTGACAATAACTAAGAAAAGAGACCATATTTCTCCTGTATTAGCTTCTCTGCATTGGCTCCCTGTAAAATCCAGGATTGAATTTAAAATCCTCCTCCTGACCTACAAAGCTCTAAATGGTCAAGCACCATCATATCTTGAAGAGCTCATAGTACCTTACTGTCCCACTAGAGCACTGCGCTCCCAGAATGCAGAGTTACTTGTGGTTCCTAGAGTCTCTAAAAGTAGAATGGGAGCCAGAGCCTTTAGCTATCAGGCTCCTCTCCTATGGAACCAGCTCCCAGTCTGGGTTCGGGAGGCAGATACTGTCACCACATTTAGGAGTAAACTTAAGACTGTCCTCTTTGATAAAGCTTAAAGTTAGGGAGTGAGGAGTTGCAGCATCTGCCTAGCCCAGCCCACCTGCTTCTCTGTCCCAGACATGCTTGTTACTAACCTAGCCCTGGGAGCTTGCTCCCCGGAGTCTTTATGTTTCTTTTCACCCAGGATGAAATCCCGGGATTAGGATGGCACCAAAGTCATGGTTCCAGCTGTGGCTGTGGTTCTGCTGCAATTCCCTGCTATGCCGTGCTGCTCCCTGCTACGCTACTACAACCACTATTTCTAGTTTCATTATCTATACTGTGATTGTTATTGCCACTGTTCATAACACATCCAAACGGCACGTCAGACACCACCTACCAAGAGCCTGGGTCTGTCCGAGGTTTCTTCCTAAAAGGAAGTTTTTCCATGCCATTGTTGCACTGAATGCTTGCTCTTGGGGGATTTGTTGTTTTTTTTGTAAATTATAGAGTGTGGTCTAGACCTACTCTATCTGTAAAGTGTCTTGAGATAACTCCTGTTATGATTTGATACTATAAATAAAATAAAAATGAATTGAATTGAATTGAATATACGTCTCCTCTACAACACCATGGACTCATTGATTCATCTTGGAGGTGGAAAAACATAATAATAAACCACAGATCCTATTTATAAGGACAACACCAGAAAAGAGAAGGCATGGAGTTTAACTGCAGGAGTGCTTGGAGTGGAAGGAATATACTAGCTTAATAAACACGTGATTGTTCTTTCAAGAACTTGTAGAGACAATAAAATCTATGAATCGGGCAGGCAAGACGCTCTGCTTCTGAGACGCTCTGCTTCTGAGATGCTCCATCTTCTGAGACGCTCCCGCTTCTGAGACGCTCCCTCGTGGTATGGCGCGTGGCGGAGGAAGGAACAAAACCGGAACGCAGCACAGACGCACCCAATGGAAAATCTGGGTGACACTACCATGGCTGTATCATATTTACTCTTTTACTGATGTCTCTCCTCTTCATTTTGTTGTTGGTACTGTAGTACTACTGTGTATTTATATACATTTACAGTTAAACTTGTATTTAACACTGTCTACAGTCTACAGCTGCCAATACATGATCTGAGGCAAAACCGTGAGGTAGGGCGCAGAGCAGAGAGGAAAAACACAGCGCAGGAACGATCTTGAGTTGGTTGCGCCTTGAAAGGTCAGTGGCAACTAGGTCAAAGTTGAAATAATATGAACTTAAAGCGAAGCGCATGGCGGCAATTCCGAGCCGTGCACGTTGCAAAGGAAATCTGCTGTGTCTATTTGGGCGGCACCGCTCTCCCCATAGGAAAACAATGGAACGGCAAGTACAGAGCTGTTTTACCGCGGATCATGTGTAGGTGGCTCAAGACATTTTCTACAATGCAAACAAAAAAGTTCCTCACAAACTAACTAACTAACATGCTTATTATAGACCAGAAAGCCAACTACTAGAGACAAAAAATGTCAAGTTTGTCCCGAGGCTATGGCCACAGAAAAGGCCATAATGTTTGCTAAATCAAAAGGACTTATCCTTTGTATGGTGGCCATTTTAGGTCATTTTAAGGCCCTGACTCACCAGGCCAACAGCTGACGTTGGACTATAGGTGAGCATCTGCCACACTAGTTTTTGCTGTGTCCCACACCGTTGGCACTTGTTGGCGGCTTTTCAGACAATTGAACATGCTGAATTGGAACCGGAGCCTGTCAGTGAGATAAATCACTCTGATTGGCTGTTAAGCTTAAGTGAATTAGTGCATGAGAAACGATAGTCAGGAAAGCAAGCAAGTGACTAATGTCAAGAGGGCGTAAAATCAAAAAACAAACTTTTTTATATCTGGTAAGATTTTATGTTTAGCCGTCGAGCTCCTCAGCCGTCCTCAAACTTGTTATAGTCGTATGAAAGAAAAAGAAAATTTCACCTTTGAGGAGGTGTGATGTATGAAATTCTAAATTACATAAATAAATAATCAATCAATATAAGTGATTAATTCTCTGTTTGTCTAAATAATTAGTCAATCAGTCAATCATTAATAGAAACCCCTGTACTATGGTAGAAATATTTGCATATTGTTGAAGAATCACATGTAAGTAGTATTTGACCTAGATCTTCTCAAACACAAAATATTTTTGCTTTTTTATTACAGAGTGTAGTGGGGAATTTAAGGGCTTCAGGGACATAGCTCTCTCCTACTTTAAGCCTCTCTATCTGGGAACAAGGAGACATAATCAGTGCTCGAAGTGGGCCGGTACGCACCGGTACGCAGTACCGGCACTTCTACATTTTACTCTTAAGCGTACCTGCACCTTTTCTTGCGTACCGCTACTTCTCGCATGCAGCCGGTACGCTACCACTGACAGAGAAAGCGTCAGTGTCAGAGAGACGACCCTAACGTTACATAAACTACACTACCCAGAGGGCACTACGTGTTTACATTTTAGATCTTTACGAATCACGTAAAGGCAAGCAGTCGGCCCACCCTATCAGAAGTTCGCTTCTCCACGGACGCTAGTTTGAAAAAGCTGTCAGCCTGACCGTAACAGATTTTTCACTGCTGAAAACCTAGAAACTAAAAATAAGTGTCGAGTTTATAAGTCGTTATGTTGGCCGCCTGGCTTCAGAAAGGTACTAAAAGAACGCGTGTGCCAGAGCCAGACACGTCAACAGAGGTCCAAGTCCAACCAGAAACATCAGGAGGTAGCTAGTACGATTCATGAGCTTCAAGCTAGCGTTGATGTGAGCGGAACAGCTGGCGTTAATGAGGAGTCTGCCGCTACCATAGACAGTATATAAAAGGCCGCTACCAACCTTAACGTTACACCAACGTCAACAGTAACGTGAGTAACGAAACACACGGACGGCCTGACTGTTGGTCAAAGGACCAAATGATGGATTTTTGCTCCACGAACAGCTGGCTTGTTTTTAATGATAACAAACTGGGCTGCAAAACATGATGTAGCAGCATCCCATCACTAGCTGCCCAGACAGAGAGGGAACTGAAGCTGTTCCCCCTGTCTCTGTCACACACACACACACACACACTCACTAAGAGTGACTGTTTTGCATCTGTTTGAGCACCAAATTATTGCTAAAATGAATAGTTTTGATGAATGAATGAATTTTTTTTCTTAACATGACTCCAACATATTAGCAAATATAAATCAGCTTATATGTGGAAAAAATAAACAATATTGATACTAGCCTATATGTAAATTAGTCGCTTAGGCCATCCATACCTAGTTAATAAGCATTCACTGTGCCACATGTATGTTTAAAACATGATTTTTTGAATAGCGTACGCACTAAAGTTATGTAAAGTTGTTTAAATAAATCCATACATTTATATTGTTAATAAATGACAATAAATTGTTGTTGTACCAGCAATATCTCCAAGTTTTGTTTTTCACTACAGAAATCTCAAATGTCATGATGATCTGCCAATGCAAGAGAGTACCGGCACCTCTTTTTCCCCACTTCAAGCACTGGACATAATGCCTGGGGGGCGGGGGTCACATAGAGCTCCATGGATCCCAACGCAGTGATGTCTTATTCAGTGGCTCATCTCTCATTGGAGAAGCTCTATAAGTTAGGAGAGGAGAGTCTAATGATTATTAACATGAATTACTCCCGAAGCCAGAAATCACAGACCTACAGTAACAATATGTCTTTTTTATGTAATCAGTTATGATTTATTTATATGTTGCTCAGTTCTGTAATTGGAACGTCCCTCTTTCCTGCACATATTTTAAGTAAATTTGATATTCAACCAAGAAAAAAATATTACTGTAACTTTTAAATGTAGATTATCAGTTACGGTACATCAAAAAGCATGTTACCAGTTTATTGTCACATAGGAGTAAATCTACATTTAAGAAGCTGCAATTAGAGAATTTTGCCTGTATTCATAAACAAATTACTCAAACCAATTAATCGATTATTAAAATTTGTTGATTATAGTTGAATAACTAAAAGCTCTAGCTAGATATCTGATTTTACATAGAATTGCTTGTTTTTTCCCAATAAATCATGATGTATAGCTATTTTTTGGTATAAAAATCAGCCTATTATTAATACTGTTAAAAACTATTTGGAGTAAGGGTACTCACGTAGAAAAAATCAAAAGTGCTCAGTACTGGTGAGTACCAGCCCATTTCAGGCACTGCTTAACAGGGATACTTTGCCGATTTAAAACCAGCTCTGTGTCACGGCAGTGTGGGCAGATGAACTGTGTTTGGCTTCCCTCCAGGGCTGAGATCCCTGCATGGTGAAGCAGCGGAGGTCCGCCGAGGTCCGCGAATGACACATTTTTCTTTATCCGGTAGATTGGGCGGACCTCCAATACTCTGAAACTCTGTGCGTTGCGGCGACGGGGGGAAGCCAAACACCGTTCATCTGCACACACTGCCATGAAACAGAGCTGGATTTAAATCAGCAAACTATCTCTTTAAGGGATATCATAAAAAGGCACCTTTATCAATAAAAATAATTGAGAAAGAAACTCTAAGAACAACTGGGAAGGTATATTTTTTCCAGGATTGGCAGAAGTAGCCAAAGTAAAATTACAACATAGAAACACAGATTTGTTTGTACACAACCAACAACTGCAAAGATAGAGAGCTGATTGCAGAATTACAATAACTCACAGACGACTTCATGTACAAACAAAATGTAACACTTATTGTCAAGCTACAAGCAAAGTGTAAAAGTATATGTAGTGGAGACCCCCCAGTTTCCTGTCATTCCAAAGTATGCTATCAAAAAAATCTAAGTGCCTAAAAAACATTGTCTTTATTTAACCTCATGCTGTTTTCTTTGATAACAAAGCCATGTTGTTGCACCAGTCAGCCTTGCCCAACACGGCGTCCCTCACCTCGCCGCTACAATCCCTGACTTGTCAGCAGACACGTAGGAAAACACAAGTGGAGCCTTGCGTAAGTGCTCCATCAGGCAAACTGTATCCAAACAATTCAGCTCTAATCTGCAGTGCATGTTCCATCAATCAGGCTGTCATGTGGTGATAGTGAGCGAGAGTGTCAGACAACACAAGAGGCTGAAGAGGAACAAAGTACTTCTGACCTACTTCCAGTCAACACACATTTAATCAGAAAGTGCTTTAAAAAAAGAAGCTCTTTACAAGGTGCTGAAAGACATGATTACAAACGTTAAACACATTATAAATGTTAAGACACAAGGCCAAACGTTGTCTAAGTATGATGATGATTGTGTGTGATTTTGTATAAATGTCTGTGTGTGGGCCTTCAAGGTCTGTTCCTTTCCAACGGTTTCCTCAAGTGTTTTTCTTTGTAACCCAGGAGACATTTCTGATGTTTATAAATGAAATACGGCTATTCTTCTTCATCAACAAGGGCTGTTAGATCATAGCTGCACGTAATAGTGTTCAACATGTTATCTTAAGAGAGACATGTAGGAATTCTTTCCAATCCACTATCATTATCATCTAAAGGAAGGGATTATGGTTTTAAAGAGCAACTCTGTCTTCTAAAAAATGACCCACCCACAGAACTAAACTGCAATCTAGCGAGAGTCGCACGTTGGTAAATGGTCAAAGTTTTAAATGTTGTGAATTGAAACAAAACTTCTTGGCTGGTTAGGTTTAGCATAAAAAGAACATGGTTTGGGTTGAAATAAGAATGTGTGTTACTGTTACGTGATTTGAGTTACGTATGTACGTAAGTTAAGTACAAAAAGTAAGTTAACTTATATGTAAGTAAAAATAACTCAACGTTGACACATTGTACACGAACAGCGGTCTTCTGGGTAAAAGTCCCTTGTCCATTTAACCCATCCATCCACCCCAACGCTGTCCCTAAGTGGACTTTGAAAGTGGACTTTGATTTGAAACATATTTAAGTTACGTGAAAAATAAATAAAAATAAATTATGTTTCCCTCGGAACATGATTGAACATTCAGTTAGTTTGTTTAGGAGACAGTGCTGCAAGGAGATATACAGCCCACCTGGCAGCTGGATACAGTGATGCCTGTATGTTGTGTTAAAAATAAGCTTATGAGAAATGAGTGGATCCTGATTAGATTTGTTTCTAGTTTAGTAGTTCTAGTTTGGGTTGGTGTTCAAATTTTCTTAGATTGGATAGTTTCACATGTAGAGTCAAATATGCATTCTGTTGAAATAAATGGTTAAACCTTGACTGTACTTAGTTTGCATGGACAGAATATTACACTTATTCTAAATTAAAGTAACTCAATTGCACTGTTTACATAGGCTGCTCCATTAATTTTCTATTTACTTGCTCTGGAGCGGAACCAATGACCCAGGACCCCCTCGCTCCTCCACAGTACATTTCACTGTCAGAGTTTCCGTCCTGTTTTCCATGTCAAATCCTTTTTGTCATGTTGCTACCATGGTTAAGTAAGGCTTAAAGAGAAGCATGTTTGGGGTTAGTTTATGTTGTAACCTTGAGGCTATTTTTCTAAAAACTTTGCAAAAAAACAATGCTTTGAGCTGTTAAATACAAAAATTGTTTATTTGTATTTTTACATTGTGCGTGGGTTTTCTCTGGGTGCTCCGGTTTCCCCCACCACTAAAAATATGTTCCCCTCCCTCCCCGTCCCTAACTAGCTGATGTGTGGTGAGCGTCTGGCGCCTGGCGTCGTAAGGCGTTGTATGGCTGCCGTGCATCACCCAGGTGGGTGCTACACATTGGTGGTGTTAGAGAGCAGTTCCCCCCCAAGCGCTTTGAGTGTCTATGATAAAGCGCTATATAAATGTAATAAAATAAATAAAATAAAATAATTTTTAGTGCCAGAGAGCCCTTTACTGGATGGAAATAAATCCCCAAATGGTTCCAAAATGCCACAATAATAGTAGTTGGCGACATTACACATAAATGGTATACGTTGATAACTAGCCCTCCGTTAAATTTCATTGTATTAAGGAAACAGTGTTGATTACATGGCAACTTATTTTGGAGTATTGTCCTATTTGGGTTGTCAGCAACACAAAATGACACATCACATATAGTTTATGTATAACTTGCCACAGTGGTGGTGACACACACAAACTAATCTACTGAAACTAAAACGTCTCCAGCTGATCTTTGTCAAATCCAATGAAAGGGATTCATTCATTCAAAAGGATTGAGCCCCTTCATGTTGTGATCCAGCAGTTGAGTGAATGGGGTTTGCTGATCAGTGTGCTGTGATCCTGGAGGGGGGCTTGAGGCTTTTGGGGTCATTGTGTTTGGAACTGTTGGACAGACAGACAAATCCCCACACACTGAGAGGTTGCAGATGCAGCACGTTACGGGAACGTTGCCTCGTCATCCCTGGATTAACCCCCACATACAAATCAAAGGTTATCTGCTGAGAGTAAAGAGCAGGGATGATGATACCAGACACGCACGCACGCACACACACACACACGCACACACACACACACACACACACACACACACACACACACACACACACACACACACACACACACACACCTATAGGGGCATAAGCAATTCTCCAACCGACCCGGCTCCCACCACATAGACACACAATTCCGGGGCTACAGTGTGTGAAAACCCCACACCACATCCATCACTGTCAGCTCAGAGCACTATGACGTCACTGATAACTCCCTGATTGATCTTTACCCTGCACAGGATCAAATGCTGAACTGTAACCTGGGTTAGAAACACAAGGTATGTATTAATGTCATTTTTTAGGGCATTACCACACTTCTCACACTACTAAAAGGGCAAAAGGCCCCCCAGTATGGTGGCAGTGAGAAGGGACAGCTGAGATACTAGGAAGAAACCAAACATCTTGAAAAAGTAAAGGCCACTGCAATGATCCACACAAAGTGCAGGACAGTCAGTGGTCTGTGGATGCTGAAATGTGGCCAAAAATGTTGTTTCATACATAAGTATGGTCTCGCATTGCCAGACCTTCCTTTACAGCGCTGTGGAGGAGGGTCTTGCTAGTCCACACAGCATTCCGGTATAGGAGAAAAACGTGCTCTGGTTTATTGGCATTTCTTTTTAACCAATCACAGTCGTTTTGGGCGGCGCTAAGTGCCGTACGGAGCCACGGTGCCTCTGCAAAATAGCCTCGGGAAGGAACTTGTTTTGGCGGAGCGTGTGTGCGTTCAAAAGTTTTAGTCATGCAACAGAAAACTCAGATTGGACAGATAGTCTAGCTAGCTGTCTGGATTTACCCTGCAGATTTACCCTGCATGTATTTTCTCCCAAGGTACACGCCGTGTACCAGCGACAGTCGCACTTTGCGGTTTGGGTTGAAATAACTATGTTTGTTACTATTACGTGACTTAAGTTACGTGCGTACGTAAGTTAAGTACATTAAGTAGGGATGCACCGAATCCAGATTTTTTGGGTTCAGCCGAATACCGAATACACTGGTTAAGATTTTGCCGAAACCGAATACCGAATTCTACTCCCATCCTCAGTCCATTAACACAGTAAACACATTAAACATACAATATGTAATTTTCTGCCGCTAGGGGTTTCTCAGTCAAAACAATGGATGTAAACAGACTTTTGATGAAGTCGTGAAGTGGCATTATGGGAGTTGTAGTTTTCATTGTTTAACACAATTGCCGATTAAAATATATCTGTGCACGGATGGGTTTATCCATTACAGTATTATCCACGTTACATTTAGTAACATTTATTCATGTCATTCTGATAAAATAGCTGCAGTTTCCCCCACATAATTACATTTTCTTGATTCGATTTGTGGTAGCTAGCTAGCTAGCTAGTTGAAGAGTTAGCGAGCAAGCAAGCTAACATTAGCCAGCAGCTTAAACAAAAAAGCAAAATCAAAATATATATTTCACGTCAGTGTCACTTTTTGGATGTTTTCTGCAACGGAGAAAAGGGTTTGTTGTAACGTTACTCAACACCGCTGAGAGAGTTACTTAGTGGCTGGGACTGGCTGCCAGATACCAGCCGATTTCCTACATCAATAGGATGGCTGCCGGGTGTTGCTTTCGGACTCTCCCTACCGTCACCATTTATGGGTCAAACGTAACTGTACAGAAGACCACTAAACGCTAAAGGGGGCTGAATTTCAGCACAACACCGTGGCCAGCCAGACTTGGATGCCTGTGGCGTTATGGTCTGTTTCCCCGACGGAACATAAGACTTTCTGTTACTGCCGTTAGCATCGTTATCACCCGTTGCTGGCTGTGACTGTCCTTCCTTTGCCGTACCTGAAGTTGCTGCATTTTGGCTGCTGTCATGCACAAGTCGTATTCTTTCGGATGGTTCATACGCAAATGTTTTAACAGCGGCGATGTTGTGTGTTGTTTAGGTTCCTTGCCACCATGAGACAAATCGGCATTGCAAATTGAACATATAGCTCAACTTGAATCACCTTTCTTTGACTGAAAGTACTGCCAAACCACATTTTCTGCTCACAAATTCCATTTTCACTTTCTCACAGCCTACTGCATTGAACAGTCCACCTATGTAAACACCTTCCCGTAATCAACGGCAGTGTCATTACGTCAACCAGCGTAGCGCGCATAGTGCGAGCGTAGGGTGCGGTTCAGTGGAAAAATTCTAAGGTGATCCTGGATTCGGTGCATCCCTAACATTAACTAAGTTAACTTATACGTAAGTAAAACTAAGTCAACGTTGACACATGGTACACGAACAGCGGTCTTCTGGGTAAAAATCCCTTGTACGTTTGACCCATCCATCCACCCCAACGTTGTCCCTAAGTGGACTTTGAAAGCGGACTTTGATTGAAACATATTTAAGATACGTGAAAAACAAACATAATCTGGTTAATAGGAAAATCACCACCAAGACACACATTAGAGCAGTGTTTCTCAAGAGGGGGTACTAGTGCCCCTAGGGGTACTTTGAAGTACTGCAGGGGTATGTGAGATTTTGTTTTATGCATAATTTCTAAAAAATATTATATCATGACAAATTAATTCAGTGATTCATTCTAACCATGCATTCAAGTGTTTTTTTCATTTACATGGTTGTTGTATAGTCTAAACAATAACATAATGATGTATTGAAATTGCATAGCTTTACAATCTAAAATAAAAGCACTCAAGGTCACCATACAAGAAAAAACAATATACTAGGTTAAAAACAATACAACAATCGTTCATAAAAGGTAGTGGGTATATTTACAAAGCAAACAAATCAGACCAGCAATTGATGTGAAGATATATACAGTAATCAAAGAGAATAAGCCAGTTTAAACAGGTGTGTTTTTAAGATAGTTTTGAAACTAAGGCTCATGAAGTAATTTAATTAAAATGTTAAATTACTAGGATTGTACTCAAGTATTTAGTTTCATTCAGTTTTGTTGGATTTGTCGGTGATTGTATGGGGATTATAGAATTGGCAAAAATAAGCTTCGGCTTCAGCCTATTCCTTTTTCGATTTAGCTAATGTGGCAACTTGTGGGAAATAAAATGATTCATCGTCATAAACAGGCTGTTGCACCTCTTTATTTAAGCTATTGTTCAGTGACTACTTGGCTGAAAAAATATTTCAAAGGGGGTAGATTACTAAAAAAGGTTTGAGAACCACTGCATTAGAGGAACTATTGAATTAGCTATTGAAGAAATTAAATCACTAATTTGAGTGTTTTGCCATTCACCTCTGGAAAGACTTTTTTTCTTATAGCAAGTATTGTGCACCCATTGCAGCAACATTATGTGGCTCATCGTTTCAACATGTATGTAAACTGCATGTACAGACTGATTCACAGAGCGATGCAGGTGGCAGCAGTGGATGGTTATGGATTTCCGTTCAGGTTTCCTTTTGCTTCTGTATTTACACAGATTCACAACATTGCTACAGGCTGTTGCATCAACATCTATTTACATTGCTGAAACCTTTGATGCTGTGTGAGTCACCACATCTGCTGCCATGAATAAACCAACTAACAGAATATTACGGCCCACATATAGAGCTGTTCACATAGGAAATAAATATGAAAAGATTCAGCTGGCAGCTCCTCTGAAACACAACGCTGTATGTAATCCTTTAAAACAGAGAGGCAGGCCACAGGCAAGGGATGTCATCACTATGTGCGCAAACTATTTGTTTTCCTGACATGAAAAATGAGGAGGGAAACGTATATGGAATATATTACCGGTATAGGAACATTTAATGTTTAACCAATGCAATGGAGAAGAACTGCTCTTGGTTTGTGTCTGACCTGATGGAAGAGCCACAGAGCTCCCGTTAATAACAGATTGCTCCGAAATGGAAAAACAACAGCATTAGTCATTTGTTTAGACACGTAGAACAATCTATATTTTACTAACAAGCAACCTCTTTTAGTCATGCAAATAATCACTATCACCTATGCTTTTTCCCAGAAAAAAACACATTTTACTTAGCCTGGTGACACCAGACCCTTGTCAGTTGTAACTGATAGTGGGTCTGGGAAAGATTCATTCACAGCTCGTTTCCAAAGGGGCGTCACCAATGGACGTCGCTCAAATGCCTCTGGGCGCAATTGGATAGTCCTTCAACCAATCAGACCAACGATCCGGGTGACGTAGCAGTGACAGCGGCATCAACGGGTTGCTGCGCTTCGGAGGCCGTCATGTTGAATGTAAACAAAAAGCTGCTTGCCGTCGCTGCGCTATCGTCATCGTGTAAAGCCTGCCTCAACGGTTGTGATTGGTGCCTCGATTTGGAAAAATTGGATGTGGGCTTGAATGGGCTCTTGGCCAGACGGACTTGAAGAGGAAATCTCAAATTTGCCAGAAGTTCGTCAGGGTTTTCCCAGGCTATGCTTTAATGCTTTATCGCCTCATATTCTTATGAGAGATACCCCTATCCTATTATCTCCTATGATCATAAACTCAATCTCAACTCCACGTATGTACTTTTTCTGCAGCGTTCAACTGACACGCATGGTTTTCCTTAGCTGTCTTCCTCGTCTGTCATCATTTTCTTTTGGTCAAACTACTGTTTCAGGTCAAGAAATAACGTAAGAAGAAAAAGTAGTGGTAATGGGTCATAATAGTGGGGGCATATGGGTTTTCTTGGATGGCACTGAAAAAAACTTGTTTTCACCCACACCCACTTTCGCCTGTCTCTTTAAGCCCCCCTAGTTGTTGCTTTAAACTCATTATCTTCACCAATGGAGGTCCTTGCACACAGTTTGTTCCCCTGTTCCTCTGATCATACATGTACAGAAGCCATTTTCAATGCAAACTGCTGTGATGGAGGCTCCTATAACTTGAAAGGTTCTCTTTAACTGTAAACCTGTGTATCCCCAGTGAGTCACATTCTCCACAGACTGAGACTGCAGAGACTTCCAGCTGTAGTGTAAGTATGCTGAGGACAGCAGCTACCTGAACCCCTTAGGCATACAGTATCATGCTGGATGGATGTAATGACTCATTGTCAGAGCCAGTGTATTCAGGTAATACACCACATCGGGCCTTTGTGTCAGACTGACACTGAGTTAGAAATGTCTTCTTGTATTCTTGTAGTTTAAGTGGAAGCTCTCTCTCTTTCTCTTCCCAATTATCATTTGCTGCCACTCTGTTCCCCTGACAGCCACCCAATTTTATATATTTTTAAACCCCTTTTCAGCAAACTCATCTCTCGCCTCGTCTGGAACCTTCTCTGAAGTGCATTAAGAGTTTGCCACGGCTGCAGAGGCGCGAGGTTAATCAAAATAAGCCTCCGCATGCCAACGCTGACCTGGAGCTCTATTAATAGAGACACCTAGATCCTAAGTGATGCTGCTGATTGGTGGCAGGGAAATTGAGGGCAAATGCTCTTTTGCCAGAATTCCCCAAAGTCTCCCGCTATCCCTTTCTCCCAGAGAGAGAGTAAAATGAATTAGAGCCTGTTTTCATCCCTGCTTGCTTTCTTTAATTCAGAAACCAATTACTTCAGATTTTCCACTTCAGGAGAGAGAGCAGCAAAGATAGAAAGAAATGGGATGAGAGACAGCGAGGCAAGAAAAAGCACAAAGACAATCCTTCTTGGACTTAGTTTCGTATGGAGATGCCAGTCAGGAAAATATATCTTTGCACTTCTGTTCCCTCGCTTCATGTACTCTACAACCCAGGATGACAAAATTGCATGATGAAATATCTCCCAACAAAACATTTTACCCTTGGCAGCATTACGTTTATCCCAAAAAATATGCATGAACATGGCATACTTATTGTGACTCCATGAAAAATGTATATGTTATCCTACCATGTAACTAGTTAGGGTGAGCTGCTGTTCTTCTACGCCGATTGAGAATACATTTCATTCAGTGCTGAAATGATTACATTGGAATGGGATTGCTTACACTCATTGCAGCAGCAGCAGCAGCAGTGTTTTCGTGATTCTGTATCTGCAGAATAGGCAAAAAGATCAAGTTACATTATGTATGAAGGCAGGAGTGGATAGACATCTAACATTACTCTGAGATGAAATATCCTGCCAGGCTTCCGCCCCTCTCTGACCCTGTGATCTACAGTAGGAAACCCCAAACTCTCATCTATTCTCTGTTCTCATCCATCCCCCTCGTTCTCTCCCTCCCTCTTCTCCACGGCTGCAGATTAGCAGTGAGACGTTTCACTGAGGCAGCTACCGCTACTGCTTTGGTTCAAATTTGCCTAAGAGCCCTTTGATGAGGAAATTACACAAGTACAAGGAAACTGCAGTGCACTTAAGCCACTCAGGTACTCAGTTTGATGCAGAAAAACATATTGGATTCACACTTAGAATATTGAACCTTGTTTTTTTTAAAGGGGGATCTGAACTACTGCTGAAATAGGCAGTTCAAGCAGCGTGTAACGTCATCCTTAAGACTTTCATGAAATCATCGTCATTTTTTATTTTGGAAAGGAGCAGTGGAAGAAGAAGCAGCAGCCGGGCTGTTAGATTACGAGTAGTCTGGACCAATGAAGGTGCGTTGCCAGGATAGGCAGGCCTGCTTGGTTCTTTCAGGGAATGATCGCATTTCCTCTCTAACTGGGACGATTTGGGACCGATTGGTGAGATTGCAGGGTAAATCCAGACAGCTGGTGAGATTGCAGGGTAAATCCAGACAGCTAGCTAGACTATCTGTCCAATCTGAGTTTTCTGTTGCACGACTAAAACAACCTTTCAACGTACACGTTCCACCAAAACAAGTTCCTTCCTGAGACTCTTTTGCAGAGGCACCGTGGCTCTGCCTGGCGCTTACCACCACGCAAGATAATTGTGATTGGTTTAAAGAATGGCAATAAAGCAGAGCACGTTTTTCTCCCATCCAGGAATGCTGTGTGGACTAGCCAGACCCTCCTCCGCAGCGCTGTGGAGGAAGGTCTGGCAATACAAGACTAATCTTGCAGAGCCATCGTCTCTGCCTCTGGAGCTTAGCGCCGCCCAAGACCATTGTGATTGGTTTAAAAAAATGCAAACAACCCAGAGCGTTTTTTTCCTCCTATCCCAGAATTATGTGTGGTGTAGCCAGACCTTACGCCAGAGCGCTGTGGAGACAGAGCTGGCAATGCAAGACTAGATTGAGAATTACAGATGACAAGTTTCATACCTCCAACTTCACGTTCAAATGTAAAGCAATATGATATCTAACAAGAAAAAAAAGAAAGAAATTTGAGAAACGTCTGAAGAATAATCATTGTTTTTTAAAGCAGGATTTTGATAGCCTTACCCTATAGTTCTCATTTTATCAGTGTATGTAAGGTTTTAGATTCTGGATCCCCTCTTGGTATAGACTGTAACTGGTCTTTGGTGAGCAGTTTACCAACTGGGATAATTAGAAACACCTGATGTCCATTAAGTCTGCTATGGAAGATTGAACCCAATTACAAAACTCGGACTTCTGACTTACTATGCGAAAACATTATAGAGCCAAAATGTTTTAGTCTTAGTTTAGCTTAGTTTAAGCGGATCGAAAGAGACAGCCGCCCCCCCCCCTCTCTCTCTCTCTCTCTCTCTCTCTCTCACTCTCTCTCTCTCTCACTCAAACTCAGACCACACTCAGATGAAACTGTAAAACTAGACAGCGCTGATCAAACATAAACCAAGATTAGGTTACTGTATTGCCTACTTCTCGCCTAAAATGTTTTCAGAAACACATTTTAGTGCACTGTTTGGCAGTTATCCGAGAGTTTGTGAACAGGAAATGGGCAGCATACGTTTTCCTGTAATGCGAAAACAGAGGCTGAAAAACTCAGATGAAATGGTAAAGGTAGGCAGCACTGATCAAACATGAACCAAGACTCTGTTACTGCATTGCCTATTCCTGAGCAGTTGGGGGTTCAGTGCCCGGGAGATGAACTGGCACCGTAGTTTGGTCCGATATGGACTTGACTCTCTGGTTTCCAAGTCTCTATGGACTGAGCTAGTACCGCCCCCCTGCCTAATAATAATATATAATAATCTAGATGCCACATTTTATAGCAGTCAGATTGCAGTTAGCTATAAATGAAGTTCTCTGGAGAGGTTATGTGATTAATACACAGGATAGATGGGTGTATGGATACAGCAGATTGACAGATAGATATGGTATACTGTGTGTCATTGTATCCCTCATTCATCCTGTTTTCATTTATTGGAAGCGGAGCTGAGCAGCTGTGGAGAAGGCCCTTCAGTGCCAGCCTGACATTAGGACTCATTCCCAGAAACTGAGACCTAATGTACAGCTGGCAGTGAGACGGTGTTGTTCTGCAGATAATTAGATATTGTTCCATTGTCAGTGATTGCGTAGGAAATGGAGAGAGGCAGCGTAGCAATTTCACAGACACAGCCTGTCCCTCAACTAACATACTTCATTGAGGAACTTCATGTAAGCATGGCAAAATGAGGATCAGGGGATTAAAGAACGTTTCTCCTCGCCTGTCAGCTATGGCCAATGGCTCCATGAGCAAGGCACACAGTGGACTCCTAATATCTGTGAATATATACATCAAGAAGAATGAAAAACAGTCTACAGCCATGCCCGTGGCTCCTCAAGGCTGTACTTAGGCACAACATGCTACATGCTGTTTAGCAAGTTCTTAGTTCTTAGCACTAAACTCATAGTATAGAGCGTGATGGGAATGGCATTAGTTTTGCAGGTATTTGGTCATACACCAAAATATTGGACAAATTAAACCAAGGCCGCCCAATTTGGGGCCTGTGCTCCCTTTTAGTCCACCATGGCATTTGACATGCTCATGCTTATTCTCCTCTTGTTTTGAAAGTGCTCTAAAATCCCAACCAGAGTGACTACAAAACATACATTGTGTGGAGCTAAAAAGTACTTTATCTGAGTTTGACGGAAATGTAAGGCAAAGTGCGATTAAACTTTCCTATTAAATTACATATGTAAGTTTTATCTACGAAGAATTACAATAATTACAGTATTCTACAACATCAACATTTATTCCTTGGTCTGTGGCCTTACGTTCAGAATTTGGGCACCTCTTAAACTTTTGACCTGATGATACAGGAACATTTAGAGGCTGACTCTGAAGTTTTTACAATTCAACCTGAGGGGAAGATGAATGTCTGAACCAAATTGTGTCCCAATCCATTTGGAAGGTGTTGAGATATTTCTCTGAAGAAGTAAACACTTTGACCTACTGGTGGCACTAGAGGAAACGCCAGGGGATTGCCAAAGTCATTATGAAACATCCTTTGGGCAAATTTAGGATGATCCATCAAACTTGCTGAGATTTAATTGTGTACCAAAGTGGTGGACTCATGGACCAACAAACAGACATTGCCATCCCTTGAGCTATGCCACAAGCATGGCTAAAACATTTAACCGTTTAACAATTTCATAAACTGCCCCACAACAGCTCCTCAATGGCCACCAGTAAATAAAATGGGACAGCTCACAGTGTGAATGTAAAAGGTTGTGTGACCAGCAAAAATGGGAAAAAAGATGCTTACTCTGGGCCAAAAATGAAGAATCAGAATAGACAAATACTCAAGTGGAGAAAATCCATTTAGACATTGTCCAGCATAGCGTCTTAGAGCGACTGCAACTGATAAAAAGGACATTCCAGAAAACTCTATCCGGACCTTTTGCTAGCCTCCAAGGTGACGGGGGTTTAGGCTGCTTCAGTAAATCAGGACTAGGACCAAAGATAGGAGGGTGCAAGGTCAGTGATCCCCTGCCCCTGGATCTTTTGGCATTCCTAAAGGCTGATGCTCTTTGCTACATTCGGAGGGACCCAGGCAGAGCAGCTGAACTCCCGGTGTTCAAGGTAAAGCCGTCTCCATGAAGAAGTACATAAAAGAGCATATTTCAAGGCCAGTTAGGCAGGCTAAAGTGGGCCAGGCCATTAGAGAATAAAGATGTTTTATGAGCAGCTGAGGAATCACAAGAGTATATTAAGACTCTAACGTAAATGAATTCTGACCATCACTGCAAAGAGGTTTCTTATTTAAATTGCTACTGTAGCTGAAACTTAACATGCTCAGTGATGGTTCAGGATGTAACAGAGATCTCAGTGAAAATAGACATTTCTGCAAACACTATATTTGATAGTAAATTTCTGATACATTATTTCATCTGCCAACAGTAGATCCAGTTAGTCAAAATGGGTCAGGTCATTTGGGAATGAGAATCGTTCAGAAGCAACTGGAGGAAGAGCCAGGAGAGTTTACTAGGAATCTCATCAATATAAATTTTAAAATATAGCACTCATAGGATCATTTCTTAACCTTTATTTATAAGGGAAAGGGCTGCTGAGAAAGCTTTTTCTCTGCTTAGCAACTCGTTTCACATCCAGTCCAGGACGTTTTGTTATAGAATACAACATGAGCTGCAAAAGGCTCTTGTCAGCCTGCTAGTGGGAATTATAATTAGAACTTTTTTAATTGGCTCAAATATTTCCACATTGGCGTCATGGATCCTGGAAGTATGTCCACCCCAGCAGTAAATCTGGCAGCAAATCCACAAACTCTGTGATTATCATTATAAATTCCAGCTCGTTTAACATGTGAATGCTTCCAAGTAATATCAACAAAATATTGCTCGTCTTCCACTCCTTCATACATGACATGTATGTAACCACAGTCATATCTGGTGCACTAAAATAGCAGAAAGGAATTTACACAATGTTCAGTTTTGAACATCCCAAAGTCAAATGACATCAAATGTACATCTTTGCACACCTAAATGTGAGAAGGGAGAGACGTATAGACCAACAGAGCTCATAAATGCCTATAAATACTGTATGAAATAAACCCGTCTGACAAAACTTCCACATCATTTCCACACAAAAATCTGATGCTTTTATTAACTTTTATTTAACCTGCAGTAAAACTCAATGAATCTGACCTTAAAGCTGCCAACACAGCCTGTAACACTCATGCATGGGACAAACAGTCCATGACAAGATGCACTTCATTACTGCACATTTAATTACAGTTCTGACTGTAAGCTTCTGATAATGCCAGACATGTTTTTTTGTGGGGAAAAAAAAGACATGAAGTAACAATGTCCTTGTAGATGGATACTTGAGTACGAGCAGGTCTCTTGTCACACCATTATTGACCTGCAATAATTAGAGAACTTCCAATGTAACTGAAAAAGTTACAAAGTACAACATTCCTGCGTGTTACTTGACTAACAGATGAGACCAGGCCTGCCCCTGGTGATGTGGGCCGTGTTTTTCATCAGAATGTTGTGTTGGACGTCCAAGTGACAACTCTGGGAATGCTAAAGCCACAGAGCCACAAACAATGCTGAGACGATAAATAAATGAAATAGCTCTAAAACCGCAAGTAGCCCAGAGGTCCATTTGGGTGAATTTATCCCTGAAGTCTAAAGCCTGGGGAAGTTAATTGAAGCAATATAAATGTGTTGGGACTACCACAAACTGACCTGGAATGCGATGTAATTGTAGTGTACAGTTGGGACTTCATGCAGCCGTGCGATGATGTGCGAGTCAGATAGGGTTCTTGGCAGACCGAGAGCAAAGTTCCACTTTCAGGGAAACGAGACAGCTGCAATTGTCTCCCAATAACTCAAACTGTTTCCAAATGTAATATGTTTGCATGAATGCTTATTATAAATTCAGCAATATTTCTTATAATTCGGTGGTGGGACAGAGCATGCTACGTCACAGAGATGGATATTTGTTAAATAAAGACTAAAAGCCAGTGCCTGCAGGACTCGGCTGCAATTCCCAGATACATGTTCTTATATAATTAGAACACAGTTTGTTTGTTTGTTTGTTATTTAGGATCCTCAGCTAAATGAGCTAAATTATAAGACAGAAACTAAACATACACCATCATTTCATAACACAACTCATATAAAATAACAAAATACACACATAAGACAAGGACAGACACATCGGTGCAGTCATAGGCCATCCTTACATTCATGTTGAACACATTTTGAAGACAGGTACATCAACATGCTATCGTCACATGACATCTATCATCCTCTCAGGACACATCTCACAATTGAACACACATTCATATGTAGGGGGACCTGAAGCGGGAAAAGTTCTCTAGTGTTGCTTTAATTAAACGCAGTTCTTACCTTTAACTGTTTAAACTAAAATACACGTATTCAGCATTATATTGCTTTATCCAGATTCAACAACATTTTGTGTGGTCTAGACCGAACATAAAAAGCAGTGTCAATTATTTTATTGTTTACGTGTAACCCTTTTCATTATGAACTTCTCCCATGTCCAAATATGGTCTCTCTTTTAATCGGTCTAGTCCTTCTCAGTATCTGCTTTTTCAGTAAATCTTTTCAGCAGGCCAACAAAGAAAAAAATGTTCACCTTTTCATTTCTTTCGTTATTTTTTCCACCTCGGACTTCTCAGGATGTAATATAAGTCTTCATATAACTATAAGTAAGGCTCATAATTTATAATTTTATATATATATATATATATATATATATATATATATATATATATATAATAATACATGTTGTGGGGAGTCTAAATCAAAAAGGGTTCAAACTCCAGCCGGGGAACATCATGCATGTGGTCTGTAAATTTGTGAGTCTTCGAACATGCTACTGGAGCTGTGAGCTGGTTGCCAGCAATCAACTTCTCACAGTGTTTTAAAAGATTTCAAACGGTTTTGTAACTGAACCTCTGTTTCCTCTGCCAGCTCTTTTATCTTTCCCTTTTTCTTCTTTCAGGTTTACTGTCTATCCTTTGGCATCAAAACCACCAGTCAGGATTTTGACGAGCTGGCAGATGCTACCGTACATCCTTTTCTGCCCGAAGACAAAAAGGGAATCACAGTCTAAAAATAGACGGGATCGTTTGAGAACGCCTTTGATGGGGCCAGTGCTGCAGAAGGAAACAACTAATCCTCATAACTAATGTCCAGAGTGAAGAGGAAGATTGTTTTGGACCATCATCAGAGCAGAGCCCTCTCAACTCAAACCCCTGCAAGCAGGGGAAACAGAAAGAAAGAGAGTAAACCGCCATGTGCTCTCCATATGCTTCACACAGTGAATGAGGACTCTGGATTTCCGCTGCAATGCTTCAAACAGGCCCGTCTCTCCCTATCATTCTTTCACTATCACCCCCTCTTCAGAAGTCTAAGCCTCACAGAGCAGCAGAGTAGTAGTAGTGACTAGGAAAGTGTCCACACATATGTGTGCGTGCGTGCGTGCGTGCGTGCGTGCGTGCGTGCGTGCGTGCGTGCGTGCGTTTGTCAAGTGAGATGAAGTCAGACCCGATAAAAGACATCGACCAACCAAGAGGAAGATGCAAAAGAGAGAAACTGAAATTTACAACAAGCTATGAACATAAAGGTGTGCAAACAAACATGGATTTTAAGGAACGTGTTGAAAGAAAGAAAAACAGAGACAGGCAGTGAGCTGGATAATGTATGTGTAAGATTTGGGTAGAGCAGCAGATCAAGCAAGAGTGTAGAGAGCAAGAGACAGAACAAAAGAGCCTGAGAGAACAAGACAGTAAGCAAAACACTCTAAAGGTGTGCTCAGACTGTGCAAAGTGAATGTTAGTGGTGATCTGATTGCATGTTACGTTGCTGCAAAGACAAGTGGACCCAAAAAAAAAGATGTGAATGTGCACTGGGTAATGCAGATTGAGGTGAAGAAATACACAAAGAGGAACATAGGAGAGAAAATGGATGTAAATATGAAAAAGAACTTTCTGAAAATAACAGAGTGATGCTGCTGTGATACACATACTGTACACCAGCACTGTACCAGTATCAGGAAAGTAACTACTTAAGTTACTTGTGAAAGCTACTTTAAACATCTATTGCACTATATTTCAAGGGGAAATATTACATTTCAAACAGCTGGGTACAAGTCTACTACTACTTAGTTCAGTTAGGATTTCGCATACAAAACATAACATCATCCTAACTCAATGTCTGCTTATTTACTCATTGTGATGTGCATTTTTCTTAGAAAACAATTATTTTTTAGAAGTCTCATGATATATTGTCTCTAGAAGTGTATCATTCAACTTTTGCTTTTGTTAAAGAAGGAAGAGAAAATCAGAATACACGATACTATTGAAATCGCAATACAAATCCAACCGGCACCCATGTATCGTGAAAGAATGGAATCGGGACAAAAGCACATCGTCGCAGGCCTAGAAGAAAGTGAGGCGAAGCCTAAGATCAAACAAGAGACTGATAGACCAAGAGATTATACTGAAGAGTTTGAGAGACATTAAAGTGCTCTATCTGTCTTACCTAAGGTCTTGCCCCCCCGGCTCCATATGGGGGATTAGGACACTCCAGCGTGCCTGTGTGCTATTTGACCCCTGAACATCGCCTTACAGGATTAAACTGCCCGCAGGTGATTTATTATGACATGTTGGACAGGGCAGATGCTGCACAAGAGATGGACAATCCTCAGTGCACATAGTGATGTTCAAGTGCAAATGTTTTTTTAAGTCATTATAGAACATTACCAAGAATATGATGTAATTCAAAGATATATGCAAAAGGTTTTAGATGCATGGAAGTCACCTCTGATTCTTCTTTTTATACTGGCTGACTTGGTTAAAAGTGAAAACTTGGGGCATACAACTTATTAAATGTAGTTTTAGTGATATGAGTGTCAGAAGCATACTGAGCGAAAAGACGCAGCAGAGATGAAGAGTTGTGATGTTTCTTTGAACTTGATTCCTCTTAACTGTGGTACCCCTTTTTTATTTCTTAAATGTCAGTTACCCAAAAGCACTTCTCTCCAAGTCTTTTTTTATAGATGGAGAAAAAGTGTCTTTCCATTTTCAGTGACACCTGATCAAATACAATGTAAACAAGCTGGGGCGGGGCTAGAAGGGGGGCACAGGGTGGCACCGTAACCCCCCCCCCCCCCCCCCCCCCCCCGAAATATGATTGAACCCCCCTGGTGCCCCCCCGAGTCCACTGGGCTAGAGTGCTGTCAATCTGACAATTGTGATTTCCATTGGATCAGAGTACTGTCACTTGGCTGCCTGTTCTTCCATTTTCCCCAGCCCTTGTCACATGACCAATTAATGTTTCCATGGTGAATATCCAAAATTGTGATACCATGGAACCAGCACTGGAATTGTTTTTGTTTTTTTAAAGTGGCAGACCAAGCCTATAGAAAGTCTGTATTGTACAACCCCAAATCAGAAAAAGTTGGGACAGTATGGAAAACACAAATAAAAAAAGAAAGTAGTGATTTCTAAATGTACTTTAACTTGTATTTCATTGCAGACAATACAACAGCACATTATTTAATGTGTTCCTCATGATTTTTATTTTATTTTTTTTTCAAAAAAAACAAAATTCCTATTTTGGTTCTTGCAACACATTTCAAAAAAAGTTGGAACACTAAAGCATTTACCACTTTGTAATGTTGCCATTCCTTTACACAACACTTAAAAGACGTGTAGGGACTGAAGACACCAAGTGAAGTGTTTCAGGTGTAACTTTGTCCCATTCTTGCTGCAAACAAGTCTTAAGGCGGGCAACAGTACGGGGTCTTCGTTCTTCAAAATGCACCACACATTCTCCATTGGAGACAGGTCGGGACTGCAGGCAGGCCAGTCAAGTACCCGTATCCTCTATCCCTTCCACAGCCAGGACTTTGTAATGTGTGCAGAATGTGGTTTTGCATTATCTTGTTGAAATATGCATGGACGTCCCTGGAAAAGATGTCTTCTTGAAGGCAGCATATTGTGCTCCAAAATCTCTATGTACTTTTCAGCATTAATGGTGCCATCACAGAAGTGAAATTTACCTTTGCCAAGGGCGCTGACACAACCCCATACCATGACAGACCCTGGCTTTTGGACTTGTTGCTGGTAACAGTCTAGATGATCCTTTTCTTCTTTGGTCCGGAGCACACGGCGTCCATTTCTCCCAAAAAATACCTGAAATACTAATTCATCTGACCACAGTACACGTTTCCACTGTGTGATGGTCCATCCCAGATGCCTCCGAGCCCAGAGAAGTCGACGGCCCTTCTGGACACTGTTAACATAGGGCTTCCTTTTGGCACAGTACAGTTTTAACTGGCATTTGTGGCTGTAACTACGTATTGTTGTACTTGACAAAGGTTTGCCAAAGTAGTCCTGAGCCCATGTGGTGATATCGCTTATAGATGAATGACGATTCTTGATGCAGTGCTGCCTGAGGGATCGGAGATCACGGTTGTTCAGCTTAGGCTTGCGCCCTTGTCCTTTACACACTGAAATTCCTCCTCATTCCTTGAATCTTTTAATTATGTTATGCACTGTTGAAGGTGAAATAAGCAAATGTCTTCCTATCTTTCTTTGAGGAACATTGTTTTTAAACATTTCAATAATTTTCTCACGTATTTGTTGCCAAACTGGTGATCCTCGGCCCATCTTTGCTCCTAAAGGACTAGACCTTTCTTGGATGCTGCTTTTGTACCAAATCATAATTACAATCACCTGTTGACATCAACTGTTTCAAATCACATCATGATTTAACCAATTTACCTGATTACTAGCCCTAAATTGCTCGTGTCCCAACCTTTTTTGGAATGTGTTGCAGGTCTGACTGACAGGAAATTATGTATATTTACAAATTAAATTAAGTTGACCGGACAAAACATGAAATATTTTGTGTTCACATTGTCTTCAATGAAATACAAGTCAAAGTACATTTAGAAATCACTACTTTCTTTTTTTATTTGTGTTTTTCATACTGTCCCAACTTTTTCTGATTTGGGGTTGTATTTGGATATACAATTTGCTTAAAATGAAAATGAGTGAAATTAATAGTGAAGGGAATGTTTCATTTAGCAGAATTACATTGTGTAGTTTTATCCTATCCAATATTTCCTACATTTCTAAGCAGTATTTCTATGCTGTATTCTGGTAAAATGCCCCCCCGACTGATTATTGGGTTTCCTGTAAAAGGATAATGAGCCTGAGTTCCTGTTCACAAATGTGGCAAGGTGGCTGAAGTGGTAGCACACAAATTCCTTCATCATTACTTCAGGAAAGACCAACCAGCAACGACAGACTCATAAAAAGGAGATATTATTCATAACTAAACTTTTACTTGCTTACTCACTGTGGACTCTGGAGTCATTTTGGCTCTAAAGATTTGAATTGTGTTGAACACTTCTGTATTTTTAACTGCAGAACAAGACACGGAGGCACAACAGTGCTTTTTTGTGTTAAAGACTCAAGGTTCAAGATTCAGCAAAACACAGAAATATGTGAAGCATGAACAAAATTATGAGCATAGCTCCTTTAAAAACAGAAACAAAACATGGTAATAAAATAGAGCTCTATGAATATAAATATATATATATATATATATATATATATATATATATATATATATATATATATATATATATATATATATATATATAAATAAATAAGACTGTATATAAGAAGATAAGAATAAACCAATGTCCAAAACGAATATTATCTTAATATGAGCTGTCACCTTCTTGGGATATCTGTTTCTTCCCCCTTATAATAATTTGAGACTTTTGGATGACATTTAACTCCAGGATGAATTATTCACTACATGAAAAAGGTGAAATAAATGATTGCTGGCATGTTAATAAAACTCGCTGACAGATACTGCCATTATTGGCTATCTTGGGACAATAAACTTGCATGAGAAATGTCATTATATTATTATTTTTACTTGAATATTCACTTATTTCCCCCAATGCACCGCAGCAGCAGCAATCACCCTCTTCATATGGTCCGCATTATGAGCTAACTTGTTCTTATTTCAGTGAAACGATATGACACAACGAGACGTGAGGTTTGAGTGGAACCAAATAAGACTGAGACCTGTCCAATTAAAGGCATTCCTGACGTTGTTTCGGGAGAGGGATATTTTATTGTTTCCTCGTGGTAAGTCTTCGCAGCTGCTGCAGTGTTGGTGGTGGCGAACCAAACAGTCAGGCATCAATTTGGTCTAAATCGAGGAAACGTCACAATCAGCAAGAGAGAAAAAACATTGAGGAATCCAGGGATTTCCTGGAAACCTCAAGGGCGTGTGATGCATCATTACTGTCTTGTTATATGAGGCACAATCAAAACACTCAACGATATTACACGGATGAGCATTTGTTACCTCAGGAAAGAAATTGGAGAAAGTATTTATTTCCTCATTTTCCAGATTCCAGATCCTTTGTGGAATGGCTACAGAGGTGTAAACACAACTCCCCGTGGTGCAGAGAGACTGAGTTTCAGAAAATGATTCCTTCTCCATTTCACATTCCTCCACGGGCAATGAAGGGCATCTCTCAAACTGAGGCATATTACAGCAGTATGGGGAAAGAAAGACAATAAAGGTGCATACAACGTTATCCTTTTTTGGAACAGAAGTGAGCAATCTGGGATGTGGTGCTCATGCTCCTACACAGGTAGTTACAGTGTGACATCATCTTGTGTTTTTCTGGCTGTTACATGAGCGGAGGAGCAGAGCTGAACACTGGGGGCTCATGGCGGAAGGTCTCGAAGTAGCTTCACTGCAGTGTGTGTGTGTGTGTGTGTGTGTGTGTGTGTGTGTGGGATGCACTTCTGCAAAAAATAAATACTGAAATATTTCAATGGAATGTTGTTGAACATGAGCTGGAAGGAAATAACTTGTTTCCCTCTTTTTGGATAAGCCTGCTTGATGTATACATGGACATTGTTGTAGTTACAGTTACAAACATATTTCCATTTGCAAAAATCTGCAACCTGCTCTTATGGTTGCACTTGCTGACTTAAAGGCAGGGTTGGTAACTATTTCCAATATACACCCTTTTATTCATATACGTATATGGCATGCTGTTAAGGAAAAAATAAATAAAAAAATATATAGGATAATAAACTTTGAATATATTTATACATTTAGACTTTCATTCGGGACAAAAGGAATGTTGCAGTCCAGCAAAGTGCTGCCGCGAGGAACTAAACACTGAGAGATGCATAAACACACTGTGAGCCTTAGAGCCTGAGCTCAATGCGTGTCGTAGCCACGTTGCTAACAGTAGTCATGTTGGTTTTAAACATTCAGTATGACAGTATTAGCTGATTGCTTACCGGTGAATGAGACATGAAGTCAAATGTCGGTCCTTTCTCCGCTCTGCTCTGAAGCAGCAACGGAGCCACAAGGAGATGCTACATTCAAATCTTGCTAGCTTTTCAACATTACCAACCCTACCTTTAAAAGAAAAGCACAATAGCTTGTTCTGCCCTCCACAGGACAGAACCATACATGTTGTGTGTGCATGTTAGTGTTAGTGGTCTGTAGCAGATAAGAGGTGCTACAAACATTTCCTAGATGCAGAGCTGCTCTAGACGGAGAAAATAATGTTATTGATTTTTCTGTCCTCAGTATGCGTGTAGGTGCACAGCCACGCAGTGAGCTTAAAACACTTCCATTTAAGGTTGAAGACAGCACTTTGCCTTTGAGGTTTTAGAACAAAACAAAGCAAATCAGAAAATAATGAGATAGAATTAACAAGAGTTGGACTGAGGGAAGGGAAAACTGAGTCAGTACAGTAACAAAAATATACCAAAACAATAAAGTAAGGCCTATAGACTCAATTATTTCCCCCCTCATGCGGGATTACCAATGCAAGTACAACATCAATCTATTCGATGTACAACACAGTCATTTATTTATGTAGTAGCCTATAGACCGTGTGATGTCGTGCTAACACAAAAATCCCTTCCAGGTAGACAAATGTCCGTTGATTTGGAGTGCAGAGATATGTGAAGTTTGCAAAATTGTTTGTTTCTGTTTTCAGCCGTAACTGTAACGTTTAAAGATGTAGAGTTAAACACAATGTATCTGACGTTTCTGCTGCACTTTATTTACTGGGTTGCTTTGCTAGCGTCTTTGATAAACCAAATCTAGCGATAGGAACAGCAACATCTCATCACCTGTTCGGTCGGACTGACAGGTAGTTTGGGTGGTGTCATTTTCTTTAGTCTGTGGCCCAACAAGTAAATTAGGTCTCCAACCTAATTTGAGTTAGTAAAAATGTTAACATATGAAAGCATCAAACATGCATTTTAGGTGAATGAGATGAGAGTATATCCAGTTGCTCCTTGGCCCCGATTGCTCAGCGCCGTTAAATTGAATGTACAGGACGCAGGAGGTTTTCTACCTGGAAGTTATTGTAAAGAAAGATTGTGATTAGGTCTATGGAACTGTAGCAGAAGCTGTTGCTACTAGTATTGTTGTTAGGAGCCAAAATTCGCAAACTTAAGAACTTGTTCACTCTTCCCTTCATAGCTACATTTTCAATACTTGCTTCATTGGAAGTAAACAGCATAAAGTGCTGAGTGATAGCAAAAACAGGACAGTAGGCTCCAGTGACAGTGACAGAAATGACAGAAAAATACAGGCTTTATATGTATTTTAAAGTTGCCAAGGTCTATTTACATATACACTGATGTCATTTCTCAGTGAAGCACACTGATGTCATTTCTCAGTGAAGCAGACCTTTATTTCACTTGAATGACATAAAAACAATAAGCCTATTTTCTATATGCAAGTCAAGTTTTTTAACAATGTACGTCAACTCCCTGCTTTAAATTTATATGGCCAAATGAATTAAGGGCTGAGGCCTGACTGTTCTTAAAGACTCTATGGGCCATATTTTCTCCTGTATAAACACAACTGCACAGTAGACCGCACTAGATATTGCTTTCTGTCATGGCAATAACATCTTAAAAATACAGCACGGAAGACAAAGGAGAGGGCAGTGCTAATCCAATTTGCAGAAGAGAACAACTCTGTCGAAAAAGGGGCGATAAACTGTAATCCAATCTAACAAATTACAGATTCTCCCTTTTATATCAATAACAGAGTGTGTGTGTGTGTGTGTGTGTGTGTGTGTGTGTGTGTGTGTGTGTGTGTGTGTGTGTGTGTGTGTGTGTGTGTGTGTGTGTGTGTGTGTGTGTGTGACTGCAAGCGTACAAGGCTCATAAGAAAATAAGCGGCAGAAAGAAATCTATGAGAGCTACATCTTAAATCATATAACAGTAGAGGTGAGCGTGATCATCTTGTCACAACTACCTACTTTTTGTCACATAGAGATTACAGTATTTCTCAATCGCTTTGGTACATTGAGTTACTATTAAACTTTATCAAACAATATGATTATTTATATGAACATTAGGTCAGTTGTTCACATGACTTTAATCATTTATCAATGCTTTGGCTTAAAACGCACTGAGTAAGCCTTGCAGATCAAAATAATTTGCATTATTTTACTATTGAATCATATTACTCTCAAATGCAACTATACACATGTCCATTGTGTGGGTAACTATCACCCTTTCAGAGTACACTGTCATTTGACAAGTTGTCTTCGTATTTTGATTGTCTCGGTCTAAGCAATGATAAAGGAACCTTTTGTGTTGATGGCAATGATTTATTCATTGATGGATTTAATTACATTTGAAACATGAGTTCATTCTTTTGATGGAGTAATCACCTGTTGCAGGTCCTATAGAGTGGTGTGCTGAATGTACCACGTGATGTGAGGACTGTACTTTTGATAACTGAAAGTTTGTTTCAGTACCTGTGCCAAATCGATTGAGAAAAAACTGTAATTATCTGGGAATGTTTAATTACCCAGCTGGCAGATGCAACATTAAGCACTTTGCATCAATTAATCAACGGCACCTTAGCTTCTAGTATCTTTACCACAACAAATTAATTGTTGAGAAGAAAGTCAGCCGCTGCCAGATTTCACCACATTTTATACACAACAACACAAAACAGGACACGGGCGTCGTTCTTCCATCACAGGTTTAGGAATGTCCGACAGTCAAAGGAAATCACACTTGTTAAATGAGAAAACAAAAGTATTGCCATTGTAAAGGGGAAAAGGTGGTAGTATCCTTTTTTGTACCGTGAGAGTGTGGAAAATTTTATTTTGAGACAAATTAGCACCACAACTACACTAACACTGGCACAAAATAGGCTACCACGGTTTACACTTGATCATTTCAAAGTGACACAGGTACCTGGACAAAGACATAGTGGAACAATAACATTGATCAAACTGATGAAATGCATATCTTATTGTGCAACATTATTAATTTGGTATCTTTAAAGCATTATGTGCAAGAACTTTTTGAGGACAAAATAATGATCTCTTTTTAAAGAAAGTAATCATAACATTTTCCTATAAGGTTTAATATAATTTCAGAATTTAAACCCTGCTAATGCGGTGGTATTTTTTTTACAGCAGTGTCGTTAGTACTTGAGATTGGTCTTGGTCTCGTCTCGGAATCGATTTTATTTCAAGACCACAACTTCAGGGATATCACTAAATTGCGTAAATAGTGTGTTGTCTGATTTATGTGTTAACATCATTACTGTGACTGGATGTAAAACTTCCTGCTTCAAATGCAACCAATAACATGACTCATTTCTAGTTTGAAATGTGTCACTGTTAACCCCCGTTCTCCGCCCCCCTTAACACACACTCCCAAAGTAAATGTACGTGACAGGAGAAGAAACCAGCCACATCCTCGGTAATAATATTTTATTTATTACATTTTATTCATTACATTTGTTTAAAGAGTTTATTTGCAAAACAACATCTAGAAGAAAACACACAGCAGTGTGTAAATTCTGCAACGTAACACTAACCGACATAGCTGGGACCACCAAATTTTTTTATTGGCACTTAGAAAGGAAGCATAAAGAAAGGTAAGTTAAGTGTAAGTGACGATAGCAAAGCTAGCTAGCTAAAGTTATGAATCTGCCTCTGTACCAATAATCACAAATCTCTTCACCCCTCACCCAAAGGGATTTAGCGAATATTAGCTATACATATAAGCTAGGTGTGTCTCAAACCCTCACAGTCTTGACTACAACGTGTTTTACAGTAGAGGTTGTATTTCATTGAAGCACTGGCAAAACAACAAAGTCAAGCTTTTGATTTTCCTGCAAACACTCTAGAGGTGATCACACGTCTATGAAATGACTTAAATTACTTCTTTTTAAATAAAAGGAAAACTGTCAGTAATAAAGAAAAGCAAAATGACTCTTTCGATTTCACAACTTGTGGAGAATTGAATTGAATAAGATATCCACTTATGCACAATACAATGAATTTTCATGGTGGATCATGTGTCACGCTGTTTACTGTTCACTTGTACGGGAACACTCTGGATCATTTCCATCACTCTGACAACAAGCACCCTGCATAGCTTGTTTTCTTTGCATACTCAGACTTCTTCTCTTCTCACACTGTTGGAAAAGGAACGATTTATTCCAGGATGTAATGGATTTGTTAGTTGGTGCCGATTAAGATGCAACTAATTACGGAGCACTTTCCAAGACACCCGCTTGGACTTTATAGTTTTGTGGAACAGGACCATCAAATATGTTGTTGTGAAGCCTAAAATAAGCCACAAACAGAATAATCAGTAACGGAAGGTGATTTTGACATGTGTCCCAGTATTTACACATTGTCTATTCATCTGGGATCTGTTAAAGTTTAACATGTACTCTCCAACAAGCAGGCCACGACTTCAGTCCCATATAACACAGCTTACCCACAGCAGTGAACATCCTAGCAAAGTAATGAATATGACAAGCCATTAACCTTTTAAGGATACCAGTTTGGGAAAGGTTCTGGATAACTTTTACAATTTACATATGTAAGTATGCGTGGGAACGATGATGACGTAAAGTTTGGGAATACTTACAGCGTCCCCCAACGAGGAAAGTTACTTTTCCCACTCTTCTTCTGACAAACTGTCTGTTAAACCCAAGCTTATTAAGATCATGTGACTTTTAAACTCTGAATGATGAATACAGCTGCTGCCAGTGGATTCTGGGTAATATCTTGGCCCTAACAAGCATGTGATTGATGAGACTCCAGTTTAAGGCAGTGGAGCACAGTGAAAATAAAACCTTCCCCAGCCAACCTGTGACCAGACCTGTGTCAAAAACACATCTCCGTGTCAGATTTATATATTTTGGACCGTCAGGACAATTTAAATAATGTCAAGTAAGTTGTCAATCAGAGTGAAGACTACAATATTGGCTCAAACCATTTGCTGAGATTGTCAAAGTTATTGGCACTTAGTCTTCAGTACAGTGTGTACTGAACGGACTCAACCCCCTCTGGCGCCGACATAGGCTAAAAACCACAGACATGACTTTAAAAATGGTTTTTAATCCAGGTTCAGTGAACTCTGACAACCTCATTTTGTGACCCTAACAAGCTGGTGATTGATGACATTTCAGCTAATGGCAGCAGAGAAACAAGCTAAAAGGAGCCCTCTGCAGCGGAGCAGTAAAAACATTTGGATGCTAAATGTTAAACCTACAGCTGCTAGTGGCCATGTCTTTGTGTGTCTGGGCAGAGTGAAAAGTTCACTCTGCGTGTGGACTCTGAGTCAGACCTGGGCCATGAGTGTACTGTTTGTGCAAATACTTCTTTTATAGTAGTTTGATTGA
Source organism: Gymnocephalus cernua (assembly GCA_023631565.1). Lineage (NCBI taxonomy): Eukaryota > Metazoa > Chordata > Actinopteri > Perciformes > Percidae > Gymnocephalus > Gymnocephalus cernua. The sequence goes on from CM042444.1 coordinate 22,360,804, forward strand.
ACCTTCTTTAAAGCCAGATGGGTGGGATTTACCACATATGACAACATTATGAGTGCCAGAAAGTTATTTAACAACCACAAAAGAGTATTTGAAACTTAATTTCATGCTGTTTCCCCGTGATTGACAACTTATCTAACAAAATCTGAAGCTATGAATGCCATCCATCTGGTACGGAAAGTAGAATAAAACAAACACTTTAAGTAAGAATTATTTGCAAATAGCTTTGAAGATGGGTTTCAGTGAGAATGTGCGCGTATGTGTGAGGAGAGGAGAAGCAGTCGAGGAGAAGCGGTGTGGTTTTAATTAGGCGGCTGCTGCAGCGTTGCGGGTTGGGACGCGGTGCCAGGACGTCCTGGGAGGAACAGCACTGACGCCTTCGAGGCCTGCCAAGCGCCGCCACAGCCTATCCCAGAATGCCTCTGTCACCGTCACCGTAGGGAACGGCGGGGGCCACAGAACATCTGAGAAAACAATCATTTTCGCCCCATCGTTGCTATGGAAACACTCCCATTTTTTCTGCCCCTGGGAGACTGGGGAAGGCAAAGACGCTGGGTCGGTGTCTGTTTGGTAGACATTTGTGTTCTCCTCTCTGACGTGCTGCAAAATGATACGTCACGTTTGACATCTTACACGCTGATGCATCGCAGAGAATGTGATGGAACAGGAAGGAAAAGAAGAGCTTTCAATGCTCTCAGAACAAGCTCTTCATATGCCGCTGCTCCGGCATACAAAACTAATTTCAGTTTAATTTGCCTCAGGAGACTTACAGTATAAACTGAACAGCAATGATTAAGAATGCACCACAGATATAATAGGCAAACACGCTTTTCTTCATGCAGGTTTGGTCACAAACACTATTAAAGTTCGGACCGATAACGAGGACATTAAGGGTAACGATTGAGCGAGAGCTTAACGGTTGTATTTTCATCAAATGTCAAAGTCTGAAAATACAGCCGTGCATGCATATGCACAGTTTTAAAGACACATATTTAGTTATTTAGGCTACACTGTGTTCTATCCATCCATCGTCGTCCGCTTATCCGTGGTCGGGTCGCGGGGGGAGCAGCTCCAGCAGGGGACCCCAAACCTCCCTTTCCCGAGCCACATTAACCAGCTCTGACTGGGGGATCCCAAGGCGTTCCCAGGCCAGGTTGGAGATGTAATCCCTCCACCTAGTCCTGGGTCTTCCCCGAGGCCTCCTCCCAGCTGGACGTGCCTGGAACACCTCCCTAGGGAGGCGCCCAGGGGGCATCCTTACCAGATGCCCGAACCACCTCAACTGGCTCCTTTCAATGTGAAGGAGCAGCGGCTCTACTCCGAGCTCCTCACGGATGACTGAGCTTCTCACCCTATCTCTAAGGGAGACGCCAGCCACCCTCCTGAGGAAACCCATTTCGGCCGCTTGTACCCTGGATCTCGTTCTTTCGGTCATGACCCAACCTTCATGACCATAGGTGAGGGTAGGAACGAAAACTGACCGGTAGATCGAGAGCTTTGCCTTCTGGCTCAGCTCTCTTTTCGTCACAACGGTGCGATAAACAGAATGTAATACCGCCCACGCTGCGCCGATTCTCCGACCAATCTCCAGCTCCATTGTCCCCTCACTCGCGAACAAGACCCCAAGGTACTTAAACTCCTTCACTTGGGGTAAGGATTCATTCCCTACCTGGAGAAGGCACTCCATCGGTTTCCTGCTGAGAACCATGGCCTCAGATTTAGAGGTGCTGATCCTCATCCCAGCCGCTTCACACTCGGCTGCAAACCGATCCAGTGAGTGCTGAAGGTCACAGGCCGATGATGCCATCAGGACCACATCGTCTGCAAAGATCAGCGATGAGATCCCCAGCCCTCCGAACTGCAACCCCTCCCTACCACGACTACGCCTCGATATCCTATCCATAAATACTACGAACAGGATTGGTGACAAAGCGCAGCCCTGGCGGAGGCCAACCCTCACCTGGAACGTGTCTGACTTACTGCCGAGAACCCGGACACAGCTCTCGCTTTGGTCATACAGAGATTGGATGGCCCTGAGAAGGGACCCCCTCACCCCATACTCCCGCAGCACCTCCCACAAAGTCTCCCGGGGGACCCGGTCATATGCCTTCTCCAGATCCACAAAACACATGTAGACTGGATGGGCATACTCCCAGGCTCCCTCCAGGATCCTTGCTAGAGTAAAGAGCTGATCCATTGTTCCACGCCCAGGACGGAATCCGCATTGTTCCTCTTCAACCTGAGGTTCGACTATCGGCCGAACCCTCCTTTCCAGCACCTTGGAGTAGACTTTACCAGGGAGGCTGAGAAGTGTGATACCCCTGTAATTGGTACACACCCTCTGGTCCCCCTTTTTGAAGAGGGGAACCACCACCCCGGTCTGCCACTCCTTTGGCACTGTCCCAGACTTCCACGCAATGTTGAGTAGGCGTGTCAACCAAGACAGCCCCTCCACACCCAGAGCTTTCAGCATTTCTGGACGGATCTCATCAATCCCTGGGGCTTTGCCACTGTGGAGTTGTTTGACTACCTCAGTGACCTCCACCAGGGAAATTGACGACAATCCCCCGTCATCCTCCAGCTCTGCCTCTAACCAAGAGGGCGCATCAGCTGGATTTAGGAGTTCCTCAAAGTGCTCCTTCCACCGCCCTATTACCTCCTCAGTTGAGGTCAACAACGTCCCATCCTTACTGTACACAGCTTGGATGGTTCCCCGCTTCCCCCTTCTGAGGTGGCGGACGGTTTTCCAGAAGCGCCTTGGTGCCGACCGAAAGTCCTTCTCCATGTCTTCTCCGAACTTCTCCCACACCCGCTGCTTTGCCTCTTTCACGGCAGAGGCTGCAGTCCTTCGGGCCCTTCGGTATCTTGCAACTGCCTCCGGAGTCCTCTGGGATAACACATCCCGGAAAGACTCCTTCTTCAGTCGGACGGCTTCCCTGACCACCGGTGTCCACCACGGTGTTCGAGGGTTACCGCCCCTTGAGGCACCTAAGACCCTAAGACCACAGCTCCCTGCCGCAGCTTCAGCAATGGAAACTTTGAACATTGTCCACTCAGGTTCAATGCCCCCAGCCTCCACAGGGATGCACGAAAAGCTCCGCCGGAGGTGTGAGTTGAAGGTCTGTCGAACCAGAGCTTCCCCCACCCCCTGACCCAACTCACCACCAGATGGTGATCAGTTGACAGCTCCGCCCCTCTCTTCACCCGAGTGTCCAAAACATACGGCCTCAGATCAGATGAAACGATTATAAAATCGATCATTGACCTTCGGCCTAGGGTGCTCTGGTACCAAGTACATTTATGAGCATCCCTATGTTCGAACATGGTGTTTGTTATAGACAATCCATGACTAGCACAGAAGTCCAATAACAGACAACCACTCTGGTTTAGATCAGGGAGGCCGTTCCTCCCAATCACGCCTCTCCATGTATCTCCGTCATTGCCCACATGTGCGTTGAAGTCCCCCAGCAGAACTATGGAGTCCCCCTCCGGAGCCCCATACAGGACTCCATTCAAGGTCTCCAAGAAGGCCGAATACTCTGAACTCTTGTTTGGTGCATATGCACAAACAACAGTCAGAGTTTTCCCCCCCAACAACCCGCAGGCGTAGGGAGGCAACCCTCTGGTCCACCGGGGTAAACTCCAACGTTGCGGCGCTCAGCCGGGGACTTGTGAGTATCCCCACACCCGCCTGGCGCCTCACACCCTGGGCAACTCCGGAGAAGAAAAGAGTCCAACCCCTCTCCAGGAGTACGGTTCCAGAACCGAGACTATGCGTAGAGGTAAGCCCCACCAGATCCAACTGGTAGCGCTCCACCTCACGCACAAGTTCCGGCTCCTTCCCCCACAGCAAGGTGACATTCCATGTCCCCAGAGCCAGCCTCTGCTGCCCGGGTCTGGTCCGTCGAGGCCCCTGACCTTCACCGCCACCCGTGTGGCAGCGCACCCGACCCCAGCGGTTCCTCCCACAGGTGGTGGGCCCATGGGTTGGAGAGATAGGTGCCACGTAGCTTTTTCGGGCTGTGCCCGGCCGGGCTCCGTGGCAAACCCGGCCACCAGACGCTCGCTGACGAGCCCTCCCTCTGGGCCTGGCTCCAGACGGGGGCCCCGGGCTTCCTCCGGGCAGGGTCTCTCTATCCCTTCCTCGTTTTTTCATAGGGTTTTTTGAACCATTCTTCGTCTGGCCCCTCACCTGAGACCACTTTGCCATGGGAGACCCTACCAGGAGCACAAAGCTCCAGACAACACAGCCCTCAGGTTCATAGGGACACCCAAACCTCTCCACCACGATAAGGTGATGGTTCCCGGAGAGACATAATGTCGTTATCTAATGCTAGGGTATTGGATGCTATCATGTATTCCGTGGAGTCGGGCCATCTCCTCCTCCTGCGCTCCGTAGCGGATAATGTGACGGTGAGACAGCGGCGATTAAACATTAAGAGCAAATTTGTATTTAAGATTTGAGTTGGAGGTGTTTATGGAACAATTATCCCCCAGTACAAGCGCAAATAACACTGCTGGATTTAATCTTCATGGTAACGTGGATGATATGGAGTGAAAAATGTGCGTGAGGCATCAATATTTGAAAATATTACGAGTAATCGTTATTCCCATTTACTTTCTGCAGTCTGACTTCAGTTCACCACCTCACCATCTGCGTCGCCAATTCCTATTTTGTCTCCAAAATGTGCGTACGCATGGTTCAGAGTTTGCGTGGAGGGCCGCACATTCTCCCGTCAAGTTTGTTTTTATAAATCACAACCTTTGTGGGAAGTGGCGTACGCACATTTTCAGCCCCGTTTTGTGCGTACGCCACGTTTATAAATGAGACCCCAGGGGGCGTTAAGTTTGAAAGACGTTTGCATACCAGACATGGAGGGTTTAATCAAAGAAGCTACTGAGTTGCATCATGGGAATTGTCGGATCCAGTGTTTTTGGAGTTTTACCATTTAAAAAAATAAAATCTCTTTCTCACATGTAACCGTAGAGGGGTTTCGGCCAAATTTACAGGTGAAATATCGACAACGCCACCAAAGATTACTCAGAGCTTGGGATTCAAACCCAACTCCCTACTTTTAATAACTCATTTGTTTTTATATGGGGGTTCCCTCAAACACAGGCAAGTCCACAATTAAAACTCAAGAGACGTAGATTCAAATTTATAAATATATTGTATTAAAATCAATCAGTAAAAAACATAAATAAACAACACAATTAAATAAAGATTAAACTAAATACTAATGCTTAGAATTTAAATTAATCAGAAAAAGAATGAACAGAAAAATGGAGGAGATACTAAAACGACAGGAGTTACAGCCACACTGGGGCAACTGGAAGGAAGAGGCCTAAAACCTCATAAACACAGCAAAACGAAATAAGATAAATAAAAATCAATGAAACAAGTCACGGCATAAGGCACACAATAAAACATGCACATAAGAGAGGAATTGGCCACTTATTCTACTATCAACTGCTCGTGTAACTCTTATAAAAACGTCTACTTGCTTCCCTATCTTTCTCCACAAATAATGATAAAAACTAAAACCACTACGCCCAAAATTACAATAACTCAATTAAAACAATCAAAAGGCCTTTTAATAAAACAATAATCAATAAAACAAAGAACTAAAATAATAAAAATCAAGTCAGCTTGTGCACAAATTTAAACCGGCAAAAAGCAGCAGTGACACTCCGCTCTGCAGGTACAAAAGACACATACCCGAACCAGAACTTACTAAATGTTTACCTCAGCTGTGTGCGACACCCCGGTCAGTACAGTAGGATATCGTAAACTCTCGGCCCCAAGCGTGCAGTCACGCTGGACCTTAATGAGTCAATCCTACATGTGACACCGGAGCAGCACAGCGCACGGAGACATCTGTCTTGAAACATTGTGGAATCAAGTACATTTTACAAACATAAACACGGTTTTCTAACAGTATTTATATCCGGGGGAACTTATTTGTCCACGCGCTACATTGGCCTGTTGTGTAGGCGGGGAAAGGGGCAAATTAACCTGCCGGTTACACCCCAACTTATAGCAATACCAGCAATACCGAGTCACTGGAGTACCCCTCGAGAACTCTATAGCCTTTGGGTTGGCTTGTTTGTGAGAAACAAACGACTTTCTGTCTTTTTACGGACTGGAGGAGATACTTCTCCAACGTTCGACAAATAGATCGCGTTTTTTTTCGCATAAACTTGATCTATAGACAAGTTTTTGAGCCGTTTCCGCTCTACTTCCTAAACTCCTCCTGTCGATGCAATCCACTTCCGTTCTGGCGGGCGGGTTTGTTTTGCTAGCTAGCTCCGTTGTGCCGACAAAGCACTGATATCGCAGTGACAAAGAGGATATAACAATTACAACATGAAGAAAAGTGGTTCGGGAATGACGTGTGCGGTAGTTGGTTGCAAACGCTCGAAAAAGCACCAGAACGAGTGGTTAGATAGATAGTGCTGCGACCACAAACCAGCTACGAAGACGCAATGCACATGCGCTCCATTGTTTACATTTTTTACGCAAGCCTGATACCGACTGGGAATCAAGGATCTGACTGAACAGTATTAATTAATAATAACAATAATAATAAAGAGATAGGCCTAGGCTACAACGGTCAAATAATCTCGTTACCTTCCACAGGATCGCAGCTGAGTGGGAACAAGATCTCCCTGGTCCAGCAACACACATACATCCCGCAGTTTTGACTTCTCCAGCTTCAGTTACCAGCACCAAAGCATTATGCCACGCATTGTTCAAACACTGGCTAGGCTCTACATTTGCTTTCAGATAAACAAAACGATCATGTTTGTATGACATGACACAACCGACTTTGTTGCTGTGCAGATATTGATATGCCTCGGAGGCTTTCAGATAGTCCATTGCTTTTCCATCTATTGCCGTGGATTGCACGAAGTAGGAGCAAATCTTGCTGTACGCTATGCTGGGCCACATCGTCATGTTATCCTCCCAGTTCTGCACTGAATTCGGGTGGGGGAGAGTAACGCCATATCCAGTCAAAGTAGTAGAACCGTGTTCCCAAGCTAGCACTGCTAGCACCGACATCGCTGTGTTTACACCGGCAGACGCTGCGCAAATCACTTCCGGCGGAAATGAAATGCATTTGTGTAGAGTAATGTCGCCACCCATGATTTGGCGCGTAAACTTGTCTATAGTACTTCATTTATATAGCATTAGTTACAAAGTGGTTTACAGTTGCGAGACAAGAGAGACTAAATGTACAAACCACAACATATCAAGTTTTAAATCAAGAAACAAGTTTTAAATTAAGATGCTTATAGGGATGTGCACTGATTTGGCATTTCAGGATATACACCAACAAAAGAGATTTTTTCAACCCAAAACTTGCGCTAATGATTTACTCATTGGATAAAAAAATGATTAACACCTTAAAGGGATACTTTGCCGATTTTAACCCAGCTCTGTGTCATCTTTGTGTGGGCAGTGTGTTTAAATGAACGGGTTTTGACTCGGTAGCTTTGAAAAATGGAGGAGAACCTCTGTGGCGCGATTCTTGTCATCTGGCGGACCTGCCATGACACAGAGGTAGATTCAGCAAAATCATCACCTTTAATAGAAAGTGCAATAGGAGTGTGTGCAGGTCAAGCAGAACACAATGGCTCTCTTAATAAGGTACTTATCTAAATGACAAAATGATACGATAATTATGACAAGGTGCACACTGTATATCTTTGTCGCAGTTGGACAACAAACACTTGTGTACCATTCAGGGCCCGAAATTACCACCATTTACCAACTGGTAAAATATGCAAGTGGCTGGTAGATTTTCTTCACTCACCAGCCAAAAAACAATGGCAATCTATTGAGTGGCTGGTACAATTTGAACATTCACTAACCATTTGGCTGGTGGTTAATTTTGGACCCTGGTACCATTGATGAAAACGCACTATAAAAACTGTGTGACTGGACTTAATCGTATCCCTAATTAAAAGCGGCATTGACCTCACCCTCAGCTGTCACTCCTCTGATGATGACATGATTGCATCTCTTGAAGAACCGTTCTCACCGTGCAGATCAAAACACATTTTAGATAAGCTTCATCTGCCTTTGTGTCACACGCTGTCATAGGCAGCACAGAAAAACCCATAAACCTGAGCGTGGAAGCATCTCATGATGCGTAAGCCCCACCCCCTGCTCCTATTTCTTAAATCGCTGCTTTATTGGTATATTATTCGCGCTGTCCGCTCTGTCTCAACACAATCTATATGCTGACAGTTCTCGTAAAACACATTTCTCAATACGGAATCAAAGTGGAGCCCTGCAATTATATGACGAGCTGAGGGGGGCGGACAGAGCTGGGGAGGGAGCGAGGGGGGCCTGTGGCTTGACTAATGAATACTCATCGTGGGGGAAGAATCAAATGATGGTGCGAATGACATTCAAGCATTCTTTTATGTGCGACAATTCCCTCCCTGTCTGAGTGAACATTAAAACAGGATGAGGCCGAGCGCAGAAAACAAATAGGCAGCCCTTGACTTTGATTATAGGTTTGAGCAAATTGAAATCTGGCTACAAAAGGGAAAACAATGCTTCATTGAGGACACATAATTGATAGTTCATGAGAGTGTGTGTGTTCATGTCTGTGTCTGTTTTATCTGTTGGCGTATGTGTGTGTTTGTGTGTGCGCGTGCATGCGTGTCCCATGACAGCGACTGTGTAAATACATATATTAAGACTCTAATGTAAACAAAGCCAGCACACAGTGAATGTAATTGGCCCTGAAACAGAAGTGAGCACATATTTGACATTTGTTAGTGTTACCCAAACATATCTTATCTCTGTCTAATCAATCCTTCTCATCAGACAATTGCTCTTAGCTGAAGCCCTTTCAAAGGATAATATGTAAAGACCCAGATGGTTCACAACATTCAGTATCACTGGGTGGTCTTTTCCGTTGGGCCGTCTATGGTGATACTACTGCACTCCGGCAACAAACTTGTTGCATCTGTTCACGTAAATGCCAAGACTACAGATGACATATTAGAGCACAAACAGTGTCAAACTCAAATTTTGATCTGGCCTGCATATCAATTTAGATTCACAATAAATCGGAAACTGTAATCTCAGAATGTGTCAGATTTGCTGACTTTCAGAATCAAAACTTCCCACAGAACCGGTGCATTTGCATATTTAGGTTGTGGTTGTTGTGAGTCGGCTGTGTGGAAGCCTGCTTTTAAAAATGTAATCATTGTTTTGCTTGTTTGCTAAATTCTATGATGGCTAAAAAATGTTTTTGCGGCCTTTAATTAGGAAAAGATGCAGTAATACAGTGAAACATATTTTTCACTTTTTCAATGAAATAAAAGCATGTCAGTGAACTATTAATGTCTGGCACCTTGATGTAATTTTCATTTTCATTGTGGCCCTGTGTGAAGTGAAGTGTGTGTTTGACACAGGGTTGTTCCATTTCCTAGGGAAGGATTTCATCCGCTACTTGTAACTCTGTTCTGAGGGGCAAGTCAAAATGCATAAAAAAGGGGTAGGAGCGCTAGGGGTAAAAACTCCCTGCCACAACAAATCAATAGGCCTATAGACAAATAACTAAAGGACACTAGAAAAGAACATCCTTACTGTATTCTAGCCACGGAGCTGATCATAGTTAAGACTTATTAGCGTCTGGTATAAAGGCCTTACAGGTGTGCTGCTCTGCTAGCAACCCCAACGCGCTGCTGTTAAAAATAATTTAGACTTTTAGGCCTTGTTCAGACTGCCAGCCCAAATCCGTTTTTTGGCATATCCAAATTGGATGCAGATTAATTTTAGAAAGTCTGGACAGCAAAAAAAACAACATGAAATGCAATTTTTGCAAATCAGATCCAAACCACATTTGGAGGTGGTTTGAAATACAAAACAAGAGTTTTTTGTATCACTTGTGTAGCTGAGGGTTATGCGCCTAAACTTGTGCAGATAATAAAGTAAAAACACAGAGGATCTGTAGTCAGTGTTAACCAAGATGGCCTTAATTTACTTCCACGTTTTACCTTTCATAATAAAAGCCCAACTTAAATTTACTCTAAGCATTTCGCTAAAGAGGCAACTTGACAATTGACATTTTCGTCCCATTTCATAAACTCTGTTACGAGGGGCAAGTCAAAAAGCGAGGGTCACTCAAAAAGCAAAGGGTAGGTTATAGGGCCAAAGTGTCGGATATAGAAACCCACCCACTGTGTGAGTGCAGAGCAGGGTGCTCCTAAAAAAAGGAGCAATATGTTACGGCGCGGAACAGGAGGACTCTAGACGGAGTAAAAAGGAACAGGATTTATTTAAAGAACATGTAACCAGAGCAAAATCTGGGTGAGTGGGTGAGCAGGTGACAGGCAGGGTGAAGATGTTGGTTTCCTGGTATTCAAATGAAGAGATATACAATAGGGTGTAGGCCTATATGTAGGCTTCTGTACTGTATGTATGTGTGTGTTGTCTGTAGCTGCTCTTCACTAATTTCCCCTTGTGGGGTTAATAAAGTTGTTGAAGTGAATTGAGAGTGGAAGATTCCAGGTGGGAATGAACAGATCTTTGGAGAAGAAAAAACTAAAAAGAGATTAGACCAAAGACTAGCAATGAGTAGCTGCAACAGGAGAATTGTACACACTGAGGTTTGTTGGCCTGAGGTACAATACCCATACTGGTAATCAATGATCTGGCGTCAAGTCTCTGGAAGGCTGGTGTCTTTATGCCACAGGTAATAGGAGATTGCGTGCAGCTGAGTTCAATCATGCAGCTGAGTCCAATCACTTGGATCTCCGCCATGCCCAAGACACACCCACGACACAGACAACAGAAAAAAAAGGAAGAGACAAACAACAAAACACAGAGCCACAGCAAAGACTGTGACACAATGCTTTCAGTGGTTGGATCAAGGGTAATGTTAAATAAAAGATGCTATGGATAAATGTACCACTAAAATGCCAACGTCAATGTCTTCTTCACAAAACCCCACAAATGCGTTAGGTGGACCATATGGGTACTTCGCTAAACGTCAAGGCAGCGCCCCCTTTAGGGGGATAGAGTACAGACAATCCCATAGAAGTCAATGCAATTTGAGGTGTGTTTGAATCATAATTTTGACAAATGTGTATGGATTTATTTATTGTTTAACAAATGTTTTGTTTTATACACGTCTAATGTTTATTTTGTGAACTTGGTTGAATCTGAGTGTTCACGATACCTTAATAAATTAAGGTTGATCGCCCCCATGTCCCCCTCAGTCTTCCACCTTATAAGTATCAACAACCCGACACAGTGGCCACATACTGCTTATGTGGAAATACATATTTGATTAAATCACTATTGTTAGGCGGAGTGTCATCTGTGATTAGTCAACCTGTTATTAATGACCAACTGTTCGATCTATAGGCTGAGATTTAGTTGGAGACGCTGACGCGTCTGACGCTGCTAACTGTTAGCAGCCTCCCACTTAAGCTAACGTTAGCCGTTCATCAGTAGTAACTGTCGCCAACATCATTCAGCGAATTACCACATTGACTGAGAATAGTCACGTATCTTATGAGCCTCATATAGCAGTGTGAAAGTCTCGATTAACCCGCTATCCAACAGCTTTTTGGTTTCTCTCCTGATGTGATGCGATTCTCCCCCTAATAAGAAGCCTAGGAGATTCCGGTCTGGTCTATAGCCTGGAGCCAAAGCCCATCTATCAGGATCTATTTTAAGACAAAGCAGGAAGACATATCGGAGATCAGGGTTTTTGGATGTATTGTTGGTGCAACCAACTAGGCCTACTCAGCAACTTTTCGGCATTATAGTTATTAATTTAAAAAGGGTTGTTTAAAGTAAAAGTTTGGAGCGATGTTCAACTTCCACTGTTGTCTGCTGTCGTCTATGGGGAACGCAGGATTGTTTTCCACAAAGATGGCCTAACGTATGCATTTAGCATATTATGCAGAAGGGGTTAAACTTTTCAGTGTTTTTGTTTTTGTTCAGTTTTTTTGCAAGGTTTGGATTTTGAATATTTTAGTGGAGGCGGACAGAAAAAGAGTGGTTAAACACCGGCGTGCTGATGTTGAATTCAGTCTTAGATGAATAGGCAATTACTTGTGAGGAGCTACAGTGTGACGGTCCATCTCTGCAGCTGAAGCAGAGGTGGGAAAGAGAGAGAGAGGCTCCACCAACGCTCTCGTTTGATAGGAGTTCAGCTGCATGCATTCTTCATGTCCCTGCAGCTGGGAACAGATGCTGCGGAAACACGATGGGAGTGTTACAGTAAATTCTCAAGACGCTTATGCATCTTAAACAGTTAGCTGGTGCTTTTAAGCCACAGTGATTTGCAGTGAGTGCAACAGTTCACTAGCCCAAAATCAGAAGAAACCATCATCAACTATCAACCCTCCTCATCAAGAATGGAGATTGGCTGCAGCGTTAGCGTCGTGGCGCTCTAAGATCAAAAACCAAATGACGTCACTGTGTCAGCGCTGTGAGCGGTTAAAAGCCCACGCAATGTTACTTTATACGCCTAATGAGGCAGCTATATCAACTGTGAAAGTGCCTTGCTAATTATCATCCCTTGTGGATTGTTGTGAGTGCAGAGTTTGGCTCGAGAGCACGGTGCCCATCCAGATGCATAAATCATCAGGACATGGTTACAGGCATTAAGATTAATAGAGGTTAATACGGGTGGGTGCTGGGACTTCCAGGAGATGGGTGGCAGGCTCCTGTGTGTGTGTGTGTGTGTGTGTGTGTGTGTGTGTGTGTGTGTGTGTGTGTGTGTGTGTGTGTGTGTTTACACCTGGATGAGATCTGAATGTAACGTGAGCCAGACCACTTTTAGATGGGGTCTGATCGGAATATGTTCTGTATGCATTTACACTTTCCATTAAGATGTGTTTCTACCGTTGGTCTAATGCACAAGATAAAACTTGTGCATTAATATGTATTACCAAGCTCGGTGCATTCAAGCCTCCGTGGACACCTGCAGTGAAGTGGGGTACCGGCTTAAGGGCACCAATAACTTTTAATTGCACAGGTTACACCAACTTACAAGAACATAAAAGCATATTGATTTTTTTTTAAAAGCACCACATGCTGATTTGTAAAATGCAGTCTTTAAAAGTAGCATTTGTTTCATTTTCATTTGTATCATTGCCTGTGTGTGTGTGTGTGTGTGTGTGTGTGTGTGTGTGTGTGTGTGTGTGTGTGTGTGTGTGTGTGTGTGTGTGTGTGTGTGTGTGTGTGATGCAACGCACTGTCATGTGAAGAAAAATGAAAACTTGACATAAGCTTCCAGAATCTAGCTTTTAATGGTATTTCTGCTTTGTTGGATAACAGAGTGGAGAGAGCGACAGGAATCACAGACGAGACGCAGAGAATGTACGATGTGGGACAGACATCAAACTCACAGCAGCACACCCGGTTTTAAAGACACAGAACATGTTCAGTGTAGATGTTCTGTTGGATCCTTATTTTCTCTGGTGAATGAACAGCTCTGTTGTCTGCAGATGGGGGTATGATGCTCACTCAAGGTGTAAGGGTAGAACATGGCATGCTGGGTGGAGCTGCTGGCTCCTGATCATTTTCTATCTCACGACAAGCAGTATGGGAAAGTTGGCGGTGATAGGCAGGTAGCACGAAGGGCAAAGTTAAAATAAATGAACTGTGACCTAGATGGATGGAAAATTTCAGCATGGTAAGCAATCACACCTGACTTCTGTCATATATTTATTGTAAATACATGTAAATTGCAGCTTATTATTCCCATGAAACACGGTAAACTGTAGCTCCTGCACCCATGTGTATCATTGTGAGCCTAAACAGCAGAAGCATGGATTCAAGCAGTAAACTGCAGCCGATTGGTTAATTGGTTGGCACATGACACAGGTAGGATGGTTTCTTGGCCTCTCCAGGAGGAGGCGGAGTTAAAAATTTAGTGAGACACAAATTAGACAGAAGTGCTGATAACTGTTACTACAGCTTTTACTACTGTTGATGCACAGGGCAGCCATGTTGGACTTTGGGGTCAGGGTACTGCGAGGTTGTCCGAGTTCCGAGTTTGGATATCCGAGGTCAGGGGGTGTGTTTCCGGCTTTGACCTCAGAAAATCTGACTTTTGAATACAAATGGAACGCACTATTACACCTGGATGAGATCTGAATGTAACGTGAGCCAGACCACTTTTAGATGGGGTCTGATCGGAATATGTTCTGTATGCATTTACACTTTCCATTAAGATGTGTTTCTACCGTTGGTCTAATGCACAAGATAAAACTTGTGCATTAATATGTATTACCAAGCTCGGTGCATTCAAGCGAATGCACCGAGCAGTGGACACCTGCAGTGAAGTGGGGTACTGGCTTAAGGGCACCAATAACTTTTAATTGCACAGGTTACACCAACTTGCAAGAACATAAAAGCATATTGATTTTTTTTAATAGCACCACATGCTGATTTGTAAAGTGCAGTCTTTGAAAGTAATATTTGTTTCATTTTCATTTGCATCATTGCCTGTGTGTGTGTGTGTGCCTGTGTGTGTGTGTGTGTGTGTGTGTGTGTGTGTGTGTGTGTGTGTGTGTGTGTGTGTGTGTGTGTGTGTGTGTGTGTGTGTGTGTGTGTGTGTGTGTGTGTGTGTGTGTGTGCGTACGTGCATCTTCTTTGACGTCACATTTGGAAAGTCCAACTTCCCAGAGCCGGTTTATTTTTCCTTATAGTAAGTCAGGGGAACCCAGAGTTCTGACTTACAATAAAAAACGGAATAATGATCCTTCCATCGAATTTCTTTTTCTAAATTCTGTTCCAATTTATTCATCTATTTCAATAATATTGTTAGACGGAAATTCAGAGATGGATTGATTACATTTTTTCATTACAATTCTTTCAGAGGCTGCTGCACCTGTTTCACAAATATCCTCATGCAAGATTCACAATGTACTTTCCATATGATTTTCTAGCAAAACAAATTCATGCATGCAACGTATTTGTGATTTAGTCTATGAAAACACAATATTACAATCGATAGATGGATAGATCGATCGATCTTGTATACTATAAATAATAAATAGGATACAAACAAGATAAAATAAGATAGGAAAAGATAAAATGTCAGAACGACTGAAAAAAAAACTACTTAGAGGAATGAACAGAATGTAATGTACATGTATATAAAAGTGTAGAATAAGATGTACGACTTTTACAATTTACAATTAGACCTACTGTACATTGTTGCGCAAAAGATGCTCATGATGCCCTTGCAACATAGTACATCAGATCTGAACAGCACCACATGGCGCTATGTCAGTGAAGTAATATGACAATGTAAAAACAACATATTTAAGAAGACAAGATAACTATACTGACAGCACAAAGTTGTCACTCATGACCAAACCACACTTTTGAAGTGCTGCTGTTAGTTGAAAGCTGGATTGGAAATGTATTTTGCTGATGCTAGAGAGGCTGTCTGAATCCAGTCAAACCTCCCTGCCACAACAGATCAATAGGCCTACAGACAAATAACTAAAGGGCACTATAGAAATAAATATAGGAAACCATCTTCAATCATCACCTCGGCGACCCAGGGATCGGGTTGCTTCACTGCACTTTACCTCCATCATCGATCACCAGTGGTCAGAGACAACTTTTAATCACAACGACTTTTCATCTTTGGCTTGAACAACCCGTGTGCTAACCACCGAGCTATTCGTATTTAAGACTTATTAGCGTCAGGTATAAACGCCTTGCAGGTGTGCTGCTCTGCTTGCAATAACAATAGTTGAGGATTCTTGACTTTTAAATATAGCACTTGATGATATGTACTCGCGTGATTCTTGCAAATTTTGGGTGGTTTACTCGTGGTTGAACACACTCTTTGTAAGTCGCTTTGGATTAAAGCGTCGGCTAAATGAATGTAATGTTGAAAATAAATGTAATGACTGAACTCTGCAGTCTCGCAGGAGAAAGCAGACACAGCTGGCACTTTCTGTGAAAGTTGCCCTCATCTTGGAAGGTTAAATTCTAAAACATCCATTTTGCTAAAAACAAAATGTCACTGCTCTTAAGCTGAAGACACAGATGATTATACTGTATATGCACTGAAATGTAGCGCACCACGACATAGCTGGACTCTCTAATAGTGTTCCTTGTCTTTATGCCAGCAATCATTTTGTCAGAGAAGATGGTGGATCTGTCAGCTTCAAATGAACCACTCAGATTTTCTTTGGTTTCCTCCCTTGTGTTTGTGCTTACAGTAGATATAGTGGAGGGGGGGAGGGTTGGGGTAAGGGTGGGCCCCCAGCAGCGGCAAGGGAGACATGAGGTGAAATGGAACCCACGCACTGAAAAGAGACGAGAGCCCCTGAGGCGCACAGTGGACTTTTTCTCCGTCCCATCACACCTGTTTACAAGAGGAAGCGGTGATGTCACCCACTTCAAACTTTGGGGACAATGGTGGCTGGAAGAAAGCAACAGGTCACAAGGGGTGGTGGGAGGAGGGGAGGGGAGGGAGGGAGGGAGGGGTTTGTCGAGGGGCCTGAAGAAGCTCTCCGTTTTATTTACCATGGACACTATGTTTTGGCCCCTTCGCCTTGAGCACAATAACACTTGCGGGTTCAAGTTCCTGCCGTCCCCCTATTCTCTGTCTCCTTCCTTTAATTCTGTATCAGCCTCTCTCACATACATCATATGGCTGGGGCTCAAAGACATGAATTTCCCATCTATTGAGACTTCTCTGTAATTACCTTGAGAGGAGGAGGAGGGGGGGGGGGAGGATAAAATGGGCAACTGAAGAGAGTGGGGGCACATATTAAAAGTGCCTGAAAAAGAAATACTCTGCATTCTTCTATCACTCTTCACAAAATGCAATAAAAGAATGAAGAGGAGGGAGGGGGGGAGGGGGGGGGGGGGGTGTTAGGTATGAGGGTACATAAAAACGGGGTGCGTTCCAGCAGAGTCGGTCCCCGGAGGGAATCTGAATAAATTAATCACAGCGATTGGCTTTCTGTTTTTTTTTTTTTTTTCTCGCCCTCCTTTACTCTGGCAGGACATTGTCATATAATTGGGCCCTGGCTCCGTGCGGGCCTCTGATTGGCCGAGACGGAATGTGAGAACCTGAAGACCTCGGCCAGCGAGGCTGACAGGGGCTCAAAAGGGCAGCTTCTCTCCCGGCCTTGAATGGAGAGGAGATGGGGAGGTAGGGAGGGAGTGGAGGGGGATGTACAAGGGGGGGACCATTATACAGCTACTAATGGAGCGGTGGATTTGGAGTGGGATAATTAAAACCAATGGAGGTGGGGGGAGTGTGTGTGTGTGTGTGTGTGTGTGTGTGTGTGTGTGTGTGTGTGTGTGTGTGTGTGTGTGTGTGCGTGCGTGCGTGCGTGCGTGCGTGCGTGCGTGCGTGCGTGCGTGCGTGCGTGCGTGCGTGCGTGCGTGTGTGTGTGTGTGTGTGTTTTCACGTTTGCATGTTCACATGTTTGTAAGAGACAAGAATGAGTGAGAGGCCATGAGAGGCAAAGGAGTGAGAAGAGATGGAGCGAGAGAGAGAGTGAAAGAGAGAGAGTGAACCCCACCAACAAAAGCAGGGATGTGTCCCCCCCGCCTGCTGTGGGCTCCCAATAGCCAGACATCTGCCTCATTATATACTGCACTTCACTGCATGCTGCCCATTGTCCAGAGCCATTCTGTTTGTGCACACCATTCTGAGGGCCGGCAGAAATAGCTGCACAGTCACAATGTCTCTCAACACGGAGCGAGTGGTGGCCGGAGGAAGTGTTTTGTTTTGAAAAACCTGCCTTGAAATCAGCCATTGCTGGGGGAGAGGCAGCGATACCTGGGAGGCAAAGTGGGGAAATCACACAGCTTGTTCTGGAGTTTTTTGTTTTTACAAAAGATGTTCCCCTCACAGTTGTCTGGTCAGAGAAGAGGTTCCCACTGAATCCACAGGTTTCATTCTCACCACAAACACTATACCGGGTGATTTTATTGCTTAGCACGCAAAAAAAGATCTCATCAGTGAAATCACCTAAGGTGAGTCTGCATGTTTGTGGATATTAGGGTAGAAGGGCAAAAAGAGTTTAAAAAGTGAATGGGAACCACGTTTACATGCACATAATATTCCGTTTTTTGCCCTTCCGAAAAAGACAATATTCCGACTAAGCTGTTTACATGGCTAATGAAAGTGAATATTTCACCAATATTCCTGTTTATATGCAGCCAGGCAAAAATAGGATTTTTTCTAAGTTTTGAGAATTTTTTGAGAATGTGTGGCGCATTTTGCGCTTCAAAATGCGCCACACATTCTCTATTGGAGACAGGTCGGGACTGCAGGCAGGCCTGTCAAGTACCCGTATCCTCTTCCTCCGCAGCCAGGACTTTGTAATGTGTGCAGAATGTGGTTTTGCATTATCTTGTTGAAATATGCATGGACGTCCCTGGAAAAGATGTCTTCTTGAAGGCAGCATATTGTGCTCCGAAATCTTTATGTACTTTTCAGCATTAATGGTGCCATCACAGAAGTGCAAGTTACCTTTGCCAAGGGCACTGACACAACCCCATACCATGACAGACCCTGGCTTTTGGACTTGTTGCTGGTAACAGTCTGGATGATCCTTTTCTTCTCTGGTCTGGAGAACACGGCGTCCATTTCTCCCAAAAAATACCTGAAATACTGATTCATCTGACCACAGTACACATTTCCACTGTGTGATGGTCCATCCCAGATGCCTCCGAGCCCAGAGAAGTCGACGGCGCTTCTGGACACTGTCAACATAGGGCTTCCTTTTGGCACAGTACAGTTTTAACTGGCATTTGTGGCTGTAACTACGTATTGTGGTACTTGACAAAGGTTTGCCAAAGTAGTCCTGAGCCCATGTGGTGATATCGCTTATAAGGCGTTTTCCCACTGGATAGTACTTGTACTTTTTAGGGGAAAAGTACATTTCTAAGCAGTTCTAAGAACTACTCTCCCCCAAAATCTTGGCCACAGGGATTGGTAGGAGGGGTAAGGGAGTGACGCAAGCACCGCAATGGTCTTTATAACATCGTCACTAGAACTTAGCGCCACATACAACAACAAAGCAGCATGATGGAGGAGAACATTAGAATGTTCCTGTTGTGCCTTGCTGGGATCCTCATAAGGAGTTTGAACAGCAGCGTTTAAAGACTAGGCTGGAGTACATAACAGAGAAACACAGACAATAAACAAAAACAAATCTTTTTTTTCCATTTGCATTTGCACTGGCCAAGTGGCCACAGGGACTAGTAGGAGGGGTAAGGGAGTGATGCAAGCACAACAATGGTCTTAATTAAAATCAGAAGAGAAATACGCCAAACTATATAAATCTAATCAGTCCCTCCAGAAAAACTCAGAGTTTTTTTGTGATTGTTGC
Source organism: Gymnocephalus cernua (assembly GCA_023631565.1). NCBI lineage: Eukaryota > Metazoa > Chordata > Actinopteri > Perciformes > Percidae > Gymnocephalus > Gymnocephalus cernua. Next base: position 22,380,163 of record CM042444.1, read on the forward strand.
GGGCAAAAATCCTTGATTATGCGGCACGTTTTCTTAAAAAATGCGATGGAATATGCGGGATATTTATGCCATTTTATGCGATGAAAATGCAGGAACTTGCAAAAACTGCGGTTTGATGAAAAAGAGAAAAAAAGTGATTCCCCAACACAGTGTTCTCAGTAGGTGAAATTACGTCACTTCATAACGTTCCCATGGCAACAGGGGAAAATGGCTGCTCTTGTGTGAAGTAAAAATTTTTCAACTTTCTGCTGAGATATATGTGACTTTTTTGCAACGAAAATGCGGGGATTATGAAATCATGCACGCCCCGCATATTTTGCGCGGAAATCGGCAATTTATGCGGCGAAAGTGCGGCGTATTTTAAAAAATGCGGCCCCCGCATAAATATGCAGACTTTGGCTGATTATGCATTGAATTCTGCGATCGCATAATCGCGTTTTTCTGGAGGGACTGTCTAATGTCTAAATCTATGGCATAATTTAAACAAGTATCCCGAAGAGAAACAGGTATCTCTCTCTCTCTCTCTCTGTGGCTGTGTGTGTGTGCGTGCACGGCGGACCAGGCGCTTGTGGAGTTTAACGGCAGAAAGGCAGTTAACCACACATTCCCGTTAATCTTATGATGGACATGTGTTGTGATATTTAAACAAACAACGGCGAAATAAAAGCCTCTTACGAGACCGCGGTCTGAGAGTCCGCTAGTTTACAGCAGGGCATCCCAGGATGACAGGCCGACCAGCAAACAAGCGATCCGGCCGCCACCAGCTGGCAGTCCCTTCACTTTATGGAGCTTCTCAACGCCAAAAACAAATTGTCAATTCGGCAACGATTTTCGGAAGACTGCCTATATTCGAAATCTAAATAGTTCATTTCTCGCCTAAAACGTCAGAAGTGACTTTAATGATGAATAAGATGGTGAAAATTGCTAAAAATGTCCCGCTGTTGCTCTGTCTGCAAGTACAGACGGCGCACTGCAAGATCTGGGTTGGCATATCATTTTGACCAATCAGGTAGACCTAGGAAAAGGGAAAAGACCCTGCTCTGAAGTAGGAGCTAAAGAAGTCCCGTAATATGGCCAGAGGAACAAAAAAATCCCCAAATTTGTCCGGTGGGAACACGACGAAAAAAGTGTTATAGTAACGTTTTAGTTCTAAGAACGGCAAAAGTCCCTCCGGACCTATAGATGAATGACGATTCTTGATGCAGTGCCACCTGAGGGATTGGAGATCACGGTTGTTCAGCTTAGGCTTGCGCCCTTGTCCTTTACGCACTGAAATTCCTCCTCATTCCTTGAATCTTTTAATTATGTTATGCACTGTTGAAGGTGAAATAAGCAAATATCTTCCTATCTTTCTTTGAGGAACATTGTTTTTAAACATTTCAATAATTTTCTCACGTATTTGTTGGCAAACTGGTGATGCTCGGCCCATCTTTGCTCCTAAAGGACTAGACCTTTCTTGGATGCTGCTTTTGTACCAAATCATAATTACAATCACCTGTTGACATCACCTGTTTCAAATCACATCATTATTTAACCAATTTACCTGATTACTAGCCCTTAATTGCTCCTGTCCCAACCTTTTTTGGAATGTGTTGCAGGTCTGAATGACAGGAAAGGATGTATATTTACAAATGAAATTAAGTTGACCAGACAAAACATGAAATATTTTGTGTTCACATTGTCTGCAATGAAATACAAGTCAAAGTACATTTCTTTTTTCATTTGTGTTTTTCATACTGTCCCAACTTTTTCTGATTTTGGGTTGTATTAGAAGCACTTTTCCGGTGATGGCTGATGTAGATGTGACGTGAGCAACGTGTCTGAAAGTTGTAAGTCTTCTGGTAGCTGTGCCAAGAGAAATCTCAATCATTCCCAATCTTGCAGAGATGGAGAGCGTAGGTATATGTGAGGAGATAACATATGCACAGGCTAATTATTGCTAACTAAAATGCTAGTTAACATTAGTAATTAAACTAAACAGCTAATGTACGTCGAAACTGCCTGCGAGCTTCTCCTGTACTGTACGGTAATTCCTCTACTATGTGACAGCAAGTCGCGTGGTTATGACACAATCGTTAGCCTATTTTTATTAAAACGTCTGTTATGGAGCCATAACGTGAGGTACAAGGTAATGGAGCCTGTTATACATTATCGTGTTTCTTTAGAAATAAACAATGGACAAATAGTCGCTTCAATAAACGCTTCAGATGTAAAGTTATTGGCTGTCAAAGTGACGGAAAAATGAATGGCAGTCAATGGAATGCTAACCGCGGTGAGGAGTCTGGTAGCATTAAAATGGCGCCATAGGAGGCTTCACTCTGTGGAGAGAAGCCTGCCCCCTTGAGAGCACAGGACCTTCTTCCTATATTTACTTTCTTGCTCCCGCCCCAAGACACATCTGACCAATAAGAGGAGTTAACGTTCTTGCGTGGTTTGTAATGATGCATTTTGGTACACTTGGATTGTTCCAAAGGGAAACCGCTCCAAGTTTACAAACTCATCAACGGATTCGGACCAAAGCAAACGAACTATGGATGTGAAAACGCCCTAAAATATGACTATTCAGTTCTTTTCTAAATTAGCAGCTTTGAGGACTGACTCTTCCTCTTTGATTCATTAGCAGGGAAACCTGCATCACACCACAATGCACTTACAATCATACACAAAAACCTTTAGATTCTCTCCAACATAAAGTTTGAATAAATGTTGTCAGCACACGTGCAAATACACATTAAGTATGTGCACACACTGCTCTCCTTACTTTAGGTATTGGCGTTGTTTTGCTAGAAACAAAACACATTAGATCTGGGGTTCAGTCCAAGTGCATTTCATCAGTCTGGTTGTACTACAAGTGGGTGGAGATTTATTCCAAGGTTGAGTAATAGCTTGCTCTAACGTCTAACTTTCATAACAAGCTATGACAAGATAATCTGACCGACTTTTGCTAATTCTCTGCACTAATTACATTTGCTGGGCTTGCGAGGTGTAAATGCATTTGGCTAATTAATCACTGCAGAAGAGTCCCATGCTGCCTGCTCTGCTGCACACATTCCAGACAGAGAGAGTGACGTGAGAGAAAGGGGAAGACCGAGTGAGGGAGGGAGAAACCACGTTGATCACTGAAGATTTTCTAACCTTTTATGCCATTTTTCATCTTAATGGTAGACAATGACTCAGAGGGTAAGGAAAAATACAGGACTTGAGCACATTCTTTTCAAGTTGCCGGCTGATAAACAAAACAGGCGAACCTCAGAGAGCATAGCTTTTCATGTGAATGTTTTAACAAGTAAAAAGTCATTCATTTTTTTATTGCTTCTCTGTATTTTTTATTCATTTTAACTTTGCTATGCTGTATTTTCTGACACCCATTTACACCAGAAAATATACTCTCATATATCAATATATATATATATATATATATATATATATATATATATATATATATATATAGATAGATAGATAGATAGATAGATAGATAGATAGATAGATAGAAGCGCTGCACAATATCCAATATGCAATATCCAAATCGCAGGGGGAGGCACACTATTTGTTAAAGGCAAAATATGTGTCAAACGGCCTACAAATCCTATCATACCAAAGAGACTAGACTGACTAGCTGACTAGGCTAAAGGAAAAAATCTTTGTTTGGTACAGATCCTTGCAAAAAGCACACTGTAATCATTTACATTTTTATTGTTTTTCAATGTAAAATGCGAACGATACAAAAATGATCATTCCCTCCAATATCCTGAATCATGTAGCAATCGCAATATCAGTCAAAATAATTGCAATTAGATATTTTCCTCATATCGTACAGGCCTAATAGATAGAAGATTTACCATTCATGACACAAACCTCCGAACCACGTCTTAATTTGTGAGGAATGCAAGCTCCCTTCACAAAAAAAAAGTAAATAAATATAAAGCGTCAAGACAACCCTCGCCTGCTTGCACATACCAAACGGGCACTTAGTTTCAAAGTAGCGCTGGCCACCATGGCCTGCATACTTTCATATAGCGTGCTCCCTTTTCTCTGCGGGGCCTGAGGTGAATGTGGCCTTTGATAGTGGAGGGAAAGCAAACATGTAGCCGGCAGCTCTCGCCTGGGAAAAGAACATCCAAACTGAGTGGGCTGTCTTCAGAGCGACAGCCTGAGCAAACAACCTGAGAGGGCTTCATGAGAGTAAGGGGGGGGGGGGGGGTGCTGCTGGGTGACTGAGGGGCTTCATGGAGCCAGCCGGGGTCCTACCTTTCATACAACAGAGGCTCTTTAACGTCTTCAGGCGGCCATCGGAGTGAGAGATGGTGAGATATGATCCAAGAGGACATTTGAAAAACACAACACCTACAAAATGATTGATAGCGATCATAGAATTGCTCTTTGTGCTGACGACGTAGTTTTATGCTTATTTAAGTTCAAGCTCTCATCTAATTTGACATATTTGGGCATCAAAATAATCACTAACATATTAGACTCTATGTCACAATTCAGCCCAGTGTGGGGCAATGCTTCATTTAAACCAGGTAAGCTGGATGTAGGATCCCAGATATGGGCAAAGAAAGGAATACAGTGTGTGTGTGGGGGGGGGGGGGGAACTTGTGTGTGGACCAGTGTTGAAAATGGTTAGCATAAGTAAGATTGATAGCATAACATAGGCTCAAATTTCAACATTTTGGAGTTACTAAAGTTGTAATTACTGAAACTCAAAGATGTTGGGATCTTTAATCAGCTTCTTTTTGTTGGTAGAGAAGGAAGAAATACCACAGTTTAAAGAAGTAGCCAAAATAGGGTTCACAACTTCCAAAAATGAGCTGCATCACATGGAACTTTAAAGTTAAATATGTTATCTGACTTATGTGAACGCCACCAGGTGATCTAAATGCCAAACGTTTTGATTCACAACTACTAAATTGATCATCTTGAATTTAAATATAATAAATATGTGCATAACAGTTCAACTGGGAAATTCCAACAGCTTAGAGTTATGTGATTATGTAGATAATTTTACTCTCCAAACAGCTCTGTAATTGTATTACTGGAGAGCACATTGACCAAGTCAAGCCCAATCAAAAGTTTAATTTCGGCCTCTTGGTAAATTACTACAGCTACTATAATCTGCTGCTGGAACCAGATCCAAAATGATCGGAACACAACCTTATTTATATAAGAAACCATGTTGCAACCAGAGGCAAAATATGGAATGGCAGTCAGTCTAACCTTTTTGGAAGTAGGGTTGGGCATCGTTTTATTTTTAACAATTCTGATTCTAATTTGAACCCAGTTCTTATCGATTTTCGATTCCAATTCTTTGTGGAGTTGAAACGGGTCACATGCTTATTTCACAGATCAGAGGAAGATTTTATTTTGATTCAATGGTGATTTACAGTTTCACCAGGCTTTTTTAAACATAAAATAAAGCCACACTATGCCTGGAAGACCACTGGCCACTACAGAAACCAAAACTTGTGCAGGTTACATTTTACATTTGATCGGATTCAAAACCAAAATTTACAAATTGTATTCCATTGTAAATTTTTGAAACGATTCCAAGTTGGAACCGGTTGCCGATCCTATTTGGAAGGGGCATTTGTTGTTGGGACTCTTTTGTACTTAATTGATGAACTTCTGGATCTGCAAATGCATACAAATCATTCATCAGAAGTTAATTTGGGCATTGGCTTAATCTACATACTCTCTATTGAGGAGAGATGATGCAGCTCGTCATGATTGCTATCTCACTTTAGATTGAAGCTAACAAAGAAAATTTGCTGTAGCTTTAAAAATAGTTTTCAACATGGTTCATTATTTGTTTTAAAGAACAAAACTTCAGCTAATGACTTCTTTTTTAACTGAAGGGAACTTTCAACTTTGAAATAAACTAGTAGCATAGTATTGGTTCTGGCCTTGGGCAGAGAATCATAAAACATTTTTCATGCCATGTGGGGACATACTGGAATGGAGGTCAATACCTCATTGTAGGCTCCAAGTCATAATTCGCTCAACCACCCCAGAGATTTTATCCTTGAAAAGGAAAATACTAAATATGTTTCTCACCATCTGACTGAACAATCAGGGCTCTGTTGGTTATGAAAACAAAAACATCTGCATGCAGTAAGATAAAGTTAATAAAGGTACAGAGGAGAGACCAAACTCTGTAAAGAGTATCATTCCTCATGTTGCCTGTGAATGAACACATGAATGTGGCTGTGAGTGGTAGGGGGAGCCTTGTTTATCCAGCGTCCCCCCCAAGTCGTGACTACTGTTCATGCAGCCAGGATCAGAGCACATGGATCTGGGCTTTGAGTGTTTAGCCCGTGGATTAGCTATTGTGCCGGGCTGGTGCGATCACCCCCATCCCTAGCTCATTTGCCCCCCCACCCATTACACCAACTTCTATTGTGGACACCTAGCACTGAGGGGGGTCCAAGCCAAGTATATTCACTGGGGAGGAATGGCTAATTTGTGACCAAATTGTCGTCTTAGTCAATTGAAGTTTATAGATTGAGCATGCTGGATATCAGGCTGTATCAGGTCCAGGAAGTTTAAACTGCAGCTTGTCCAATTGGCGCCATTTTAGGAAGACATTAAATGGGAGCCCCACTGATTTTAGTGCTGCACAGATGGATAAATTGTTGTTCGTCAAGATATACAGAAGCTATAGCAGCAGCAGTCCCACTTAAATGTTTATGTTTCATAGTGAGCTTGAGAGTTGGTTGTTGAAAATGTACCTGGCTAGCAGTTTCACCTTGTCTCCAGTCTTTATGCTAAGCTAGGCTAACTGCCTCCTGGCTCAAGCTGTATACTTAACACAAAACCCCCAAATATCTAACAGAAACCTGCATAACAAAGAATGTTAGCTTCAATCTAAAGTGAGATAGCAATCATTTACCAAGCGTGGGTTGATTAACCTAGAAGGGACTAATGGAAAAAAACAAAGTTGACATAAAGAGCCAAGTGGAGCATCCATTGACTCATAATCCTGACTCATAGTCTCTTCTGCATTCATTTTGACCGTTCTTTTTGTAAGATGTCTCTTGCAGGTCCTCTAGCTTTGTGGAGGTGAAATGCTAAATCCATGGATTGCCAGTTTTCTGTGTAACACATTATGAAAATTAAACAGGTAATGTATGCGGCCAATTTTGTTTATTCTAAAATAAAAAGACACCTATTTCTGAAAGTCCCCTGATAAGCATCAAGACAAAGCTTTCCTGCACTGGACACATATTGAGTTTTACAAAAACAGCATGTGAAGTCACTTATTTTCCTATTATTTGATGGGCAGAAATGCAGGACGTCAAAATACGTGTCTGGATTTTATTCACTGTTAAATGGCTACAGAGACACGTCTTAGATTTTTCAGTCCTCCATGTATGAAATACTGCAGCACTTGATGATGAGGACAATTTCTGTATATTAGACCTTTTTATAGTAGGTGTTGGGCGAAGGAAGAATCATTTACCAAGCGTGGGTTGATTAACCTAGAAGGGACTAATGGAAAAAAACAAAGTTGACATAAAGAGCCAAGTGGAGCATCCATTGACTCATAATCCTGACTCATAGTCTCTTCTGCATTCATTTTGACCGTTCTTTTTGTAAGATGTCTCTTGCAGGTCCTCTAGCTTTGTGGAGGTGAAATGCTAAATCCATGGATTGCCAGTTTTCTGTGTAACACATTATGAAAATTAAACAGGTAATGTATGCGGCCAATTTTGTTTATTCTAAAATAAAAAGACACCTATTTCTGAAAGTCCCCTGATAAGCATCAAGACAAAGCTTTCCTGCACTGGACACATATTGAGTTTTACAAAAACAGCATGTGAAGTCACTTATTTTCCTATTATTTGATGGGCAGAAATGCAGGACGTCAAAATACGTGTCTGGATTTTATTCACTGTTAAATGGCTACAGAGACACGTCTTAGATTTTTCAGTCCTCCATGTATGAAATACTGCAGCACTTGATGATGAGGACAATTTCTGTATATTAGACCTTTTTATAGTAGGTGTTGGGCGAAGGAAGAAAAACCTTCAGAGGCCAGAGGTACAATGATATGGTACAAATGTCACAATGCATCAAATATCCATTAAACAAGAAGTAATTTTACTAAAGCAAGTAAAACATCCATCAATAAGGTGATTTGGAATTGTTCCTAAAATCAAGCTTCAATGCTTGTTTTTTTGGAAATTCTTGAGATGAAAAACTGTTAATTTGATACCTCATTTAAGAATCTGGTTTAATTGTGGAATAGGCAGTAAAATTAACCATTATAAACTGACTGATTATATGCAGTACACACACCACATACCATTTTAGGCCAGCAGCCTGTGACACATGTACAATAAAAGATGTGTGCGCTCTTTCCCAGAATTGAATATATTACAAATTAAATATTTTATTATTATTTATTTCAGTCCCCATGTGGGGATGTCTGTACATGGTCCTTTCACACAGCACATTGCAGCTGCCTCTGCCACTGCAGTGTTGAGGTGATGGCCTGCCTAAGCACCGGGGGCAAACAGATGGTCAACAACAGCCCAGGAGAGATGTCTTTGACCGGGAAGCAGCGCCAAACAAAAAGCTCTCCAATCCAAGGCCTGGAGGAGGGAACAATGGGCCAAATGCAGGGTGAGCCAGTTCTCATTCACTCAGCACCTGGCTGAGAACCAACAGGTCGGCATGCATGGCACTCCACATCGACAACAAGAGGGGAACCTCGCCACAACGAGGCGAAGAGGGAGATTTGTCGGCAAATGATCAAAATCATCAGAGAACTAATCAATGGTGGTGTAATCCCAAAACCTCTTTGTCAGCTCTCGGTTTTGTTGGAGCACCTGTTTGACACCTTGGCACTTTGATCACTCAGTCTCTCACTTTTTGGAGAGGCTTATCCTTTTTCTGACAATGTGCAGGTTACTTAGCCTGACAAGCCAGACCCACATGAAGATGTTGGGTCTGGGAACTCACCATTGGCAGGGCTCAATCCAAGGGGCGGGATAAATGGTTGTCTTTCAAATTCCCTCTCTCACGCAATAGGATAGTGCTACAACCAACCAGAGCAATGCTAGTTGATAGATTAAACTTTTGCCGTATCCGGTCGGCAAAACTCTGAACACATCTTCCTTTTTTAAGAAGACTTAAGTGCCGAACTTTGTTCTTTTCTCGGAGTGAGAGCTGCAAGCATATCACTCCACCCAAATAGCACTGCTTTGCCTTTCTGAGAATATAGTTCCCAGTTTATATACAGTTAGAAGATGGCTGTGTCTCATGTGACGTTATTTGTACACGCTGTGACTATACAAATCACAACATGTAAATAGGAACATGTTGGTGTTATTTTGTCACTTATTTGGAGCAGTAGGCTAGTTGGAGTCAGTTACCTCCAGGATATGTGCTCAGCTAAGCTAACGGTGGAGCCGTCAGACAGAGTTACGACACGCACAGAGATGAGAAGGGTATGTATCGACTTGTCTAACTCTCAGGGTTACAGTGAATAAGCTAATGTCCCAATAGGTCGGCGTGTTCCTTTAACGCCAAGTCTTCCAGAGTCGCGGCCAAAGCCAACTCGAAAGACTGCTGTTCACCAGCAGCAGCAGCCATCTTCTTTGTTTTCAAGTAGCAGGGAATTCATGCGGAACTGTCGCAACTCTGCTGTCATTATGTTAAGCCCGCCCACCAACTCTATACACGATGTTTTTGGCCTGACCAGAGTTTGTTTTTTCCAGCTTGCAAGCCAACGGAGAGTTGCTAGACGACCCTGGCTGCAAATTACATTTGCTGCCGCTAGGGTGCGTCTAGATTTCTAGGCTACAGGTTACTCTCACTTCAGATGTTTCGCACTTCGTTAAGGAATGTGTATATAACACTGACGGATGGATGGGCTTGAATTTTAGAAATTGCAAAAGCAGAAACTCATTTTCTTGCCTGATCACAAAATGTCAAAACACTCAGAAATGCCAATATCTCTATTTCTAGTTTGTTTCTGACTATAACCCAGAATATGCCAACTGTTACTGTGAGTAACAGTTGGCTTATTCTGGGTTATAGTGGATATGGATATATGAGACAGATTTGGCAAATATAGAATTAGTCCATTTAAATGCATGTTGAATAAGAGTGGAACCTCACAGGGCATGTTCATTCCTGGTGTAATTATTTCAGATTTTGGTAATTATTTCTCCCGGGTAAATAAAACTGCTAACTGAGTGGGTGGCAAGGGTTTCAGGTTTTTCTGCTTTTACAACCCACAACCAAATGCAATTCCGTGTCATGAGCTGCTTTTCGACCAAATAGTACTGGAACGTAGTTAGAGGAAAAGTCCATTTCTAAGCAGTTCTACTAACTACTCTCCCCCAAAACTGTTTTTTTTTTTTTTCCATTTGCATTATCATTGGCCAAGTGGCCACAGGGACTGGTAGGAGGGGTAAGGGAGTGATGCAAGCGGGTAAGGGAGTGATGCAAGCACAGCAACGGTCTTAAAATCAGAAAAGAAATACGCCAAAAGAAGTATGAACTATATACTAAATCTAATGTATATGTCATAATTAAAACGAAAAGAGAAACGGGTATCTCTCTCTCTCTCTGCCTGCTGTGCTGTGGCCGTGTGTGTGTGTGTGTGTGTGTGTGTGTGTGTGTGTGTGTGTGTGTGTGTGTGTGTGTGTGTGTGTGTGTGTGTGTGTGTGTGTGTGTGTGTGTGTGTGACACGGTGGACCAGTGAGGTTGTCAAGCCCGCAGGCGTTTGTGGAGTTTAACGTTAAAAAGGCAGTTAACCACAGGTTCCTGTTATGATGGACATGTGTTGTGATATTTAAACAAACGATCCGTCAACTGCGAAATAAAAGCCTCTTATTTACAAGACCGGTCTGAGAGACCTTCAGCTTATAGCGGGGCGTCCCAGCATGACTGGCGGCCAGCGAGCAAGCGATCCCGGCCACCACCAGCTGGCTGTCCCATCACTTTACGGAGCTTCTCAACTCCGAAAGCTTTGAAGCAAATTGTCAATTCGGCAACGATTTTCGGATGACTGCCTATATTCAAAATCTAAACAGTTCATTTCTCGCCTAAAATGTTGTCAGAAGTGAATTTAATGATGAATAAGATGGTGACAATTCTTTAAAATGTCCCGTTGTTGCTCTGTCTGCAAGTTCCGGGTTGGCAGTGGGCGTGACTTATAAGTTCGACCAATCAAGTAGACCTAGGAAAAGGGAAAAGGGAAAAGACCCTGCTCTGAAGTAGGAGCTGAAAGAGAACGGTACTGCGGCCAGAGGAACTTAAAAATCCCCAAATTTGTCCTGTCGGAACACGACGAAAAAAAGTGTTCTAGGAACGTTAAGTTCTAGGAACTGCAAAAATCCCTCCGGTCGGAAAGCCCCTATAGATACCAGTGGAAAGAACCACCTTGTATATATTTTTAAAGGGACTGTCAGTTGGTTTATGCTGAACAGTAAGATGGGCTTTAACTGCTTGTCTCTCTGTTTTGCTTTCTAAAGACATTTCTGCCAATCTGCCCACCAGTCTGTCTGTCTCACTCTCGGCTAGACGAAGCAGCCTGACTTAGCCCTGTTAAAGTTAATAGCTCTCCACAAGCACAGAAGCCCAGACAGGCCAACACCAATAAAACTCAAGCAAATTATATCAGAGAAAAATAGGCACAGAGGAGTCATTTTGTTCATTGGGTTCAGCATTCCTCAGCTTAGGAGAAGGACTTTTGCGTCACGCAGGAATAACTTTGGAACACTGCAGAGATGATGCAGGCTGTGGGCTCGAATATGCACACTGGCTCTTGGCATCACTGAGACATTGTCGAGGCCTGGCTTCAACATTCTGAGAGGGTGAAAAGTGTCCTGGCAAAGCTCCTGTCCTCTTAGCCCCTGTCATACACAGTGTCCTGTGGCACACTGCCATTATTAGACATCTGGCTGCTTACTTTGCACCACAATACAGTTTGCTAAAAGTCAGCAGAACGTGAAGGTGAAACCAGCATCACATACATTGTCATAGAGACATGTTGTAGCCTGCCCTCCTTTTAACGTTTTAGATCTGTGTGGCCTAATAATGATGGAAAAAGGTTGTGGTTTTGAATCTGAAAAATGTAATGTTTTTTTTCCTCAAACTCCATACATTTAGTTCTGTTTAGCCAGCCCAGTCTTCCGAGAAATTACGTTCACACTGGACGATTCTTGTAGCATGATTTACGTCGTCCAATGAGTGTTGGAGAGGCGTGGAGCCTGTCTGACTTTCATGCAAGAGAGCAGAGTTCACTTCCTGCCAACCATGCCCCGATTGTTCAGTAATCCTAACCATTCGTTTGATGATGTAGGAATAATTAATTAATAATAATATTTTTTTTCTCTAAAGCCACGCTAGTGGTTCTGTGAGGCTGTGTTTTGAGCTAAATGCTAATGTCCAAACGGCTCATGAGTAATTCAAATGAGTCCAGTGTAAAGTCAGCAAGAGATGTGTTGTAAGTCCAATATTTTGACTTGAATGCTATTTAGCAAGCAGAGCTTCATGTTGTGACGCTGACACACACTTTGGCTTGGTCTCTCAGTCTGGCTGGCTGTCTGTCTGTATCCTCGTCTGGACTGGAAGACTGGGTCCAACATAAGCCAGTGTTCCAACAGACAGCACCATGTACCAACAGTGTTTATACAAGGAAAGATAAGAATTTGAAAGTCACAGTGCAGTTTTATGCGATTGACAATGAAGCACACAGTGTGAACTGTGGTTAACTCCGCTACACAAATAAACGCATGACATATTCACAGCTAGTATTGGACCCCTGTCTCTGCGTAATGGGAGCTCACTGCTCACCAAGACCCAAATCCCCGGGCACTGCTTCTGCCAAGCAGTGTAAATATTTAGGGTCACCTGTCGCACAATGGAAAATGAAAGCCATGACTTTCACTGTGTGTGTGTGTGTGTGTGTGTGTGTGTGTGTGTGTGTGTGTGTGTGTGTGTGTGTGTGTGTGTGTGTGTGTGTGTGTGTGCGCGTTTCACAAATGCATTTGGGTCTCTGTGGACACAAGCCAGCAGCACATACCTGCGAGTGTTTGTGTGAAAACCCAGATTCCCTTTTATTTCTTTTCATTTTTTTTACTTTTCAGTTGCTTCCCGGGCCGGGACTTTGACAGGAGGCAGAAAACCGTTATCTGTCTGATGTGGAAGCCGTGGCATTCAGGGCACCACATTAATCACTGCTGCAGAAAAGGCCCTCCGCTTAACATAAACACCATCCTCCAGAAACAGAGCACGACACACTACCAGGCCCAATGCACCCACACTCGCCTTTACTGTCACTCAGCAGGCTCTTATTTTAACTCACAATTTCAGGCATCATTTTCTGTTTTATTTTCCACATAGTGGAGTGCTACCAAAAGAGAAAAAGCAAGTTCGTTAACGAAGGTATGGTTAGGATTTTTTTTTACTGACTTAGGTATTTACTGTTTCCCCTCAGAATTCTGTCCTTGTCAAGAGAAATTAACATTTGGACCATCATGCAACACTTAAACTCTCCGCTCACACTTATGAAATTCAGCAAGTATTCGCACCTTATTAATGCAGAGTGACCAATACTGCCTGTTGAGCTGTTGGATCTTTATAGGATACAATTTATAGGCCTCATTGTTCTGGGGTTTTTACTAGGGATGGGCGACACCAAACCTTTTCAATTTCATCCGATACCGATACTGATAGTGATCATTTTTTAAATGGGTATGTGATTTATTTTTTCAAATAAGGGCCTTTTAGCAAAAAAGATCATTACACATACTGGCCAACACATTTATTACAAAAGCAAATATGAGTACAATTAAATAAAAAATGTGTATGTTAAACAATAGTACAGTATTATAGAGAATAGAGCATACTTACTTAAATAATAATACAATAAATAAATATAACATAAATATGAATAACATAAAATACCAACAAAAAACATGCACATTTGCACTTTCTTTAAGATTTCTTAATCTTCTAAGGGGGTGTGTTGTTTTGTGATGTTTAAACAGGTTACTGGTGTTGCTGTTGTGTGCCACTTTTTAATCACAAATGGTGCGACAGAAGAAACAGAAGAAAAATAGCGCCACACAACACTACGTTTTCTTCCCTAAGGGCCACACTGGAAAATGAGAATCACACCAAGGGCCAGACATGTAGAGTTTATTGCTTTTTATGTCATCGAAAAAGTCAAATATCTTTGACTGTATTATTGCATGTCTCATACAATATAGTCTTCTGCAAAAATGCCAAAAGAAAAGCGTCAAAAACGTTGAATAAGGCGCCTAAAACTTAAAAAGTGTAAAGAATTGTAAAAAGTGACAAAAACTAGGCAGACCAAAATTAATTGTGTACCTAAACTGATACGGTGGCTGGACCAAAATTTGCAAGGGGCCGGATTTGGCCCGCGGGCCTTGAGTTTGACACGTTTGATTTAAGGGGACAGGTGTTTGAATCCAAACCACAATCTTTTTTCTAATCTTAATCGTCGTTTTGCCTACACTTATATGTCTTCGCCGCATGACAATCACCATGTCGACTAAACTCAACTGCCTCTGAAACGACCGCAGCCCCCAGCATCCTGTACCTGGCTCACTGTTAGCTTTTCTCAGCTAAATGTAACTGTAAAGACCGGTCGCCGGTCGTGTAATTTCGTAGGATATCAATATCATACGAATTGGTGTGCATACGTTTTCCTACGATATCATACATACCTGTTTTTGGGATATTTCTAATAAATCCTACATATAGAGCAGACTTCATAGCAGAGGGTCAAGTCAAGACATTGTGAGAGAAAAAAAATGCAACTTGATGCAAACAAGGTTGAAAGATTTCATAGATGAGAGCACATAAAAAAGAAATACTGTTTGCGGGATGGGGGCTCTGATTCAGCAAGACAGAGGAGACTTTCAGAATGTCAAGCAATCCCGTGTTATTAAGGACCAAGGCTACACTAGGAGCATTTACAGGCACTTTGAAAAGAGCCTCAGAGACCTTGCGACGAAAGGAAAACTAGTTGGAGACATGGGGGGATAAATATAGCTTTGTGCGTGTGGCCTGTGGTGGATACTCTGCTGCTCAACATAGAGCCCATTGGGCTCCTTCACTCAGAGAGAATAGACAGCTTTGACCCCACAAGGAGTCACAGCAGCCCTGACCCCAACAAGTCATAATGTTATCATCGTTCAGCAGTTTTACAAGACAAGGTTTCAGTCCCACATTTTGAAGCATATTAAACCAGATAAATAAACTACTGGATAAATACCCGTGTTTGTCGCCTGTGCGACTCACCTTGAATGGTCCGTATTCAGTTGGTACACTAACAGGGCTCCCTTGTGCTCGCTTTACCCTCGACTCTCCTAGATACACTCACACTGTTCGCTACGTTGTAAACGGAGGTGGAAAGTCCCAAGATACAATCACGCTATACGGGGAAGTTTGGATTAATGTGTCTTCGGTTATTTATCCTCCAAGGATGTACATTTACTTCTGTTCAAGAACGTCAGTAATTAATCCAGTTTTTAGTTGACAAAGTTTTGCACAAAGCCTCAAAAGGAGCATCAGTTTATAATTTATCATTACGGCAAAAGATGATTTGAGAGGGTTAGGGCTTAGGAGAATTAGCTTTATTTAGCTCATTGTTTAGGCACATTTAAAGTATGATTCATTGGCACCACACTCATCAAACTCCGGTGAGCAACTGGTTCACGCAAACTGAACGCTGACCAGCATCAGTATTCCAAAATCTTTATACAAATTGAGTTTACTTCATCTTTATTTGAATTTGAATTATGCTGACCTGGGTAACTAAACACATTGATGATGAATAGGAAGGTCTGACACCTGAATGCCGGCAGAATGAAACTTTGCATCCGAATCATGACTTTGCCATATTTCATCATTCTTTTCTCTGGCTCTCTTATAAAACATAAAAAGCATAAAGAAAATACCCTGTCATCTCCACAAAACAATTTAAAATCTAAATCATTCTAGCTGGTGCACAGCTTTCAGACACTGATTTAAACAACTCTGGCAAAACAATATTTTATCCAGCAAAGAGATATTAGAGTCGGATGGAGATACGGACATACATCTTTCATGACTTTGAGCGGACTCAGCTGCAATTTACGTCATCCTGCATCATTTTAACTGATTGAGGGAGAAATCCTGCATTAGAGTCTTTGTCAGCAGCTTTCTCAGAGAAGCTGAGGTTTAGAAGACGCCTGGCTGCTTTGATGCCTGATTGGCTTAAGCAGTGTTGAAGTGTGCGCCTAACAAGAGAAAGAGAAGTGCTTGATGTTAACAGAGAAGATAGTGGCGTTAAAACGAATATGTGGGCTTTTTCTTTCGCCATTATTATGAAACACTGTGATGTATGTATCATGAAATGTCTGAAACACAGTGCAATCACAGTGAAACAATGGCCACAGGTACAATAACATGGTGATCCACTAGAAGCAGTATATACTTAACAGTATATCTTGCACTTTACGAGTATTTGAGGCATCCGTGTTTGTTTATTTAACGCCACATCAGATATATCTAAGCTTTCAAAGAAATATGACATTTATAGTCCTAATTACAAATTCAAACTTGCTATAAATAGTATTTCGGTCAGCCAGCTAATTTGGAATGTATTGTTGTGCAAATGAAGAATATGTAAAGGGATGATATTTGGCTCTAAACCTAGTCACTCCTGACAAGGAAACATCAATCCCCCCCCATTAAATTTAAGCTCTATGTTCCCTCAGGCCTATCTTCCCTTAAAGATGTCCCCCTAAATTAGGCCCTGTGGTCCAGCTCTCCCCTCCTATCCTGTCTTCAGCTGTCCTGTCTAATGAAAGCCTAAAATGGTCAAAATAATTATCCTAAAAAAGAAAAGAAAATTAGGCCCTGTGTTCCCTCAGCCCACATACCACCACCCCCGGTCGTATTGTATGTATGGATATGTGACTATATATATTGCTGCATTAATACTGGTCATCTTAGTTTAGGGGCTAGGGTTAGGGCTGAGGGACCATAGAGTTGAGGTTAGTGTTAATGCTGAGGGAACATAGGGTTGAGGAAACATAAGGTTAAGGGAACATAGAGCTGAGGGAACATAGGGCCGAGGGAACATAGGGTTGAGGGAACACAGGGCTGAGGGCACATAGGGTTGAGGGAACATAGGGCTGAGGGAACATGGGGCCGAGGGAACACAGGGCTGAGGGCACATAGGGTTGAGGGAACATAGGGCTGAGGGAACATAGGATTGAGGGGACATAGGGCTGAGGGAACATAGGGTTGAGGGAACATAGGGCTGAGGAAACACAGGGCTGAGGGAACATAGGGCTGAGGGAACTAAATACACACTCCTGTTTAGTGATATGACAGAGGGCATGGCAGCAAGAAAGTGAGCAGAGCTCTGATTTCGTCATACAAAGAGTGGGTTCAAAATGTATTGCAAGGAAAGAGCCTCCAGTTCACTCACAGAAGCTTTCAGGCTCCTCTTCTTTTACATGTTGGAAGCTGGTTAATATGGTAAGTTACATACACGAATGCAGCATTGGTTCCCAGTGTGGACTGTTTACCTCTGCAGCTTTACAACCACAACTGGGCTCTTTGTAACATTTAAAATGTGTTGATTACAATTTCGTTACAACAAAACCAGTGTCGCTTTTCCCCTAGAACTTTTCTTCATCAACTCAAAGGGCGTTACAAATGAGTCTGCAGGGATGCAACACCTTTGGGGGCAAATCTAATCAGCTCTCTCATGCCACAGGAGATGATGAATCCCAGATAAAGGAAATGGATCAATTTCAAATAGTAATAGGTTCCACTTACATTTGCCTATAGCACAGTGCAAATCTCACCCTCATCTCTTTAGGGCTCTACCTGCTGGGGTTGCTTATTAGTGTATTATTAGTGTCTAAATGGATACAGGTAGGCACAAGATGTCCATGTATATACCTGTGGGAGTTGAAAGGGCTGGGAATCAAAACCAATGACTCAAAGCATGTTGACATTTCTGACTAATCTGTTTTTGGAACGTCCACGCCTATTCAAATTTTGGACATCTAATTCAATGGCAATGCTGCTAATCCTTACTGGTGATCATACGCTTTAAACATAAATGAACATATCAGTCAGTCAATATTCTAGTCAATATGAATTGGATGACAGAATTGGAAACAGGTGCACTTCTCCTGTACGGAATTCCAATTGGGTGCCCTGTTAAAGGACATAAAAATGTGTTTGTTTCATTGACACAAATTTAGAAAACTCCAGCGGTACAAAAGGAAACAAACGCCACATGTCAGGAACATTTTAGATACAACAAAACTGCTGCTCGGTCATTTCAGCATAATTAATAACATATATAACATATATATTATTCAGCTTAATTGAACACAAGAAATTCTTTGGAAGTGTGAGTGCACCCAGTAAACTATTTTGGGTCATACCAGACAATCCCCTAACTGCACATTTTGCTCCCAGGGAATCCGGGGCATGTTTCTACATATGATTTGGGAATGTCCAGAGGTGTTTAAATTTTGGAAATGTGTTTCATCATGTCTGTCAGTAATCTCAGAATGCACTGTACCGTTCACTCCATTGGTTTTGCTTTTGAGCTTTTTGTGAGTGTGGCTGGCTGGCCTAACGGCGGTGAAGAAAATTGTTGGGTTACAGCAAAGACAATTGTCGCCTTACATTGGCGTGCCAAAAATATCACCTTAGGCAGTGTCAATCTAAAACGTATTGTTTTCAACTTCAAAATCGTATTCAAGATTAAGTCTAGCTCTATTTTATGCCAGATTCTACTGTTAAAGGCAGTATGGTTAAAATCATTTGGGTCACCGGCGATCTAAATACATGTTTTCAAAGGGAATTTACAGGGTTCCCCTCTAATGTGTTCTTTCCTCTTTTGCTTCCTGCTTAGCATCATGAGTTTGTACATGCTGCTGCCATAGTGGCCTTGACGAGACTAAAGTTAGTCTGCTTTTTCTGCTCTGCAGCAGCAGAGGCCTTTCCCTCTCTCTACGTTTTACTCTCTGGAAGCACAGTATATAATTTTCTCTAAGCCAGTCGAGCCTCTATTTTTTTCCAACCACTAATTAATTATAATTCAGCACAGTTTAAGTCAGGCCAAAGGAATGCCGAAGCCTGCAAGTCGAGTTTGGAGAGTAGAAGGAGGAGGCTGACAGAGGGATGGATGGATGGAGGGAGGGAGGGAGGGAGGGAGAGAGGGAAGGAAGGAGGGAGTAAGTGGTTGTTCTCCAGCTCGCAGGCCCGGCCCATTGAAGGCATTTAATTACTTGTATGACCAAAGTCTCGAAGGCATAGACACAACACACTGCTGACTGCAGAGGTGTGACCCATCACGCCGCAGACAATTACTGAGGCTTGTCTTACCTCCAGCGGTTTATCACTCCAATCCCATGCTGGCGTTTGGATTAATGAGAAGAGGCGAGGGACAAAATGTCAAATGCAACAGGTCCGAGCATTGACAAAGCCCTTTGTCTCTCACAATACACTGTGGGCAACCCGTTCTCACTCCTAACTTGAAAAACACTGACGCTTGGTCAGTGTCTCTCAGCGTCGCATACCGACGCAAAAATCACCCATTAGCGTCTGTATGGAACGGACTGGGTGGAGCAGAGCAGCAGCGTGACCACAGTGCTGTAAGATGACATAGTATTAAGAGCAACAATGGTAGCAGGTAGTACGAAAGACCGAAAATTCCACGTAAGAAGGTTGGTTGGGCTGGTGAATGGGTCAAACAACACAGGACTTTCACCCAAAAGACCGGGGTTCGTGTCCCGTTGTTGTCCCGTGTGTCACTGAAACGTACATTTTGTAACCCCACCCACCATCTTTTCCTAAACCTAACCGTCCCGTTCTTGTGCCACATGCCAGTTAAACATACGTCCCGACCCAGAGCGTCAAAAAGTGATGCCAAGAGTCCCGACCAAGTGCGTCTAAATATGACGCCAAAGGGCTAGACGCGAGTCCCGAGAGCGTCAAATAGTGACGCCAAGGGTCCCGACCCAAAGCACAGAAAAGTATGCCAAGGGTCCCGACCAACCGCGTCTGAATATGACACATAAGCATTTTGATGCGATGGGAGTGAGAATATGTTGCTATAGGATGTATTATTAAAGCATTACTAAGCATTCTTTGGTGGTAGAAACGCAACTACATTTTTTAATTAATGAACTTATGGAGAGACACATTATATTTGTGCTGCTTTATGACATCCAAAAGAAGTGGCGGTTCTAGAACATTTCCAATGGAGGAGCCAGGCTGGGGCCACATGCAATTTTAGGGGTATAATATATTAAGCACAAGTGTTACATACCATCAACCCTCCATGGTTGGTTCTACAAAAGACTGACAAAACACATGAACACAATAAAAACTCTGAACTCTGAATACTCATTCAGTGTTAACCTACATTTGATTTATTGAAGCTACATAGCATAATTTCAGGTGCAGGGCCACACCTTAAACACGCCTCTTTCGGTATTCCTATAAATACCCACCTAAACCTCTCCTCTCATTCGCTCTCGCATTCTGCACCCCTCCCTCCCACCCTCTTTCCTCTCCTTTCTCCTCTTCTTTAAGTTCTACAGGGTTCCTAGGCCCGGGTGCTACGGCGGATTCCATACCGGAGCCTCCCGACAACACAGTCAACGTCAGTATAGTTAGTCTATATCGACGACGATTAATTTCCAGGATTGCTCCGGTGCCGCCGGCAATTCCACCGGATGTCCCAAATTTTCAGCCGGATGTCCGTTATCTTCCGCTTTCTTTGTGTTGGCATTTTAAACTCCGGTGGATTTCTGAGGACTCTGGTTAACTGCTCCTCAGATCTCTGCAGGGTAAATCCAGACAGCTAGCTAGACTATCTGTCCAACCTGAGTTTCCTGTTGCACGACTAAAACAACTTTTGAACGTACACGTTTCACCAAAACAAGTTCCTTCCCGAGGCTATTTTGCAGAGGCACCGTTGCTCTGTGCAGAGCTTAGCGCCGCCCAAGGCAATTGTGATTGGCTTAAAGCAGAGATATTCAACAGGGGGTCCATGACCCCTAGGGGGTCCTCAGAGTAAGTGCAGGGGGGCCGTCAAATCCTGTCTAAAATGTTTTTTGAAAGTTTCTTTTTTCAAAAATTCAAATATGTCTGAAAATATACAATAACATGAATCCAAACTATTATTAGGAAAGATAATTTGGCCTTTTTGTAAAAAAAAAAAAACATTTAATTTACACATTGAAGATAAGTGTACTATATATAGGTAAAGTAGCTATATTAGCCATAGAGGTAAGCTTAAGGATTTACTGTGCCTTCCACATGTTTAACATTAAAACATGATGTATACATAATATATATCTATTCATTTTCATCCATCCGGCCCAGTTTAACATGCAACTTAATTTCATATGTAACCCTCCCACCATAGACTCGTAATATGAAAATACACTTTATGTAATAACAGTGTTACACCTGTGGACTACATAAAATAATGGTGAAAGAGACATCTCTGTATAATGAATCTGTCTAGGGTAAACTATGACTCTCGTTATGACTTTAATAACTAATGAGAGGCCAGGAAAACAGTCCTGATTCAATAACCAAAACCCACATTAAAATTAATGCTCAATATGTATATGAATTAACCCATCTAAGTTTACAGTATAATGAGTAACAACACAAACGCAGCCTCTCTGTTCAACTTTGTATTCACTGAATGCAGGATTTAGTTCACATTAATACAGAGAATTCACAATCTGAAATAAAATAGAAAATAGAAAATAGAAAGACCCGGGCCGTTTAGTATTATTTTACCTGAGTGCACTCTTTAATTTAATTCGTTCTTTTAGCAAGCTTGCATTAAGTTTCGTGGGCGCGCTTAAAGTTGGAGCTCATGAAGAAAAGAAAAGCAAGGCCATCAGCAGGCCTACCTCCAATGCTGTGTGTAGAAGGAGAACAGTTCCTATCGCGTCCCCTTTCCGGACTCGGTTCAGTCCGTACAGGAGCGATGAGCAGTAGACCACTTTGACTCACGGCTGATCCTCGGTAGCTGTCAACACGTCCTCATCGACCCCCGAAACCTCTCCCGACCACAGTCTCCGCTCCGGTCCGTGCGTGCAGGCGAAGAATGCGGCCGTCGTCTCTCCGTCGATGGCGGCGTGTTAGCTAAGCTGGCTACCCGCTTCAGTTACACTTGGCCAGCAGTAAACAGTGCCGACTCACACTCGTAGCGTAATAAAGAAAACAGTTCTCTATGTATGTAGTCCTATGTATTTAAAATACACATTAAACGCTAGACTATGTGGTTTGTCTCTCACTACCTGCTCAACTCTGCTCTACACCCCGTGCTCTTTTCTTTCTCCTACTCCTCTTTTCCGTCCGCCCCCTGATTACCCCCCGGGTCAACCGGAACTCAAATTCTCACAGGTCATCTCTAAAGTAAATAAAGTTATTCTTTTTTTTCTTTGTACTAAACAAGCCTTGAAACATCATGAAAATATTAACTGCTAATAACTGTCCGAACAGAATAATAATCATTGATTTCAATAGATGAATGCAACTTCACATAAACCAAATAAAAGTTATGCATCTTATCAATAACCCCCATATTTAAAATGATATGAAAATTACCAAATGACTGATGTGAAATCAGGTTATTACACTCTCCCCTCACTAATTTAAGACATGACCCTCATGGCTTAGTGCTTTTTAAGAAAATAAACAAACATGGCAAAACATATTATGTGAGGGTTTGAATATAGGTAGTGCCTATAACTAGGTTATAACAGGGAAACCTATCCACTTATAAAGGCAAGAAACATATCTCACAGAGGGGGCTGGGAAGGTGCTTGGATGTCCTGGTGTGTCATATGTTAATCGAAAAGGAGCTCTTCTGGTTCTCTGAGTTCGTCTGGTCTCAGTTTCAGTTTCTTGAAGCGAGTGATTCTCTGCATCCAGTGTTTCATCTCTTTGGATTGTCTCTTGTGTCTCACTTGTCTCTTTCAGCTCAGCTTCTCCTTTTGTCTCAATAGACTCTCGTCCATTTTCTCCTTTGTCTGTTTCCACAATATCTTGCGTCACTTCTGACTGCATCACCTCTGGTTGTCCAATCGTTTTATTCCATACAAGATCCAAGTCCAGGCTAAATGGTTCTGACATTTCTTCATCCACTCTATTACTGGGGGTTCTGACAGATAAGTCATACCACATCCCAAGTTCTTCATCTTCTGAGTCTGTGTACTCTTTTTCATCACAACTGTCTGGCTTCACTTCTCCTTCCCCAGATTTATTGTCTGGCGTTTGCTGTGACATTTTTTCCTCTTCTGACATATCTTTGCAACGTTTCTTTCCTCTCCTTCGGAGAACTCTCCTACTAGGTGCAGGGTCAGCGACAGGAACTGGGTCTAGACGCACTGTTTGTGCTAGAGGCAGAAGGTGATTTCGATGGAGAACTTTGATGGGTCCACTACCATCTTCTGATCTCACCCGGAACACTGGTAAGTTTGGCATCTGACTTTCCACTACATAAGGAGTTGAAGCCCAGCGATCTGCCAGCTTATGCTTCCCTTGTAATCCCAGATTCCTTATCAAAACTCTGTCTCCAGGCAATAGCTGCGAGTAACGTATCTTCTGGTCATACCTCCGCTTATTGCCTTCGTTCTGCTTGGCGGAAGTAGATTCTGCAAGTTCATACGCAGCTTTCAAGTCCTTCCTCATATCGGTCACATACTTGAGGTAGGTTTCGTGTTGTGTGCCGTCGCTGGATGTTCCAAAACATAAATCCACAGGCAATCTCGCCTCACGTCCAAACATTAGGTAGTAGGGTGAAAACCCAGTTGCCTCATTTGGAGTGCAATTGTAGGCGTGGACAAGGTGTCCAATGTGTTGACTCCACTTTCTCTTACTGTTTGGCTCTAGGGTCCCCAGCATGTTTAACAGCGTCCTATTAAATCTCTCAGGCTGAGGATCCCCTTGAGGATGATAGGGCGTGGTTCTTGATTTCTCAACCCCAAGTGTACTCAGTAACTGATGAATAAGACGACTCTCAAAATCTCTCCCTTGATCACTGTGCATCCTCTTTGGCAATCCATAGTGGACAAAGTACTTCTCCATTAACACTTTAGCCACTGTAGAGGATTTTTGATCCCTTGTTGGAAAGGCCTGAGCATAGCGTGTATAGTGATCAGTAATGACCAGGACATGTTCTGTATTGCTCGAGTCCGGTTCGATGGACAAAAAATCCATACACACAAGGTCTAATGGTCCATCACTTTGCATATGACCGAGTGGAGCAACTTTCTTGGGTAGAGTCTTTCTCTTTATGCACCGCACACAGGATTTGCAGTAATCTTCGACATCAGACTTCATCCGTGGCCAGTAAAATCTATCTTTGATTAGCCCGTATGTTTTGTCGAAGCCCAAATGACCAGAATCATCATGCAATGATTTCATCACCATCTTCCTGTACTTTTCTGGCAGGACTAGCTGAAAACGGCAGTGCTTGCCAGGTGGACTGGTGATGCGATACATGACTCCTTGTTTTATCTTTAACCGATCCCACTCTCTCAGAAGCAGAGGGCAAAATGGATGCCTTGTCTTATCAACATGCGTTGCATCTCCCTTGCTGAGAGCTGAATGTACTTCACCAAGGCCAGGATCTTCTTGTTGAGCACTTGATAGCTCTGTAGAACTTAACACAGGCATCCCCTTGACACTCAGAGTAGACAGATTACAGTAGGCTTGTGGGATAGCATGTATAGAGAGTCCCAGGTGGTCAACTGCTCTACCAGGACATTGTTTTTTCTGTTTAGTCACCCCAGACATCTGGCACATGGCTCTCACACCAGTGGCCGGTACATCCCTCCATTCCAGTCCTTGGGTTGGTGTGGGGTGTGGGCGACGAGAGAGAGCGTCTGCATCAATGTTTTGAGTACCTGATCTGTACTTGAGACTGAAGTCGTAAGTGGACAATGCAGCAAGCCAGCGGTGACCCGTTGCATCTAGCTTGGCAGTTGTCAACACGTAAGTTAACGGGTTGTTATCCGTTCTCACTTCAAACGTTGTCCCGTACAGGTAATCATGCAGTTTGTCCACCACCGCCCACTTTAAGGCCAAGAACTCTAATTTATGGGCAGGGTAATGTCGCTCGGACGGGGAAAGGCTTCGACTAACGAAAGCGACTGGTCTTAAACCTTCTCCTTGGTCCTGATACAGCACGCCACCTAGACCTTCTTGGTTAGCGTCCACATGCAGCACATATGGTAGTTGTGGGTTTGCGAAGGCCAACACAGGAGCTTGGGTAAGCCTCTGCTTCAGCTCCTGAAAAGCTCCTTCACATTTGTCATCCCACCTACAACCAAAAGGCTCCGACGGGTTTAGGTAGGTGTTGCCCTCTTTCGTCTTGGACTTCTTGGCAGCGGGTGGGTAGCCAGACAACAGCTGGTTCAACGGGTAGACCACTTTGGAGTAATCCTTTACAAAGCGTCTGTAGTATCCACAGAACCCAAGAAATGACCGCAAAGCAGTCACGGTAGTTGGTCTGGGCCATGTGGTTACAGCTTCAGTCTTCTTTGGGTCTGTGGATATTCCATCTTGAGAGATGATATGTCCCACATAAGTCACGGATGGTAGACAAAACTGGCATTTATCCAGTGACAGTTTGAGACCCTCGGTCCTTAGGCGGTCAAGCACCTTTAACAGCCTAGCTTCGTGCTCTTCAAGGGTTGCTCCAAACACGATAAGATCATCCAGATAAACTAAGACTTCCAGCAAATTCATATCCCCAACAGTTTGTTCCATGATCCGCTGGAAAGTGGCTGGAGCCCCTGTCACTCCCTGGGGCATCCTTTCAAACTGATAGAAGCCAACTGGACAGATGAAGGCTGTTTTCTCTTTGTCAGCTTGATCCATAGGCACTTGGTAATATCCACTTCGTAGATCCAGCACACTAAACCACTTGCTTCCACTCAGACATGCCAATGCATCTTCAATCCTTGGCACTGTATATTGATCAGGAATAGTGCGTCTGTTTAGTGTCCTGAAGTCCACACACATCCTAATCTTTCCATTCTTCTTCCTCACCACCACAATGGGTGAGGCATAAGGACTTCGTGAGTCAGTGATGATCCCAGCAGCTTTCAGTTGCGACAGATGCTGTCTCAACGCCTCCACGTCAGCAGGTGGCAGCCGACGCGACCTCTCTCGAAACGGTGTATGCTCAGTACATTTGATAGTGTGGTGTGTACTTCTACAGCAGCCAACATCAAACTCATGGGTCGAGAAAACCTCGCTGTGTTCCATCAATTTTCCCACTAATCTGTCCTTCCATTCCTTAGGGACTGGCGAATCTCCAAAGTTGAAGGAAGACGGGGTCACTTTTCCAGCTGACTCAACATTGAACTCTTTATTTACAGAATGAGATGGCAGGACGTCGACTGGAAACAGGTGAGCAATTGGCATTCCTCTGGTCAATGTGACTTCTCTTGCTGACACATTTCTGACCAGCACAGTGATCTTCTTCTGCATCACACCGGATGCCTGCAATTCTGGTCTTACCAAGAGCCCTTCCGGAAACCGTGGTTCCTCTACAGGTTCATCAGGTGAGTCCACAAGTATGGCTTGAGTGCTCAGTATTCCTTGAAACTTTGGCACACCTGTCACTCTGGCTACCCCTCCAGGGCGCAAAGTAATAGGTTTATTTTGTGTGAACCACACAGTTCCTCTCTTGTTGTGGTCATCATCATCATCATCATGCGGGAGCTCTGCAAGCTCTTCAAAAACCTTTCTGAAAGCAGGATGAATGAGCATTGAGCTTAAAACACGTTCTCCTTTCCTTTCTTGACAGCTCTTAAGTAGTCGTCTCACAGTCGGCGTGTTTGTATCAACAAGTATAGAAGCTTCACCTTTCACAACTGGATCGGGACAAACCAACACAAGGGCATCAATGGTCTCAGTCAGTCCTACGTCAGCTTCCAAAAACTCCAGCTGAAGTGACAAATAGCCATCGTAGGGGTAATCAGAAGAGCTAAGACCCCATAACTGCAAAACACTGATGGGTGTCAATGGCAGGTGCGTCAAGTATCTGTTGTAGAAGGATCTGTACAGCAAAGTGACTTGAGAACCACTATCGAGTATGGCTTTAGCATAAATGCCCTCAATCTGTATGGGTACAGTAGAGCTTGGCCCCACTAAGCCTTCTGGTATAGCGTTTTCCACTTTCTCGTCTGGATTGATGCACTTGGTGGAACGTGTTTTTTACCACCGGGTTGCCAGGCCGTTCCTCTACTGGTTCCCGCGGTAGTTTACCGACTTCCTTGTCAGTTTGATGAGGCGCTTGTTGACTTTCTTGAGGTTTTCTTCACCTTTACAATCCCGCTTATAATGTCCATCCTCCCCACATCTGTAACAAAATACTCTGGATCTTTCATCATCATTGCTAAACCTTTGTGAGGTTTCATTGTTCCGGTATCTTGCCTTGATGGGGATTTCAGGCTGTGGACTTTGGGTGTCCGGCTGTGTTGCAACTGTAGCAGCTTTGAAGCTAATCATTTCAGCTTTCATGACACTAATTTCTCTTCTCAGTTGTTCCATTTCAGGATTTTCGACTTTCGTTTCAGAAGCAGGCTTGGAAACAGGAGTAACAGAGTTAGATATCACTGTGCTCTTGACATCAATCCTAGTCTGAAGCATGTCCTCTTCCTCCCTTACCTCTTTTAACAACTCATTGAAAGTAGGAGGATCTCGCAGCTTGTGTGTCATACGGATGCGAAGGGCAATCATGTCTTGTGGCAATGCACCCCTCACTATCTGCTCAATGCGGAGTTGATTCATTTCTGACAGCTCCACCCCCCCTTTCCGGAACACACAGTGTAGCAGTTTATCCAACCTAAGCAAGAAGGCAGACATTTTCTCCCCTTCACATTGAAATGTGTGTCTGAATTTTACAAGAAGGTCAGATGGGCTCTCAGTGGTTCCAAAAGCTGTTTCCAAAGCTTGCATGTAGTCATATGAAGTAGCACTGGGGTTCTGCGCCCGAAGAAACCTCACTATGTCAGCAGCAAGACCTTTTAAACTTTCTACTATCCTTTGTTTCTTCACATTGTCACTGCATTGCCATTCCTCCAACAAATGCATTGTCTGCTCCGCCCATGCATCATATTCTTCTTCCCCACTAGGGGTAGGTTTTACACCAGAAAACGTGCGAAGCTTTCGGTAACTTTGAGTATCAGCAGGCGCAGTGTTGCATTTATCCACCAGAGAGCTGATTGCATTAATCAGTGCTGTGTTCATGTCAAGAGGTGAAGGGTTGAGTAAGCCTTTAACATCAGTCATGGACTTCCCTTCATGCCTTAGAAACGACAAGAGTTTAGCTTCAAACTCTTCACCCTCCACAAGGACAGGGAGGACATGGGCAGGCCAGGGGCCAGCCCCTCCAGGAAGCCCAACACGATCAGGTAAGGTGTGTTTAGTAAGGTCAGTGGATGTCTGAATCAACACAAAATGTGTCTTGGAGGCTGTATCTAGGCAGCGATCAACTATCTCAGTCTTTCCTAAAACTTTAACTAGACTCAAAGCTTCAAGCAGAGTATCATCTGTGACTTCAGTAGCAACCTCACTTAACACAACTGCATTTTCACGGGCTAACTGCTTTCTTTTACACCAAGCTTCAATCTCAGCAGCATCCATTTTGTGTGCTCAAAACAAAACAGTGATACACAATGTTAATATATTCTGCGTGAAAGTGTCAAATCTGCACATCTATAAGTTTACACACAAAAAAAAAAATCCCGGACGAGCCCCCAAAAATGTAACCCTCCCACCATAGACTCGTAATATGAAAATACACTTTATGTAATAACAGTGTTACACCTGTGGACTACATAAAATAATGGTGAAAGAGACATCTCTGTATAATGAATCTGTCTAGGGTAAACTATGACTCTCGTTATGACTTTAATAACTAATGAGAGGCCAGGAAAACAGTCCTGATTCAATAACCAAAACCCACATTAAAATTAATGCTCAATATGTATATGAATTAACCCATCTAAGTTTACAGTATAATGAGTAACAACACAAACGCAGCCTCTCTGTTCAACTTTGTATTCACTGAATGCAGGATTTAGTTCACATTAATACAAAGAATTCACAATCTGAAATAAAATAGAAAATAGAAAATAGAAAGACCCGGGCCGTTTAGTATTATTTTACCTGAGTGCACTCTTTAATTTAATTCGTTCTTTTAGCAAGCTTGCATTAAGTTTCGTGGGCGCGCTTAAAGTTGGAGCTCATGAAGAAAAGAAAAGCAAGGCCATCAGCAGGCCTACCTCCAATGCTGTGTGTAGAAGGAGAACAGTTCCTATCGCGTCCCCTTTCCGGACTCGGTTCAGTCCGTACAGGAGCGATGAGCAGTAGACCACTTTGACTCACGGCTGATCCTCGGTAGCTGTCAACACGTCCTCATCGACCCCCGAAACCTCTCCCGACCACAGTCTCCGCTCCGGTCCGTGCGTGCAGGCGAAGAATGCGGCCGTCGTCTCTCCGTCGATGGCGGCGTGTTAGCTAAGCTGGCTACCCGCTTCAGTTACACTTGGCCAGCAGTAAACAGTGCCGACTCACACTCGTAGCGTAATAAAGAAAACAGTTCTCTATGTATGTAGTCCTATGTATTTAAAATACACATTAAACGCTAGACTATGTGGTTTGTCTCTCACTACCTGCTCAACTCTGCTCTACACCCCGTGCTCTTTTCTTTCTCCTACTCCTCTTTTCCGTCCGCCCCCTGATTACCCCCCGGGTCAACCGGAACTCAAATTCTCACAGGTCATCTCTAAAGTAAATAAAGTTATTCTTTTTTTTCTTTGTACTAAACAAGCCTTGAAACATCATGAAAATATTAACTGCTAATAACTGTCCGAACAGAATAATAATCATTGATTTCAATAGATGAATGCAACTTCACATAAACCAAATAAAAGTTATGCATCTTATCAATAACCCCCATATTTAAAATGATATGAAAATTACCAAATGACTGATGTGAAATCAGGTTATTACACATACAATATATATACAGTATAGGGGGTCCCTGCTCCGTCTCTCCTTCAGCTTAGGGGTCCTTGGCCTAAAAAAACGTTGAAGACCCCTGGTTTAAAGAAATCCCAATAAACCAGAGCACGTTTTTCTCCCATCCCGGAATGCTGTGTGGACTAGTCTGACCCTCCTCCGCAGCACTGTGGAGGAAGGTCTGGCAATGCGAGACTAACATCTGCGATATCAGCGATTTTATGCCTCACCTTCCAATCATCTTTCAAAAAAAAAAAAACGTATGAAAATATTTTTCACAGTTAGGGGGGCCAGTGGGGGGTCGAGGCTTAATATTATAGAACTGCCACGGGGAGTCATGTATCGAGAGCCTCGTTATATTTGTGCTGCTTTATCACATAGTAAAGAAGCCACAGAGCAAGAGGAGTCATGCCAGAAATTTCTGTCGACATCTCTTCTGTTGCTCGCCTGCGCCGGTGAAACACAGCCTGATGGAACAGCTTGCCATATGTTTCACCCAGTAGACATGAGCAATCTGTACTTAAGTTATGCCTTAGGTAATTCGATTGGAAAAATGCGGCTGACTTCATTTACATAAGTGGTCTTAATTAGGCGCTAAACTAAGGAAAGCTGTGGCTGAGGAGTTTGAGCGTATGGTATTAATTAGCCCAAGCTTAAATCCCTCTGAATGCTCTGGGTAAAGGCTAGATGGCTAAAACTTGAAGATTTCATTTCATGCGCCCTACAAAAACTCAAATTCCACCTTTTTAAAATGTTTTGAAAACGGAGCTATGCTCATCTGTCATTGAGGATGTCAAGGAGAACAATTTGCAACCTTTTGGGTGTTGCTTTTCACCAGTCTCTCATCTTCAGCAAAACAGAAATACAAGTTTGTTGTGTCCCCAGTGTTAACCACAAAAGGAATGTCAACGGAAAGTTTTAAAATTACAAAGCAAAGTTTGATTTAAAGATACATTAAACTTCACTCTGTCATATTTGCAGAGTCGCTGTGTAATCTGTTTCATGAGAACGAGAAATGTCCCCATTTCCCATGTTGGACATTTTTGTGGTGATGCTACTTCTTTTGTTCGTGCAGTTAAACAGCCTCAATATAAATGTTCCCGCTGATTGAGCAGGCGATGTCTCAGCGCCATGGCCTGCAGTATCAGAGAGCGCTCTATTTGGGTGGTCTGGTTGTTCTGTCATACAGCCCCACTTGTTCTGCAGGGGAGACGATGTCATCACGGCTGTGTCTGCATCCAGTCCTCACACACTAGGAACACTTTCAATATGTTCCAGAGAAGTTTTCACACTGAAAAGCATCAGTCCCACCACCATCAGAGACTGTGGTGCATTCAAGCTTGCGATGCACATTATTCATCTTTCTCTCTGTGCACCAAAGCAGAACTTAACCACGGGGCGCTTTGGTCAAAAATGCCGCAGACTATAAATCGAGCAGACGATTATGTTATGCAAATATTTTGTGATGCTGAAGTGAAGCCTACAGGGCTTTGCTGTGCCTGGCTGTGTGTCGTCTCCGAGGCTAAAAACAGAGGGAGGGAGGAACCGAGAAAATCGACACGACAGCAGATGTGGCCGAGCATCCCTGCAGGGGGGGGGGGGGACGGCTGCATAGAACATGACTGGATGGACTGGGCATTCCTGCTAAAAATCTATATATTTAACGGCCCAAACACTGGGCGCGGAAGCACCGTGAATAGCCACGAAGCGCCATGACGCAGAGCTATTTTCATTCCGGCGCCTATGTTATTTGTCTTTTGTTACCAAACCTAAATCTGTTACCAAACCTACGGTCTGGCTAGTCCACACAGCATTCTGGGATGGGAGAAAAACATGCTCTGGTTTATTGGCATTTTTTTAAACCAGTCACAATCATCTTGGGCGGCGTTCAGTGCCAGACAGAGCAGTTAACCATAGTCCTGATAAATCGAAACACAAACACAAAGAAAGCGGAAGGTGAGGGACATCCGGCAGAATTTCCAGCAGCACCTGAAAAATACCGGATTAATTAACAGCTGTCCATAAAGACTACCAAAACCTTACCCCTAAACAAAATGGCCAATTTCTTCTTCTCAATTTCATGTCTAAAGATCAAGTAGTGCTCAATGTAATTCATTCATGGTGGAAAAGAATCATTTTGACAGACTCAGAATGCTTAAGTCAACTTCTTATTGAGTCATTTGTGTCTGAAATTTAATCCTTAAAGAATATCTCAATATTTTTTAAATACCAGTCAGCTCGTTCTACATTTCAGTTTTCTTGATTCTAATGCAGCTGTCCGCTTCATTCTTTCCTTTTTCAAACTGCAGACAATCATTGTATAAAAGAATAACATCTTATTTGAAATGAGTGGAAAAGTAATTACTTGACAAGTAGTTTTTTTTTTTGCAGTGCAGCAGCTCTGTTCATTGCGCTGAATCTGGTTGCCATTATTCAGTGACTGGTCTGGCCATTTTATTTCTACGGCAGGGCAGCAGTAACACTGTGATGAATCCAGTAAAGTGGAGCCAATGTTTCGGTCAGAGGTTACAGTAAGGAGTTCTCCGAATTGCTGTCCAGTTACAGCTCAGCAAACCAGAATAACATGCTGCCCAAATACGCCAACATATTCACATAGAAAACACATGGTTAGCATCCTGAATAACAGCTATATACTTTCACGCAAGAACCAATGCAGCTGTTTTACTCTCCCATTTAAGGGAAACAGCAGCTGTGCCGTGGGCATCTTCACCGCAGGGCGGTTGTTTGCAGAGACCAGTTTAGGTCTGTTTGTCTCCCAGTCATCCCTCTGGGCCCCCTGAATGGAATAACTTCAGCCCCGTCCTATTACTGTTCAACCAATTTCCTTTATATAAACAAAGACATTTGCACCATAACTTGATGCAGAAAAGGCAGAAATTGTTGCAGAAGAATTCACCAGAATGCAGGAAATGAAGTGTTTGATATGCTCAAAATTTCAATTTTGCTCAAAAGTGAGGATCCATTTCAGTGTTGGGGGTAAATGAGAAGATTCTGATTTTGTTTTTGGCTATTTGTCCTAAAATCACAGGCTCACTAACTGTCAGTGAGAGCTAGTGATTATTTTAAGTTCATATTTACCAGCAGAGCTCCGTTGCTCAGCTCAGCTCTGTCCCGCAGGGCATTGAAGGCTTCCCATTTGTTTCAAGAAGTCTATACAGAGGACTTTATTTGAGCATTTTATTCACATGTGCCCATTTCTCCGAGTTAGAAAACACGCCTCTGAGTCCTCCCTCTGTTTTTTGTTTTTTATTATTATTTTTTATAGATATAAATACACACCCAGTTAGTGTGCAGTAAACCAGCTTTTATTGGGACATAAAACTTTTTTTCCATCAACACCCCGCAACTGCTGCTGTTTGCTGCACACAGGGGCATTTAGGGGAGGTTTATACTGAAATACCTCAACTCTGGCTCCGGAGGAATTTGTTCATCGCAAAATTCAATCACCGAATCACAATCTTCTCATTGTTTTTTCCTGACTTACTCCACTGTGCTTAAACTCTCCTGGTGCTCTCTCTCCTCACGTCCCTTGCACTGATTACGTATTTACGCTCTCAGAAGTGTGTCCTGAGGGAAATGAGCAGGGAAAAAATGTGCTTGACAAAGAATCGAGGCATGTCAGTCAAACAGGGGCATCGCTGCGAGCAAAAACAAGGTGCGGCAATACAAGTGTTGGATTCAAATGTGATATAAATAGCTCACATGGGGACATTTTGGTGTGTTTTATTCCAAGCAATCAATCTACTCTGTTGACCTTTTTAACTGACAAGTCAAGGGTTGTCTTGTCTTGTCTTTAGGTCGGGAAACACTCAGTGTGATTACATGCACAGCAGTAACGGGGGTAACGGAGTAACTCTAGCTCCAGCACTGCAGGTGGCGCTCTGCCAACACACAACTGTCGATTTCTTCCGATTACCTATGTCAAAACTACACCGATCGGCCACTCAATTACTAAAAATTGAACAACTTGTTTCATTCACACACTCTTGTCACAGCGAAGGAATGCACTGTGTTCTTGCCAGATGACTGACAACTTGTTGGGCTCATTATATCAGGAACATGGACAAACATGGAGATGGACAATCTTTTTAGCCATCTCCCGACGTTTATTTCTGGGTCAAAAGCCACTCCAGTGGAGTGGGGCGGGGCAGTTGAAGCATGCACAGACACTTAAACCGATCATAGCCCGGTTAAGGTGTACATGAAGGGATACCCCGGTTACTGAAGGAGTTCTCTATGTCTGTTAACCAGGTTATGAGAACTCCGATATAACCAGGGTTAGGTGTTTACAGTACATGGCGTTTGAGAAATCGGTGTATTGCCTTAAAGGTATAGTGGAGGATTTTCTTTTTCCGGGTGGATCATCAAGACTATTGGTCCTCCTAGTTGTCATACATTCTGGGATATGTTTACGTAAGGCCGTCGTACGTGCCGTGACAGGTCAGCGAGCAGACGGCCACGGCCTCCGACCATAGACAGTATATAAAAGCCTCTGACTGCTGCCTCCCCGCTCTCTGCCATAGCTTGTTTATTGGCCTGTAGCATGCTAAAGTTAGCTATAGAGATGCTTGTCGTAAATAGATTTCCACTTACCGGTGGCGAGTCTGACATAGTGGAAAAAGTGCAAATCTTCTTTTGGAAAGTAGGCTTGTAGAGCCATGCCGACAGCAACATGTAAACAGAGCGTACACAAGGAGAACTAGGCTCGTGCATGCTCTCTCGTGCACACGTTTAATAGGCGTTCCCTCTCGGGAGCAGGTAGAGTGTTGCGCATGTGCATTTTTTTAAAAAGTGGAGAGGGCTGTTCTTTTATAAAATTCGGGAAAATCCTCCATTATACCTTTGACCCGAGTATAATCGTTTTTTTTAAACTGCATGTAACTGAAATCAATGATATTGGCTTGTTTTAAAAAAATACTGCATACTGTTCTGTACTAAGGTTGCTTTCACACCTAACTGGCTTGGTTTAGTTCAAATGAACTCTGGTTCGTTTGCAAGCGTGGTCGGGTATTTTTATCAATGAACCAAAAGAAATAAACTTGAAGTCATATACGGGTAACTCCATAAGCCTAATTTACAGGGAGGATGGGGGAGTTACAACCCCCCCATTATTTGAAACTGGCCAGTGCAACCCCCCCCCAAAACCTATTATAATTGCCTTTACATAAAGACATTTGCACCATAAGTTGATGCAGAAAAGGCACAACATGTTGCAGAAAAATGCAACAGAATACAGGAAATCAAGTGCTCAAAAGTGGAGATCTCAACCCATTGTGAACACGAAGCTGACCTGTACTAAAAGACATTAGCTATGTTTCCATCCACTTCCATCCATCCGTCAATCAAATTATCTGAAGTTCCCTAAAAACATTCATGTGAATAAAGCCGGTGAAAGTGTGTTTCCATCCGACGGCTTTAAATCGAATAAAAACCTGTGCGTAATGAAGTCACGTACGGTTCTGTGGTCAAATTTTTGGGGCAAATAACGTTTATCGCATAAGCCGTTAATACCAATAAAGAGAAAATCCGATGAGATCTGACGTACAAACTGTGTGTCGAAATTCATGAAATTCTATCGAATTTTACGGGGTTTTTTACGCCATTTTTCATGTGATATTACTTAATTTGCATAAAATTGTGTGGATGGAAACAGGGCTATTAATGTATCATATTTTCCTTGGTCCGGACCAATTTAACTGACAGATGTGAAAGCAGTATATAAACCACTATAATGGTTTTCAAAATGATCTACATTATAAACAAAGTGAAATCACTCAATACTAAGTAAGAATGGATGATTCAATTTCCAAAAACTATTTCTACCGAGTGTGTAAAGCTAAAATGAAATAAAAATCAGCCAGTAGTGAGTAGGTGCCACTTTTTCACATGGTGGATAAACCACTTCATCCATACGCACTAAGCAGATACTTACTGTAATGTAATAACCAGTAGGCAGTGGTCATCATGAGCATGCAAATGACCAAAAGATCAGGAGAGAACTGCAGAGGAGTCTATATTACACTGCAAACCATTTAATATTCAGCAAAGTGGGCATTTTTTTCCATTTTCCATTTCAGATATTTTCAGACATTCTGTCGTTTTTATTTGTGGGCAACAGTAGCTCTGTCTGTAGGGACTTGGCTTAGGAACTGAAGAGGTTCAAGTCCCAGTATGGACCAAAGTACAGAGTGTGGACTGGTAGCTGGAGGGTTGTGATTTCAATCAATCAATCAAACTATTATTTATATATATATGTGTATATATATATATATGTGTATATATATCTGTTATTTAGCACTTTTCATACATGCAAATGTAGCACAACATGCTTCATACAATACCCCCCCCCCCACACACACACACACACACACACACACACACACAGATCTACAAACATAATACAATACCCCTCCCCCATCCCCATTCACCAACCCACCCCTAAATCGACAAAAATTCATTGAATAAAAACAGAAACCGAGCTGAGGAAACATCATCACAAGTGAGGAAACACCAGAGGCAAAACACTTAAAAACCCAAAGATACTTAAATATATTAATACATAAAAATATAAAAGCTCTAAACAGTGGCTAATAAGTACATAACCTGTAGATTGTTAAAAAAACAATCCATAAAATCCATATACATAAATAAGTAGAATAAAAACAACTAATACAAATTATAAAACTTACTTAAACAAACCACATATAAAAAAATGGTGTATGGTGTCTAATTACTAGACTCGAGCGGTTGCACTGTTACATTCGGTCTCGTTCAGTAGAATGGTGCGCAGCCTGCTCTTACCTACGTACCTACCATGCAGCCTGCAACATTCACTTCTCTAACATTTAACTTAACATAACTACCAAGATAACATGACGTGTATTTGTATGTGATGTACTTCCCCATCGATAATGTGTGAATTGCCATGAACACAATCATCTAAGAGGCACTAGAAACAAGGCTTTGTTGGTTAATAACTCAAACTTGCCGAGAACCAAGACTTGATTACATTAGACTCGAGCGGTTGCACCGTTACATTCGGTCTTGTTCAGTAGCCTGGTGCGCGGTCTCCAATCTACAACTCTTCAACAACTCTTTCAATCCAATTGTGCTGCTCGAGGTAGCCCATTTCCTGATTGATTCTACCACCACTCCAGTGGAGGCGCTAATGAGGTAAAAAAAAAACAGAAGTGAGTCGGTTCATTGACGTATGGCACTCGATTCTCCCGGTTCAGTGACGACTCGGGTTAATTAACCGGCTCTTCGGTCAGTTCGTCAACACTTCTCTCTGCAGGGTAAATCCAGACAGCTTGCTAGACTATCTGTCTGAGTTTTCTGCTGCACGACTAAAACAACTTTTGAACGTACACGTTCCACCAAAACAAGTTCCTTCCTGAGGCTATTTTGCAGAGGCACCGTGGCTCCGTCCGGCGCTTAGCTTAGCTTATGATTGGTTTAAAGAAATGTCAATAAACCAGAGCACGTTTTTGTCCCATCCCGGAATGCTCTTTGGACTAGCCAATGCGAGACTATTCCTCACCTGTGTCCTCATCTCTCCTTCCTCCTCACCCCACTCTCCCTCCCTCTGCTTTTCCTCACCCACCTCTCCCCTGTCCTCGTCCTCCCATCTTTCTCCTCCATCCCTCGCTGTATTGCAGCCCATCAGCTGCTGCCGCCGCTGTGGCGGCCTTGGGGTGGAGGGCCTTGGCAGATATTTGCAGTGCCAGGCAGACATAAAAAAAAAAATAAAACCAAAGGGGTGGACTGGAAAATATATTAAAGGGACTTATTCACATCTAATGTTGTAAATATTGCTTTTGGGATCCCTGAATAACATCATTATAATCCAGGAACAAAACATCAGCCAAAGACACAAAGTTTAACAGGCAGGAAACATGAGGAGGCCTATTACTGCTATAACTCATCCACAGTTTGAATGAGTCTGCTGTGGGAAATGAGAGATACAAATATTTGATGTATGCATCGCCTGTTTGCAAACGGCAAAATAAAAATAGTTAAGTATACTCATTATGTGTCTGGTGGTAATTTACTTTTTGTATTGCCATTGAGGAAGCAAACACCTCCAGGTTAAATGAACAGGTTTGCTCTGGAATAGGTGTTGTGTTAATACTTTGTTGTTGTTTGTGCACTTTAATGAAACAGGAAAATTGAAAGAACATAGGAGAGTAAATATGAAATGAATATAAATCTACTCACACATAAAAAGATGCAATACATTTATTAAATGATTTTACGAAAGGAAACGTTAAGCAAAACATAGAAAAAACATTATATATTTAAGTTAAAGGTTGAAAACAAAAACTACCGCAGTCCACAGGAGACTCTCCTCCCCCGAAAAATGCCCAGGTAAGTTATTTGTTAAAGCACCAATTATGACTCATATTTAGATTTATAGGCCACCCTCTAGTGGCCGTAGTAATTATGACGGGAGTTAACGGTGAGTTCATTTTACGGAAAAAATGACGGACGTAAAGTAACGTCTGATTTAAACCCAAACCACGATATTTTTCTAAACGTATCTAAGTAGTTTTTGTCCCTCCTCAATATTTAGAAGAGGTAGATTTGTCCCCCCAAAAAATATGAAAGATCACCCAAAAAATGAATCATTGAGGGGCCTCAAAACATGTACGGAAAACAATAATTGTGTCTACTTACCTTAGGGGGTTGAAGAACACATCAGGAGCGTGAAAAATAAAGATGTGATTACTTGTGATTTTAAATGTCTTTTATGTAGATTTAAACTTAATAGCTTCTGGCATAAGGTATAATTCTCTAATTGTTTTTTATTGACTGTTGAGATGTACAGCACACGATTCCTTAAATTACTGGAATTGTTGGGGCTTTGCAAATTATAGAGTGTGGTCTAGATCTACTTTATCTGTAGTGTCTTGGGATAACTCTTGTTATGATTTGATACTACTGATAAAATTGAATTGAAAAACACCCAGAAACATGTGATGTTTTGATTGTGCAGAAATCGGGCACTGCAGGGCGTTATAGGGTGTAGCAGGGCACTGCAGGGTGTAGCAGGACGTAGCAGGGTGTAGCAGGACACTGCAGGGCGTGGCAGGACGTAGCAGGGTGTAGCAGGACACTGCAAAATCAACAGTTACTATTTTAATAGCTTGGTATTCTGTGCACTATAAAGGTATGTATAAAGTCTTTAGGCCGCCCACACATTGTTGTAGGCCCAGTTTAATATTGAACTTAATTTCATACAATATATGTAGTAGGGGGTCCCTCTTCCATCTCTTTCAGTTAAGGGGTCCTTGGCTTGAAGACCCCTGCGTTGGATGAAACGTCAGGATGACGTACTAGGTCATTACAATTGATCCTCTGGATACAATGAAAGTCTTAACTACTTTTCATGGCAATCCATCCAATAGTTGTTGAGATTTTCTAACTCTGAACCAACAGATCAACACTGACATAGAGCCACACCGCAAGCATGGCTAATAATAGTTTTAGGATTAAGAAGCGTAAACAGAGCTAAATATTAACATGTACATCTTTTTCTTCATGCATCTTGCTCTTCTACACGTTCTGTTGTCGTTGAGATTTAAGGCAGCTGTTTCTGAGCTTGCCATCTTGGCAAGCTTTTGTTGTTGTTATTTTGTGATGTATTTCAGTGATATGTTACATCATCTCCTGGGGGTGGGTATCTCAGTTCTGGTTACTGATTGAATATCCTTTTATGTGATTTCTTTTTTAGCATTGCACTTGTGTTTTATCACTCTGCATGTTTTATCATTGTGTATCAAACCATAATTTATGGCTCCACGACGGTGTCTTCATATTTAATTTCCCCTTGAGCACAGTGTATAGAGCCTGTAAGCTGTTTGTATTCTCTTGACTGTGGGAAGGCGGGGACATTGCCGGCAGTGGCCGCAGAGGTGACAGGATTTTAATTTGTCTCGCTCGGCGGGCTGTCTGGAAGCGAGTGTTAATCGCCTAGATGCCACTGTAACGATTTAACAATAATAAGGGACCTGTTTAATAGAAATGAATTACCATCATTATACAGCGAGGGCCTGCCAATCCCAGCGACTCTGGGCATGGATTCAGATGGAGGGGAGGGGGGGAAGGGGGGGGGAGTGTCCGCTGAAAGCTGGAGCTCACTTGTCACTTCTAGAGCTAAGTGATAAGTGACGCTGTGAAGACTGAAGACTGGCCTCCAAAAACAGGCAGCTGTCAAGTAAAAAACACATCCAACTGTAAGGTGCTGTTATCTCGTTCCACTTTTCTACTTATTTACAAGTATCTGCACCGATCAAAAGTTATTCAACCCATCATTTTCCGACTTAAAGGGAATAGTTTAACTTTTTGGGAAACCGACTAATTTTCTTTTTGCCAAGAGTTAGATGAGAAGATATGTCTGTCACTGGACCAGTTAGTTTAGCACAAAGACTGGAAGCAGGTGGAAACAGCAATCCTGGCTCTGTCCGATGGTAAAAAAAAATGCCTCTAAAGGTAGTCTTTATACACAACCTTCCACTTCCGTGATTGTTCAGGTGCCACCAGAAATTCTGCCGAATGTTCCTCATTTAGGCCGGATGTCCGTCACCTTCCGCTTTCTTTGTGTTGACGTTCTAAACTCTGCTCCTCAGATCGCTGCAGGGTAAATCCAGCTGTGGAGATAGGTCTGGCAATGCCAGACTACTTCAAGCCTGACAAGATGGATTGTTGTGTGATATGTGATATCGCGAGAATCCAGCTGCTGTGCAAGGTAAAAAGAAATGCTGCATTAAATCAAAATTACTGCTGATCGATGCATAATGTAATTTAAGTAAGTTAAAATCATAGATCTACAGACACAAAGATATCAGCAGAAATGTTAAAATCAGCAGGAAAATAGATGTCAAAAAAGCAAGAAAAAACACTTCATTCTTAAAAAGACACACTTTCAGCAGGTAAATGTTTCAGTCTGACAGCATGTGCTGCTCTCTGGTTAACAATGACTGGAAACTCTCCAGCTCTTTAAGCAGTAAGAAGGCTTGCATGCCTGCCCTGTTTATGGCATGCCACCCAGCCAAAGAGCCATTGTTTTATTGTTGCTTTAAACAATGTGAGTTGTTAAGCCTGTAAATGAACTCACATTGTATCAACAGCATCTGGTCTTGGTTTACTTTCTGGGATTGCTTCTGATGGGGTTGAATGAGTCTCAACAGACTATAGCTGAGGATCTTAAAATGTGTCTGCAGAAGAGCTGGTTTAATCACACACATTTCATCATTTTCTAACATGTTTATTTAAAGTTAAATATAATATTTTCTTGTCAGTTTGAGCTGGCAGTTACTCATCGTTTTCATTTGTTGGTGTCTCACTTTGTAATAAAACTCTTCACACCCGCCTACCTTCTTCCACTTGTTATATTTTGCATTGAGCCAAAAGCACTTTGGGCCGGCTCATATCGAAAAAAACAAGAGGATCAATTTTCGCCATACATTTCTCGTTTGGAGTAAAACTGAGATGATCTCAGCTATAATGTAGTCATCACTGTGTCACACTCCCAAAACATGTCAAAGTACGTTCTCTTGTCAAAGGCAGACTGAGAAGCTTTTATTAAGCAACTGTAGGAAGGCATTCGGAAATTTCAACAGATGAGCGCATCAGCGCACACGGGGCAACAAGCGCACGTTACTAAGCTGTTAAAATGTTCCCTTTCCTCCTTGCTTCGTTTACGATCGTGATCAGAAAACCAGGGGAGACTCGTTACCTCCAGGGCCAACGTTATAACATGAATAACTGCTCCGGTCGCATCTACACGTCTGCTTCCTCTTTCTCTATCTCTCTTCTGCCCACCTTCCACACAGACACACACACACCCGCACATGAGCTTGCTTAAAGGAGTCGCAGCACCATTTTACAACAAATGCCTTATTGCGCTGATGTGACCGAGCCCGTCCGGACCCGACCATAATTTCTAAACATCTGTCCGAACCCGGCCCGGCCCGTCGGAACCTGTCGGGCTCGGTTCGGGTATCCATGCCTTACTATGTTCCCGCAGTCCTATGTTCCCACATTTCTAGGACATTTCCAAAATTAGGTCTTGTGTTCCTACATTTCCCTTAATTTTAAACCCTATCCTCCCACGTTTTCTTAGGGTTAGGGGTTAGGGATACAGGGATAAAAGCTGATACAAATTCATGAAAAAGGAAATGTGGGAACATAGGGCCTAATTTTCAGTGAAAAAAAATATTCTTAGAAATGTGGGAACATAGGGCTGTGGGAACATAGGCACGCTCCCAGTAGTTGAGTTTCCCTGACGAAAGGTGACTTTGTGCCGGGTCCAGGGCACAGCGAGCTGCCAGTCGTTTTGGTTGACATTACGGTTGAGTTTAGCTGACAGAAAGTGGGCGTCATGTGGCGATGACAGTTACGTTTAGGCACCAAGACGACTAGTTAGGATTAGGAAAAAGATCGTGGTTTGGATTACACTCCCGAGGAATGAACACACGTCTCCTGGGTGAAAGTGAACTCTGGGGAAAACTGGGTGATAGTATTTGTGTCATCTCTCAAGTATGTATCTATAGTGTACAGTAGGTTGTCAGAACAGGCTTGTGCTCTAGTGCTTGGCAGCTCGGCTCTCTCTGCTCAGCTGCTGGAGATTAATGAGCTGTCAGCGGCGAGGGAGGCATTAGAAGACAGCCTTCCCCTGGTCAGAAAAGATAATTACTGTTGATCATTAGGGCTGAGAGTAATAACTGTCTGCCTGTCTCTCTGCCTATACCTGCCAGCATGTCTCCCTGTCTGGATGCATGTCAGGGATGTTACTGGATGGGCCTCATTAAAACTTTGTTTCCCCATCATTTATGATTATACATAACACAACTTCACTGATAGTATAAGTGTATAGGAACTTACCACTTAACTGCACCCTCTCACTGAGCCTATTTTTTTGAGGTGATGCAATAAACATTAAACTTGAATGATATTGTTAAGATTAACATTGAATTATGGTATGAATCACATGACTTGTTTGTGCACTATTTTGGAGAAATGGTGATTGGAAAGTGTCTGGTTGCTAGCTACAACACAATTAATGTTGAGACTGTTGAAAGAAAAATGTTCCTCACCGTTTAGGCTTAGATGTCCAAACAGTATCAGCCGTGTGCTTAGACAGAAAGACAGTTTCAGGCTCAGGCTTAGGAAGGGAGACAGGTTTGGGTTAAGGCTCAGACCGAGAGGCAGGATGAGGTTCAGGAAGGGAGAACGGTTCAGACCCAGATTTAATCAGTTTAACAGGTTGAAGTTGAAGCTCAGAGAAAGATTGAGGCTGAGGCTCTGGCAGCGATCCTTCGGTTCATGCTTAGGCTCAGACTAAGAATCAGGCTCAGGAAACAGATGGAGAGGCAAGATTTAAAAAGCCAGGTTTCCAGGTGGCCACAGGCAGGAACGTCAAATCAGGTTGGCAGAACGCTGACTAAAACACTTTTAGGCAACCACATTTTCCAATTAACTTTGATGAAAGTGAGAACCCACAGTGAGAGGGTCAAAGTTTAGGATGAAAACAAGGACAACACCCCAAAAGAAGTTCACAGCTTTTTTAATGTCCACAGTGTTAGCATGGTTAGCATTGCTAAGCCTCTGTCGTGATCGGTTACATGCTGCCAGTCCAACATGCCGCCACTCCGACATGCTGCTATTCCGACCCTAACCTAACGTCGGGTCGGAATAGCAGCATGTCGTTAAAAAATAAATTACCATTGTGAAACTTAGATTAAAAAGAGAAGTGGATCTATTTCAGTATTTTTCATTTAGACCCCTAGGGTCTGTGGTTTTTAAAAGATGGTTCCACTTCCTCTCCGCCGCCGTGGTCCAGGTTCTGTTGCTCTCCAGGCCCATGCTCTGAACATTTTGAGAGCCGTGGAGGTTAAAATGTGTATATAAAACAGTTGTGCCATTGCCCTTAGTTAAAATATATTGGTGTTGCTTGATTCTTAAATATAGTGCATTTCTTGTCTCCCCCACATACAATTTGTTGCAGGCCCTGCTGAAAGTAGCAATTGAGACAATAAATGAATCATGAAAATATTTATAAAGGTAATAAATTAAGGTAAAAGTAGGGTTATTTTCTCATAGACTTCTATAGAAACTAACTTGTTGCAACCAGTGGAGTTGCCCCTGCAGGAAATTAGTTAGAATGCAGGTTTAAGGCACTTCTGCATTGGCTTCACCTAAAGGGTGTATCTGGTGCACATGAGAAACTTTCTGGTGCACACGAGAAACCAATCTTGAGTACCAGTCAGAATGGCTGCCGAGGAGGAGGTATGCATCTTCCTGAAAACGCAATGAAATATAGCTGATAGTGTCATCAACAAACTTAGACTGATTTCATATTGTGAATGTGAAATGTTACTTTTGCCACATACCGTTAGCAGTACTTTGTAAGCATCAGTTTGCTAACCTTACATTAATTCCTCATTAGCAAGAGATACTTTCGCGTGCCCACCAGAAAGTATCTTGTGTGCACAATAATTATTTTCCTCCCATGTCCCCTTAAAGACTCCGTATATTTAAGACACGGAAGCTTTGTTCCTTATATTTATGGTCTATGGCTTCTCAAGAGAAAAACGCGCTCGGAGCTCCCACAGTGTTCCGCAACACGAATGCTGTGTATTATTTGATGCAGCCTGAGAGCTGGATTTATTACTGATCCATACTGTAAATGACACCAGCTGCAAACAAATCAGTGGCTTACTGAAAGTGTCAAGTC
Organism: Gymnocephalus cernua; assembly: GCA_023631565.1. NCBI lineage: Eukaryota > Metazoa > Chordata > Actinopteri > Perciformes > Percidae > Gymnocephalus > Gymnocephalus cernua. The sequence goes on from CM042444.1 coordinate 22,424,993, forward strand.
ATCTATCTTAAAAACTGCCCGAAGTTAGGACTACAAAATCGTATGTTCCCCTTCCATAGTGTTCAGGCCGTTGTTTAAAGTAGGTCAATGAAATAAGGACTGTTTCATTTGGAGTAGTTTGTCACTGCTCTAGTTTTTGCTCGCAGCTAATAGCAGCGTGTTTCCCAATCTGCACAGAAATATGAATGTAAAAAGTACAAAGAGTGAAAAGGCTTATGCAAGAGATGCCATGTATTTGTCTCCTGATTTCTAATTTATATGTCAGGCCTGCACGTAAAAATGTGAAGCGATAAAAACTGCATTTGAAACCATGAGTTCAAAGTTTTTTTGTGAGTCTCTCTGTATGTAATGCTAACATCTTTTTATTTGTTCTCTTGCACTGTATTTCCTTCCATTATGGCCCGTCCACAGCACAAATAGCTTTACATTCAGCTCTACCACATTATGACACTGGTTTTGGGCAATTTTAAATAGATACTACTTTCCATATGAATCATAGCATAGACAGCAAAAGGCTTCAGAGTAAGACGTCTCTTCATGTGGCTTTTTCAGAGCCGGCCCGCGGTACACATACAGATGCAATTACTTTAAGAGTGACATACCTTTCATGTGGTGCAAACTTCCCCGGATTGATTTACCTCATCTTCCAATTGGACTATTATCAATTTGGATGTTCTTGAAAGCTGTGGCTCTCTGTGGAGAGCATGAGTGTTAAATAGATCACACTTCTGAAACTTATAGTGTTTACTGTATGTGAAGGAATTTATTTCATAGGGCATCAATCAGGGTATCTGTGTATTTTGAGTAGCCATTTGTAACTTTTAAGACTTTTTTAACACCTCAAAAATGCAGTTTGTGTGGCAGAAAGAGATGAAAGGAAAGACTTTGTCAAGAAATGAGAAGAAACTTCCTCTCCCAGATAAAAATGTGGATCACAGTCACACAAAGCATCTAGGATTGACAATAGTCCTGATGATATTTGTCATTCATATAATAGGTACACTTGGCCAAAATGAGTGTAATTCTAATGCATATATAATCAGAATTGAACTTTTCCAATGGTCCAGTGGTGGAAAAAACATAGCATAGCAGAAAAATAGCATTAAGAAAGCATTACCTTTGACTAAAGGCCACTTTACACTGTGCGATTTTGGGCTGTCCGAGACGAAATTTAACAATCATGATAGACCCATGGGGGAAATCTTTGGTTGTCAATCAAAAAGGATTGTCTTTGTTTTTACTGTGAGACAAGTGATTAGAGCTTCGATAACCAAAGGAAACTTACATGAAAAATCTGACAGACCTGGACATAATTGATTTTCACTATAATTCCATCCATGAGTAACACAATGACAGAATGTATGACTATTTTGGTCATGGGTTTCATACACTTTCTGTAATAAGACAAAAAAAGCAAGACTCCTATCAGATGGGGGAACCTGGGATAAAATCTTATCAATTAGGGGTCCGTGGTCTAATTCATGTTAGTTCAGGGGTCCTTGACATGAAAAAGTTTGAGAACCACTAGGCTACATGACGTAAGTTAAGTACCTTACATACGTAAATTTAAAGACAACGTTGACTTTTGGTTTCACACAGGACACAAACAGAGATCTTCTGGTTAAAATTGTTTAGTACCGTGTTAGTTTGATCCATCCATCCTGACAATGATTTGAAACGTATTTCTGTTACGTCAAAAACAAATAATCAAGACAAAATATGATTCCCTCAAACGTAATTGAGAATGCAGTTTAGTTGTATGGGAACATCATTTTTCAATTGAATGAAAAAAAATCATACTGGTCAGCAATTCTTCTAGGTGTTAAATACATAACGAAAACTTCAAGATGTAAATAAAATGTGACATCAATCATGACGTTAAAGCAATTTATGCTCATTTCCCAGTTTCACTGTGGATTTGGGATTATTATCATTAGTCTTTGGAGCAATGAATTATGTATTCAACAAACATCTTAAAATGCATTAAATTGTACAAGTTCATATTCCTATTTTCCACACAACCTTCCCAATGTGCTACTTATCATCTAAAATGAATTGCAGCAAACGTCCTCTTTGTAACTGTAACAAGGTGAGGAGCATTTGTGTTAACATAGAACCAACCCATCAAAATTTCCGGGCAGGATCTTAAGAGGACGATAAGTTGCCACATCACGTATCTTCCATACATTCCAATATAAGATCCTGGGAACACTCTCAACTTTTCATTTCACTCTCTCCCTGACCTCACGATACTTCTTTTGAACAGCAGGTCATCAGTTCAGCACATGCCTCTGAAATTGGCTGTCGGCACCATCCTGCGTTATTAACTTTGTGGTTGGAAGCAATATGCCTCCTCGCCAGGAGCAGCCATGGCTGGGAGATCCTCAGCTGCTGGAGTCATATACAAACATTAGTTCCTGTAATTAATAATGGCAACAAAAGTGCAGAGTAATTAGTCACTGCGAGAGTCTGGGAGAAGCATTCATGCAGCTACACCTCAAGGCCAGCAAAGACGGGGGGAAGATCTGAAGCTACAGAGCTCCAGGAAGGCACAGTTCCTCTAGCTCCACATCGTTTGTCTTCAATAAATGCCAATATATGCTTCATGAATCGAAGACGTTCCCTTCCCCCACTTCCAATTCTTTGTTTTGGCAATAATTTAAAGTCTTGAAAATGAGCACTAATGAACAGTGAATAGTTTGAGCACAGAATTAAAGCAACACTATGTAACTTTTAGCTGCAGCTGTACTTCCAATGAGACAACCTGTAGGGGGACCGAAGTGGCGGGTAGCGCGAGCTGTAGTTCCAATGAGACAACCTGTAGGGGGACCGAAGTGGCGGGTAGCGCGAGCTGTAGTTCCAATGAGACAACCTGTAGGGGGACCGAAGCGGGAAAAGTTACATAGTGTTGCTTTAAAGAGTGTCACGTTTATGAGCATAGTTTTCCTGCTGACAACAAACAGGGTCAGTGGTTCCATGGATTTGTGGTGAGGTGGGGTGATCAGGCTTTTGCAGTTGCTGCCCCGAGACTCTGGAACAAGTTACCCCCTGATATTCGGACAATTACAGATGGAGCTTTTTTTAGGTCTCAACTCAAAACCTATTTCTTTAGAATGGCTTTTAATATGTAATAGTGGTGTGACAATTTCCCTCTCCTATTTCTATGTAACCTTTTCTGATTTTACTGTTTTCTATGGTTCATTCTTTTTATTGTATGATATGTTGTATGATATGTGTTTTATTCTTGGTTTCTGATGTGAAGCACTTTGGATACCTGCTGGTTACTGTAAAGTGCTTTATAAATAAATGTTGATTGATTGATTGATTGATTGATTGATTGATTGATTGATTTCAGATGACCTGGAGGCTCTTGAGGAACTTCACATCTTTAGAGTCTATAATAGCTCACTGGTGGAACCAGATATTGGTAGAGCCTCTGATGCTGCCAACTCACATGCATGTGCAAGTAACAAATCTCCCTTCATAAAAATACTCCCAAAGAAATGTGTTGTCGCAGGCGTTTACAGTAAAGAGATGTGGTTATGTGTGGCTTACAGGGTGTTGTCTGGGTGTGTATATTAGTGGTGGCGACATGCAGTTTCACTCTCCATATATTGTTTGGGGTTTTAAAAAAAAGAAACAGCTTCTGCAGAAGGACTTGGTGTCCCATCGCTTTTAAGTGCAACAGGCTCGGACTTGTAAAATATGTAATTACCAATGTCAACTCTCTTAACAGCAAGCAATTTATGTAAGTGTTTTCTGTCTCATGTGGGTCTGTTTAGTGCTCAAAGTGGCTGTAAACTATGTGGACTATGATGGGATTTGCTCACCTGAAAGGTCCTAATACCATTCAGCCAACACCCTTTTTCCTCAGACATTTTCACATTCATATTCCAACCTGACAAGGTAAAGCTCAATCGGATCCAGTGTACTGAGAATTAAAAACAGTTTCATCCTAAAATAAAACTTCTACCCACTCATAAAAACATGAACAACTCTTAAAAATGTCACTGACTGTACTCACAAACGTGTTAATGTAGTTCTGTAAGAAAGGTGTTTTTAGGCCTGAATTGCATGCATGTCTGCTCTAAATGTGATCTGTTTGTTAGTTCCTTGTAAGTTATATGTAAAATGGATATATTTGATCTACAGAAAGAGGATCAGTCCAAATATGCACTCTCATAAAAATATGAAAAGATAAACCGATGCTTTTTCTTAAACTGTCTAAAATTCACATTTTGACAATGGGGAGTCATTTTGCATCTACAATGTATTTAGAGCAAGGATTTAGTTACAGCCATTAACAAACATGCGCACGAGGGCCCACATGCACATTCATGAGCATGCAGTAACATTCCTGCCGCTGGTTTTGCATTGCCCGCTGATCGACAGTTTATGGTGGAGAAGGGTAGCAATGTGCCAACCAAGACAGTGAAAAAGAAGATTTCTACCAAGATGTAAACAATGATTTTAATATTTACATATAAGTATATATCATATGTAATATTATATATTATTATATTTACATGTAATTCAAATGTACATTCAAGGAGTTCGAGGAGGAGCAGGAGTATAGCAGAAGCTAGGGCGGAAAATCATAAGAAGTTTCAAATGGTGCATCTCACTTCTCTTATTTGATAGCTCCTCGCTCCAACCGGAAGTTGTTCTGGCCCTCCTTCGTGAAGGCCGTCTCAAAACTCTTATTCCTGCCCCGAGGAGCGAGGATGGAGGAGGGATCCCTGAGGAGCTATGAGCAAGGATACACGAGAGCAGCCTTCTTGGAAGCCATGCAGCCAAAAATCGTTGCTATCTCTACCCATACAGCTGACGAATGCATGTGATGCTTCACAGGAAAAGGATGTCCTCCCATGCTGGACTATGACACGAGGAAGGGAAGCAAATGGAGGAACCAGCGATGCAACTCAAAATATGTTTCTGTAGTGGATGCTCCAGATAAAAAAAAGAAGCAAAGAAAAAAAGAAACTGAGCTTTCAGAGGATGGATTTAGGTCAAAAAGGAAACCGGGGATTGGACTGCACTCCTGGGGGCGGGGGAGATACGGCGAGTTCACCTGCAGACAGCATGCGTCGACAGCGTTTGTGTAATTACTCTTACTGCCAGATGGGGAAACTCTGGTGTTCTACACTCCAGCTTTAAAATATGCAAAAGATCAGCTTTCCAAATGTTTCACAAGGGAAAAAAATGCATTTGATATGTTTGTAAGTCATCAATTATACACACAATGTGTTTTGGTGAGAAACACTGAATATAAACTGAATAGAAAACTTTGCGGACACCTTTAGCCAACACAGCTTTTTCTCATGGTCTTTCTTAGAGTTGTTCAGTTGTCATAGCTTAGTTTTCATCAGTGGGATAAATAACAGGAACCATGTACAGCAACTAGAAACAGTAGCTATGGTCGTACATGTACAGGTTTAGCTTTCAAGGGGCAATTAGTCACTGAATACTTCAGGTTCAAAGACTTCTGCCTTTTAAAACAAAACATTTTTACTTGATAGAAAGGGTCAGGAAAGATCAGAGATCATTCAGTGCTTATTTAAAAAAATCCAATTTAAATCAGCTTAACTAATATAAAGAGCCAGTAGACAGAGAGTCCTGAAAACACCACTGTTCCATCAGAGGTTACTGTGCTTCACTTCTCTGTTAATTATTTCTCCCCGCTGGTATGTCACACCTGTCGGGGATTGTCAGCGCAGGACCGGCAGCCAGAGCATGATTGATATCTGTGGTTCTTTCACTCTGTCCCTTCGCCTGAAGGCGTGGCTGCACAATGAGCTTCTTCTTCTGCTGTCTCCCACGTGTGTTGCTGTAATTCTTCTTTGCTGATCGTTCTGGCACACCTTGAATGCTGGGAGGGAAGGCAGACTGGTAGATTGATGTGTGTTTGAGTCTGAGCGGGCACAGGTCAGGTATGAGACTGTGTTTTTATGTGTGCTTGTACGATTAGAACCACACTACACACACACACACACACACACACACACACACACACACACACACACACACACACACACACACACACACACACACACACAGCATGTAACTTATAACCATGTTAACACTGTGGTGGATGAATATAAAAATAAAAACACTGTTGTTATGGTAAAACGACTTCCATTCAAACCAGTGTTAATTTTGGCAGCTATTTTAGATTTGATAGATGTAGTTTGAATCAGTTTGAATCACGTTTTAGTCATTTTTATTCTTAATAAGTTTAGTCTAGTTTTATTTTTTTTGCTATTCTGCTGACTGATTAAAGCTATTTAAACTGAACACTGGTTATCTACCGGCTATTATACAAATGTGCTTAACCTTATCTGCTACTTCGCTCCTCTGCACACATTCTTAGCTCCTTAGCTGACATATCTTCTGCACTCCCTTAGCCCCCATGTCGATTGACACCTTTCACACAAAAAATGTCCATTGCTTCTGAAATTGATGAGAACCAGGAAGGGGGCGGCACCAAACTATATCTGCAAGATGTGTGTTCACCTTCATGACTCCTGCATTCATTTGAAAGGGTTTTTCGTATGGGGACCTCATTTTTTAGACCCCATAATGTCAGGGGTCCCCAGACCGTGACTGTGATTGCGATGTCCTTATAATGTGATGATTACCAACATACACACACACACACACACACGTGCGCGCATGCGCTGCAATTGACCCAGCTGACACATACTAAGAGTTTTATTGATTTTATCTCTTAAGTCCACTTCAGTCATTAATAGGAGGTGCAGGTGAAGAAGAGGAGGCTAGGCTAAACAACAATTACTAATGCCCCGACACACTGGCTCCAAACCAAATGTGGCTCCCAGCCAACATTAGGATCATGTTCTTAATGTTTTGTCTTGTATAAAGCCAACACGGTGGCAGCCCTGTAGCAAAAAAATATTTAAAAATGAATTCACTTGTATGCAAAGGAAACAAAAAACTGTGATAAAACCTCTGCATGTGATGTTGAAGAACTTGTTGATCGGATATCCAGTCTGAATACTGACTTGACTACTTCAGCTGTATTCCATAACAATAATGCCCTGCATGGAAAGTATTGTCATGAAATGCTGGTTGAGAATTGGTAGAAATCAAGCAGACAATCAAATCTAAAATCTGATTTTTAAAAAACAGATCAGAAATCTAAGAGCACAAAATAAAGGGAGCAAAGGGGCAAACAAACAGGATGGCATTTGTTTAAGTTTAAATACCCATAATAAAATATGAGGGAAACACATATATTGTGCAGTAAAATCTATGAGAAGGTTACAAATTCTATTTTAATACACATATTTTAAGGTCTCTTGGTCTTAATATAGAGTATGCATGTGGCATCCTTGTTATGTAGAAGTCACTCCTCACTTGGTAGCAAAGGCGGAGATTCAATGTCTGCCATCCATGCATTGACATCTATACATATTTATTATTCTACAAAAATTGAATCAGAAAGACTTAATTTGTAAGCCAAATGATAAAGAGCTGAGAAGCGATGTTTTGAAATTAATGCAAATAAGCCCATATTCAATTAGATAATGCCTTATTTGCATATTTAAACATAATGTTTCAGAAAACTTGTAATACAAAATAATAATTGTCTTGAGTAAGTAATTAACTGGGGAAGTTTCATGGTGATATCTATTAGTTAAACTTTTTAACTCTCCTACTGCAATGAACCAAGCACACATTTTTCTAAAGTGAAAGAAACAACTTGCATTCTTACAGATTTTGCTTTAAAACAGAATAAGGCAAGCCAAGCCACTTCTGATGCCAGGAAACTCGATGCATGTCTGGTTCAGATCATTTCTTTTCCAATATGTGTTTGTTTTCCTCCCAGTATAACAGATACGATATAGTTGGTTCATTCTGCCACCGTGTCTTTCAGGAGGGTCCCAATATATCCTCTATTGCATTTTGTGGCTTTGCATAGAAATTGTACTTTTCTGCAGCCACTCCCAGCACCCGTGATCTTTAATCCACTAACCTGCACCTTTCGTCTGCACAATAACCCACATCTATTTTGTGAAGTGCTTGGGGCACAGGTAGCAGGTTAGACAAGCCTTACTGTGATTACAAGAAGAACATCTGACATGTTGCAATGCAGCGCTCTACTGCCAAAGGTGCTTTTGATTAAGGCTCGTTAGCACCTACACAGCAGAGGCTGATTGCACTGAGCAGAGCTCTTGCTCCACTTCATACTAATTATAAATACAAATTTCATGACTTAATATAAAAAAAGATAAATCAACGACCAAATGAATCATTAGTTGCAGGCTTCTCAAAACCCTGTTAGCGTTCGGAATAAGGACACAGCTCAGGTGTGAATGTGTGTTACGTGGATGAATATGAAACAGGAGGTTTCTGAAAAGGAGCGTGCATGCTCAGCACATCGTGCCTGGACGAATGTTGGCTAAATAAAGGCACAGGAGAGGGAAAAACAGGTTAAAGCAGCTTCAGAGTCTCTATCTTTGAACAGCAGTAGTCAATCGGTTCAGTAAATCCGCCAGGATTGAAACATAATACTTGTGGGGTTAAGAGGCGTGGGTGGACTGACTGACACTAACACCCCTTCCTCAAAGATCCTTTTTGTCTTAAGCGTTCAGTGGTGGACAGAGCAGCGTTAACAGGCTGCTCCTAGCGCTTAGCCAAGCAGTTGTGAAAACACACGGACCCCGGCGCCAGGGATCTCACTGTGCATTTTTTGACCAAAACCGAGAAGGTCTGGCTGAGACCGAGGGGCTTGGAAAGGGCAGTCGGGAGGCGAGAGTGAAGATGAGGGGCTGGAAATTGAGGAAGATTATTGTTCAAGGCTTTAATTTTCTTTTCTGAGTTTCTGAGGCGAGGCAAGGCTCAGCCCATTTAAAGGGAGGTCTGGAGTCAAGTAATACTCGGTCCGTCTGTGGAACTCCTGTCAAAACAAACTATCGTGAGAATGCAAAACCAGCTATTGGCACAGGGGAGGGAATAAATGCAACCCACAAGACCAGCAGAGGTAGTTTACAACAGCTAACTGAAGACTGGATTTAAAATGGTCAGTATAAACTAGACTAAAAAAAATATGGAGTAATACTCTAAAATGGCCCAATTTAAATGTATAACTCGGCCTGGTAATATATGGAAAAGTGAATAATCTGCAACTAAATACAACATAATAGATGCAAATCATAATGTGTTTTTTAGGTAAACATGTACAGTGCCAATACAACATGTTCAACCCTTTAATGTCAAAGTTAAAACAGATCAATACAGAGTGATCTAAATGAATTGCAAATACAATACTTGTTTTCATAAGTGTGGATATGTCTCTATAAGCTTTGTATATGTGGACACTACAATTGTATCCCATTGTTTTGCACAAAACTGCTCAAGCTTTACGTTATTGTTATTGTCCTAGACTCTTCTTTTGCACGGTACATGGTTGGATGTAAAATATAGTGTTCTAAAGTCAAAATCTTAATACTTCTCCAATTAGGTTATGTTTTTGATTCTATTTGTTTTTTAGTTTACTGGATACCTCAAAAGCATGACAGATTTCAATGAAGTTTGGTGGGGGAAAAGGGTTATATTTTAGAAACTGTTTCACTATTTTCTCAAAAACCAATGCACTCACTTGAATATAACAAACATACATACATGTATCCCATGATTTTGATGCAGATCCATATCCACATGCTGAAAAACATCTACTATTAAAAAAAGCAAGATTAGAGAATTGTGCAGCCTTGGCCGGAAGTATGTGCTCTCTGAGTGCTTTTTAGATTCTGTTGTTTTACAGGTGTGTTATGTGTGAGTGAGCAGGCTTCTATTTATATTAGTTTACAGACTGAAATAAGTCAAAGTAACAGAGAGAAACAGGAGGCTGTTATATCCAAATTTGTTCTGTATCTATAGCACTCTGCAGTTAGTGTTGTTCATGCTGAAGTGCTCTCAAAGCTCTTTCTATTACTGTGGTTTATTTGCGCTCTTCTATTTTGGATGCGACCTATTTAAGAGCGATGTGTGTGTTTATGCAGTCCTTTCGCCCCCGCAGAAACACTCAGGTTACTATGCAGCAGTAATTATGCTCCCTGCTTTTAGCTGTCATAACACAAAATGTTTGGGCTCGGGGAGAACAGCCTGGGGTGTCACGCTGAACAAAACCGCTTACCAGACATAGTAACCCGTATTTAACTGCAGCGGCCGGCTGGGCTGCAATATAGTATCGCTGACAGCAGGAGGGAGCATGAAAGTGGGCAAACGTCCACTCATGCCAGACAATAAAAGAAAAGGAGAGGCAGATATGGGAAAAACAGAAGGATGTGGACTGACTGACTTTGAACTTGCTCTCAAAGAATCCTTTTGAACGTCATCACTTTTTAGATTTTGAGAGGCAGACGAGCAGACAAAGGCAGGGAAACTGAGAGGCAGTCAGACACAAAAGCAGATAGAGACGAGCATACACCAAAACTGAAAGAGACGAAAACAGCAGTCCTCATCAGTGTGAGCTCCGGTCCAGCTGGATCCTCCTTCATCCAGGCTATCAAGCCAGGTCCGCTGAGGTGTTATTACTTTGTCGGGGCGGACTGGGCTGTTCGCAGATGATGGATGATCCTCGGGACGAGTTGGTTCTGACACAGCTTTGAATCAGCAATAGTGTCCCGCCTGTGCACAAACACATCTTTAAATAACAGACAGACTGAGTCAGGCTAATTGTTTCCAGTTTTTATGCTAAGCTAAGCTAACCGGCCGATTGCTCCAGCTTCATATTAGACTGATACACTCAGGCCCGGATTGGCTAATCGGGAGCACCGGGAGAACTCCCGGTGGGCCGGTCTGGTTTTTTGGCTGTGAGGGCCGGGTTGAAATGATAGTTGAATATCATAGATGCTGTCCCTAGGCTGCCTGCATTTGCAGCCCACTCTTTGTATTTACAGTATTTATTTTTTCTTGCAGCCCACCGTTCTCTACATTCATGCAGCCCACTCGCAGAGTGCAGCCTGGTTAATGATAACGTATTTATGTTTTGAGTTTTGAGTCCTCCGACGGCGGCACCTTACTGAAAAAAAAAACTAACAAACCGTCCACGTACACTTCAGTCACTGGTGCTTGTTGGAGGATGGCACCGCTGTTTTAAACAGGTAATAGAAAGTGCAAAACAGCACTGAAAAAGCGATTTAAAAAAGGAGAGCTCTAGAAAGTGACGCGACCAGATTAACTTTAACTAAAACGCCAAATGAAGACGATGAGACGGGTAAGCTAAGCTAGTTAGGAGAAGTGCAGGATGCTAGCGGTCTTGCAAAACAATACAACGTTGCCTGCAAACCAGCGTTTATGTTTATGAATCAAACTTTTTCATGTAGCTCCGCAGCAGCTACTAGTCCAGTTTGCTGCTAACAGCGACTATGAAGAGCCAGTAACGTTACCAAGCACCAGCTATATGAGCCCATAACTCCAGTTTGGGCAGGTAGGGTTGTTCATTGACTGAATATTATAAGAATTAATAAGAGTGTGGTGTAGCCAGATGATACGGCACTACCATAATGAAACTGACTTGACTTGATCAGAAAGCTTTGTAAAAAGGAGAGATTTGTGCTGAGAATTATGACAATTTATAAAATGTGATTTAGTGTCAGAAGAAGAGCCAGTAGTGTGCATTAGGGATAGCTGCCCTACTGTAAGCTGGTGTATCACAGTGATGAACAAGCAAACTTGATCAGATTAGTTACAGTATAATCACTTTTTTATGCCCAAATATTACTTGTGACCCATTATGCCTTTATCCTCGAAATTAGGATAGTAAAAGCCCAAGACTGAAAGGGAAGAGAAAGTTATATGAAATATTAATCAAAGGAAAACATTGATTATGGTGTCATTAGAAAGTGCAATACAATGTATCTTGTTCTTTATTTAATTTCACGTTTTTGGATATCTGTGATTACTTATTTGCACAGAAAATAGATTCTGATATTGTTGAACATCATTGGGTTGTTGTAAAGATGGTAACTTTTCTATAAATCGACATTGTGAAGCAAGGAAAGGACTTGGAAATAGTGATATTTTACAAAAATACACTGAATTGCAAGGCTGTAGAGAACAGGGCGCTATTGCAGACTTATATACTAAGGTTTTGATTACATTTTCTGTGAAGTAAAGTGGGCCAGTCTAAGGCATGAAACTCCAGGGCTCAAAATGAGTCCCACTCCGGCCCTGGATACACTTGAGAGTGGCATCAACTTTCTCGTAAATGTTGGCAAGATCAGATGAATAGGCTCATTTCTCAAAATGTCAAGCTATTTCTTTTTAAAAATACAGCAGCATGTTTCGAAAATACTTTGTTACTATGGTATCCTGTAGGATGTCTTACACTTAACATTTGTTTAATTGGCTGTGGTGCATTACCTAAACTTTACTTTGAATCAAACGAAAATACTAAATATCCAAAGGTCAAACCAAGCCGTTTGTGTCATTGCATGATGGTCACAGAAATAACAAGTAGAATGTTGAGAGACACCAAGACTGGTCTTCTGTAGTAAACTCTACACTTATTGTCTTTATATTTTTTTCTTCTTTCTAAGTGCATTAAAGCACAATATCAGCCCTGTTAAAGGGCCATCCTCTGCTGTTTCCAAGGTAACCACCAACTGCCTGCCCAGTGAATGAGGTTCCACCATGCACCGTAAACATCCATGTTTTTCTAGGTTTATTTCCAATTACGGTTACCCACCATCGTTAATCACACCATTACTCTCGGGACTGACAAATTGATTTTGAGTATTATCATCATGATTGCTTTAATGAGACACTTTTTTTTATAATCAACTAATGAAGCTCACTTGTTTGTTGAACTGAAATTAGCACTCTAATCATCCCAGTGCTTTGTTTTATGGGCTGCTTTAGCATTATTGTTTAAACAATCATTCGATCATCAAGTCTGGAAGTTATTTCTGTCGTGATCGCAAACGCAAACTTTCTTAGGGTTTGTTGTGCAGTGACTTACACTTAAGTGCAAGTTGAGTGGGTGTTTGGAAGGTAGCAGCTCGTTTCCCCCGGGGGCAGAAAGACAGGTATTCAACACACAAAGAATCTAAAGACTGTCACATATCCGGTCAGAGTGCTGAGCTGTTATCCACCTTTGCTTAACACTACATATCTTGGATTCTTCCCTCTCTGCTACCTTTAAAGGTCTCTGATAAAACCTGTAAACAAGTAAGTAAGCAGAGGTTTTTTAATTTGTTTTCACCCAAGGACCCCTTACAAGATAGAGAATATACCAGGGGCCCCCTCATGTACAGTATGTCCCTTGGAATAATCGACAAAGCCAATTTTTCTACACTTTTATAGTCTTAATTATGGGAAAGAACAACACAAGAGACATTAGAAATCTGAAAACCTGAGTCTGTGTCTGTGAATCTGAGTGCCATAGACCCCACTTTACGAATCACTGCTTTAAAGTGAGGAATTGTTTAACAGACATGTATTTGCATCCACCCAATACTCTGCTCCAAGGAACTTTGCGGTCTAAAGAAATGTCAGTCATGACAGCCACTCATTACTACCCTTTTCCTCAGCTATCTGCAGCCCCACTTGAAACATGACAGACTTCATCATAATCACCTTTACTTGCCTCTACGAATGGCATCTGCAAATGCAACCTATTATCACTCCCAGCGCTTCAAAAAGCAACGATTGGTCAGTTGCATTTGGTGTTTGTTACTGACGCACAAAGTCTCCTTTAGCGTCTAGCCCTTTGGCATCATTTTTAGACATGCTTGGGAGGGACTCTGGGCGTCACTTTTTGGCACTCTGGGTCGGGACGTATGTTTAACTGACATGCGGCACACGAACGGGACGGTTAGGTTCATGGAAAGATCGAGGGTGTGGTTATAAAATGTAAGTTTCAGTGACACGCGGGGCAAGAACGGCACACAAACCCCGGTCTCCTGGGTGAAAGTCCTGTGTTGTTTGACCCATCCACCACCCCAACCTGTCTCCTGATGCGATTTCTGTCTTTCCTACTACTCGCTACCGTTTTCGCTCCTAATACTACGTCATCTTATAGCACCGTGGTGAAGCTGCTGCTCTGCCCAGTGCGTTCCATAAAGACGCTAAAGGGTGATTTTTGTGTTGGTATCTGACACTGAGAGCCACTGACCAAGCGTCAGTATTTGACAAGTTGGGAATGAGAGCGGGTTGGCAAATGATGAGATAATACAAGTGAATGGGAAGTCAGAGGCACAGATTATTAACTGCAGTAACTGAATGAAGATTTTGAAAAAAAGCTGACCATTCTGATTTGTGGCCATGCCACTTTTCAACTTTTCATCAACAGATATCCCAACATACACAATTGTGGGATACTAAACCGCTTAATTATACAATCATGCATGTCAGAGGTGACTGTAAGTAAATTCCTGTAAACAACGCAAGATGTTTTTCTATAGGTCCAAACCCTGCATGGGCTCCATACCATCACTGAATGCCAAGGTGTAAATGTTCACCCCAACAACAAACTATACGCACATATCCCAGCTGAAGCCATGCTGCTTTTCATCTTCATCTGCAACATGCATAATGTATAGCATTGATTTACATCAGTCTTTGAAGGTTCCACATAAAAGATTATGAGTTACATAAATGCAGCACTAAAACTGGTTTATGGGGGAATTTGTCTCCTTATTGATCCCTGCTGCTATGATCCTTACAGAGTAGCATCATTATAGGGTTGCGGGACGTGAATCTTCACACGTGGTCCCTACTGGTCTATTTTACTTGTCTCAAGGATTCCTGACCAGGGGTTTGTACGTTGACTGTATAAGTGAAGTCAAAACATCTTGATTGCTGGCTGACAGCAGGATAGGTCACAGAGCCCGCCTTCTCCATGTTAGCGGATGAGACATGTCAGATAAATCTTTCTCAAAGCTAATTTCTTACATTTTAGGTAGTTCTGATTGTTGTGTGTTAATTTTTCTAATAAGTCTGGTTTTAATTAGTTATTTGATGCTACTAAAGCAGTGTGAAGTGGGACTTTGATACCACTGCCCGATAACTACGGCGAAGACTCTGGCTCACGTCGTCCATCTTTGTATACAGTCTATCTTTACTGCCGTGAAAACACAAAAATGTACTTGGTAGGGCTTTGGGGTATTTGCACAGAATTACTGTGACTGTATAAAGTTTACCAAGGATGAATGCACCTGTAATAAACAGGGCCCCCAGGAAGTGTGCCAGGCTTTGAAGTGAATTGGACATAGTGGCCAAATGGTAGAATTGTAACTCCCGGCCCGTCATGTGATGCCCTCTGGCTCAAAAAGACCTTTCCCCATAGACTTACATGGTGAAAGAGATATCTGTAAATCAGTGGATAATTATTTTTGAGCACCATGCGTCACAACCCCGCGAAATGACTTGTTTCACTATCAGAATTCGTGCTGAGCGCTAAACAGGAAGTAGACGCCTCGGCCGGCGGATGTCTCTAGTGCGCCTGCTCTATGGGCCGCATAGTGATGATGTAGTGTCGCTCATCCGGGTAATTTTGGCTCCATGCTTCATGCGCCAATTAGCAACTCTCATAGGAATGAACAGGGCTCCGCCACCAACGCTGTACCCAGGTCTACATCCATGGTAATAAAGCCAGTGTAAAGTACTAAGCATTAGGGTTCTAAATCTCCTGTTATCGCTGAGTTTGAGTTCACAGACACAGTTTGTATCTCAAGAATGAATGTGAGGAATATATTGGAAGATTGTATATGTATAAGGCTCAATGTCAAGAATCCACACCAAAACGTACAAACAATGAATGGAAAGTTTTTAAAAAAGCTTTAAAATGTACATATGTGCAGTGTCAATGCAAATACAAGAAAGACTTGAATTCAAAAATGAAACTGGAATCAGTGATTGTGACATCTGTTCCTCTCAGTAATGCCTTTGAATCATTCATCAGGGTGTTGCATTACACTTGGATTCCTTTGGTTTAGTTGTTATCATCAGCGTGTTATAAGATTCAGTAGTAAAGGGTGCTGCCAGTGGAATGAGATCAGCATAATTAACATGCCAAAAAGTTGAAATTGTGATTTTGAGATAGTCTTAGTTGACGTAATAATCTTCAATCAGTCTTCTTCAAACTAATACATTTTCTACTGTTCTCTATCCCCAATTAACAAGAGCCAACACTATTATAGCACATTTGCTGCTGTAAACTTGTGTCTGTACGTACCTGAGTGAAACTCAGTGGTACAAAGGAAGTGATGCAGCTGGCTTTCCAAAAGAATCAAGTCAGACTTTACAGTAGCTCCTATTATGTTTGATTGACAGGTGAATAAAGCACAGAAACACCACAGAGATTAGCTCTTAGCAACGATGGAGACAAAACAAAAACAAGAATAAAACTGTGCCACCTGAAAATGAAATCTGTGATTGTGGCATTATTAATACATAACTAGCATTTCATATGCATGCAAGGGGCCTGTAGAAATATATCCATATATGTTATAGTATGTTTGGTGCTCTAATAAGCCCTGTTTGAAGATATTTTATTCATTCTCCAAGTAATACTGGTAGTCCAGCGCTGCACACACTTTCCCACAAGTTAGCCCATAAAGTGGAGAATGTGCCTAATCCCGGGCAGAGTTATGACATATGGTCAGTGGCTTAAGTGATCTGGGCCATCTTAAGATGTAGCAGGAATGCAAAAGGGGGAGAGGGAAGGTAAATAAAGGAGACAACGCTGAGCAGATTTGGGAAAATATTGACATGGCTGACCTCGGTGCTTAACTGATTAAAGGCGGTAACATCTCACAGCTGTTTACCTCACAACTTTTAAAAAATTCCAAATTCTGTTCCAAAGTAATTGCACATATTTTGGGGAAAGATTCATCATCCAATCACTATGCAGTTGAATGACGTGTCATTGTTTTTTGGGTTTAATTGCAATGTTCAATTTTTAAAAGTTGCTCTTATTCAGGTTTAGTTCATGCCATGGGTAATATTGGCAGACATTAATTTTGAAGATACCCCAGGCAAAGAGAAGAGGGTCCCATTCCCCATAATTTAGCCAGTGTGATCAATTTCTGCCAAGCCCGGCCCACCTGCTTCTCTGTCCTAGAAATGCTTGTTACTAACCTAGCTCTGGGAGCTTGCTCCCCGGAGTCTTTCTGTTTCTTTTTCACCCAGGATGAAATCCTGGGATTAGGATGGCACCAAAATCTTGGTTCCAGCTGTTGCCGTGGTTCTGCTGAGAAATACCCTGCTATGCCGTGCTGCTCCCTGCACTACTACACCCACTTTTTCTAAACACTGTTTATTTACTATACTGTGATGCACCCCAACGGCCAGCAGACACCTCCTACCAAGAGCCTGGGTCTGTCTGAGGTTTCTTCCTAAAAGGGAGTTTTTCCTTGCCACTGTTGCACTAGTGCTTGCTCTTGGGGGGACTTGTTGGGTTTTTTGTAAATTATAGTGTGGTCTAGACCTACTCTATCTGTAAAGTGTCTTGAGATAACTCCTGTTATGATTTGATACTATAAATAAAATTGAATTGAATTGAAATTGAATTTGTCAATGTTAAACAGTTATATTGTACATGCATTGTATGAATGGTACATTTCTGTATTAATTGTTTATTTCATATTAATGTTGAATGTGTTCATGTATGCACAACCAAGGCAAATTCTTTGTAAGTGTAACTTACTTGGCAATAAATCCTTTTCTGATTGTGATTAAAGGTCCACTCTGGAGTTTTTGACCACCAGGGGCAATAGAGAGCACTTTTCTGATCATATTTTTTAATGCGTCCTGTGGATGCACATGCACGCCCCCGAGCATGTTGGTGACGTGATACACATATCTGACCACTGCAGAGGGTGTTGTTGGTAGTAATGCGTCATAAACAGGAGCAGTACACCAATACAAGTGGAGACGAGAAAGACAAGCTGATGCCAACAGTGCAGGTTTTAAAATATAAAAAATAACTGCAATTAATTCACGAGGTATAAAATTATACGTGCCTCTTAATGTAAAGATAAATGTAATAAACTGCATATATTTCCAATAAAAGGTCTACTGGGTTTTGATATGAATGTGTTTTATTAAAGCACCACTGACTTCCCTGGTTGTTAAAACCTGGTTTGGTTTATTCGATTCAAATTACATTTCTGGGCCTGACATTTAAACATTCAATCTCCCCGCTCCCAACTCGACCGGCAGATGTACAAAGATGCAGATCCAGTGTAATTTTGCATCAAAACTCATCCCAAGTGGTAAATGCTTGAACTTGTCTGGCTGGTAAAGTACAGTCTTCCTCACTTGCCTAGTCTGCAGAGGCAATACCGACAATTCAGAACATATAGAAATGACAACGATTGTAAATAGCACTTCGAGGGCCATTCTCTTCAGATGGACCCCGCTGGTCATTCTCACTTTTGGTTTTTCAACATAACTGGTTCGAGACAAACTGATGAATGTACGAAGACTTCAGAGAGTGGGAGCTATTACAACAACTGTTATGTATTGCACATGTTTCTCTCTTGACCTCAAAGCCCACATGATTACTGAGCTCCTGTGCTGATCAATACAGACTCAATAACTCCTCTGCTTGTTTTGGTTTGAGGAGATTACTCTGAAGGACAAAGTACACTCACAGAGGAAACGTGGAAAAGAAATATTTCTTCAAGATAGGGATTGAGAAAAACTGTAAAACAAATATGGATTCAATAAATGAACAACGGGCATTCAGCGCTGCTTTGAAATAAGAAGTCGTAGAAAATTTTCATTCCAGTGAAACAACAGATGTGAAACTGTGGCCAAAACCAGTTAAAAAACAGGAGTTACATCATTTCTCACAATAATTTATTTTTCCCAAATTGGATTCTTTTATCCTAAAAAAATCTTTGAAACAAGTTGATGCCGATACACTAGAAGTTGTATTGTATTGTATTGTAAATTTGGAAATTTCAGTGCTACAGCAGCACATATACTTAACTACAAGAAATAATACATACGATAGAATACAAGAACAGCTATTCAACAATAAATATAAAAAATACAAAGAAAAGAATGTATTTATTTATTATTTATTTATTACATTTATATAGGACTTTATCATAGACACTCAAAGCGCTTCGGGGGGGGGCAGCCTTCACCACACATCAGCTTGGTATAAATGTACGTATGTAAAAGTGGCGAATAAAAATGTACAAGCTACTTAAATAGTATTCTTTGAGACGTAAGTAAAACCTATGTTTGTGCAAGTTGCACTTAGTGCAGTATTGTGATGTATATGAGTCTTATCTAACACTCAGTGACCAAGTGTTAAAAAGTTGTATTGCCTGTGGTAGGAATGATTTCTTGAAGCGGTCAGTGAGACACCGAAGCAAGAATTTTCTTAAAATTCCACATAGTACCATGAACACCTTATTTTTCACACTGTAAGTGAGCACAGTAATGGGCCAGTGTTGTACCTTAGCAGAGTTTAACTGGGAATTTTGCATTACCTGAATGAAGACAAATTACTAACAGTGACTAAAGCAGCCTGCAGCGTTGCCGCCTTCAGCTCCTCCAGAGCTTCATCATCTGCTGCAGATGTGACTACACAAAGATTGTAGAAGAACCATCAAGGGAAATTTGAGGGGGTTTGAACCCTCTAAAGCATGGAAAGAGCATAAACTCAGCTGCACTGCGGTTTTAAAAGAGACGTCTCTAATTGACAGCTTGCTCCTCCTCAGTGTTTCAGACGGAGTCTTGTCGAGGGTTCTTCTCTGTTACGCCTGTTTTCTCTGCTGGTCTGGGACTGATAACAAAACCCCCTCTTTAAAACAATCCACACCCCCGTCACATAAACACACAAACACACACACACACACACACACACACACACACGCACACACACACACACACACACACTGCACACAGCATGACACAAGCACCAAAACACCCACATGTAATGCTTTGCACGCTTGTATGCATCATATTGAGCATGAGCGCACACATACATGAACATGCTTGCACACACACACTTTCTATCTCTTTGTCTCAAACACACACACACACACACACACACACACACACACTCACTTACAGGGAGGGAGGAGCCAGCGCTAAAAGACTTGTAATTTGTGTTTTGCCAACAAAGGCTGGATAATCCTGCAGAGGGCTTTGTTGCAGCTGCTATTGTGTGTTTGTGTGGTGTGTGTAAGTGGGGGAGAGAAAGGGGCGAGACAGAGAGAGAGAGAGAGAGAGAGAGAGAGAGAGAGAGAGGTTGAGGAAAGGAAAATGTGAGGGAGAGAGAAAGAGAAAAAACTATTGTGATTGCTGTTGAGTCTTTTATTAATCTGTGTGTGTGAGTGTGTGTGTATCACTCTTTGTCCCAGCTGTGTGTGCATATCTGTGGGGGGTTGGAGTGTGTATTCGTCGCCTCACCCTCCTGCAGTTTTCTGCATGACAGAGCTCATTTTGGGCCCTTCTCTTCCCGTGGCCACTCCCCCCCTCGGCCTGGGCTCAGACCTCTGCTCCTCAGGCAGCCCATGGTGCCGTGGGGGTCGCGGGGGGTCACGGGGGGGACAGGAGGGGAGAGCCGCAACGCTTGTTGGAGTCATTTAGCTTAAGACGGAGATGATCTCTCTGATGTCTGCCAGGGGGCCTTGGCTGAGTCGAAATAAAGTCACCAATGTGTGACAGGTGGAAAGAGAGCGAGCTAATAGCTTTGGAGCGGCGAGGGGATTTTTGTCCCATTCACAGACTTAGAGAAACCACTGAATCAAACTTACCTTCCAGTGACAAACAGAGAGGCAACCCAGCAGGAGGCTAGTCAGAATTACGCGGAGACACGGACCCTACGCCTGACGTGCACCTCTCGAAAATGTAACTATGCACGTCGCTCAGCCGTGGCTTGGTAGCGTTGCATTTCCCCCGACTCATTTTCTGGTTCTCTTTCTCCACAAACAACATGAAATCAAGGAGTGGGTTAACTTTTCCTGCTACAGATTTCCCACCGTGGTCAGAAAGAACAGGGGAGACACTTTGTTTCTCTCACTATGACTCTAGAGTCGCTACTCGCTCCGAAGCTAATCGCCATCACTCACTCTACCACACACTCCACACACACACACACACACACACACACACACACACACACACACACACACACACACACACACACGTCGGCCCTGCTATTCCCTTAAAAAGATCGAGGCACACACCAACTCACAAGCATAAACTTCAGGCCACTTACGTAGGCCATGGCGAAAGCTCTGCGTGGAACCTCCATAAATCACGCTTAAGAGGGGGAGCACAGGTAACACAGAAATGTCATTGTGTCAGATCTTTTTGTGAGAATTTGCTGACGGGCCTCGGTGTTCGATCCAGTGGCCTCAGGGAAAGCAACTGACATGCAGTGTTCACATTTTTGCTCTTTTCAGCGAGCGCTGCGGCGGAGAGGTGCTGAGCTGCTCTTGGCAAATTCCCTCTGTCTGGGAGCAGAGATCACAATCCACATGTGGAGTTCAGTGTTTGTGCACTGATAGCATGTGACAGAGCACGCAGGTGCAGTGGTTGGCACGTGCGAGCTAACAGATTAGATTTCAACACTGCAGCACAGTCACCAGTCGGGGTAGATAACAGTTGTGTTTATCACATAGCTGTGATGTAGCAATTAATGGAAATGTGGGTAGACTATGACCAATCAATGAGCACTCTAATGAAGCTTAGCGTAAATTCTTTCAGGAAGTCTTCCTCATTTATTCCTTGTCTCTCTCTTCTTAAACTAAACAGCTGGAGAGGTGCGCACTTTCTTTTAACCAATCAGAAGCAGCCACGAATTTCACGAGCCAATCACAGCATGTCTTCCCTGTTTTAAACCTGTCCTCTCTCTCTCTCTCTCTCTCTCTCTCTCTCTCTCTCTCTCTCTCTCTCTCTCTCTCTCTCTCTCTCTCTCTCTCTCTCTCTCTCTCTCTCTCTCTCTCTGCCACGCAGCTGTCATTTCAGGCAAAGAGTGCGACCCTCCTCCTCCCCTTCCACCTCCGTTCTCCATCGCACACGGCTACCTTCTCGGTCCAGTATTCGGGGCTCCCTCACACCACCGCCAGTGTCTAGATTCTATCAGGGGGATATCTTTGGCTTCCTACCCCCTTTTAAATAATCAATATTTTATAACGATGGAGTCTAATCTCCAAATAACTGTACATGTCACATCGAATATGTACAATAAATGTTGCATTTCTGCAACAAAGTCTCCCCTGATTGAATTGCTTGTTTTTCTGTTTCTTGGTTTTTACAACATACATTTTATTTACTTATTTTAAGCTATATATTTGGATTTGGAGCCACAACCTCCAAACTACCTTCCCACCCTGCTGGGCCTGCTGAGGTGCATCAGCTCTAACGCAAACACTAAATATAAAAACAACACAAAAACTACCATAACCAAAAACATTAAACCATGCACCTAAAGGAAAATACTCCAAAACAAATGAATGAATACATACTGTAGCTAAACCTTTAAATGGTAAACTAAATAAATAATCAAATGCATAAAATGAATTAAAGACGTTAAAAACTTGGAACATGCAACATGGAAGTGTCTTGTTTCTTGGTTGGAAAAATGTTTTCGTTCAAGAGACACAAAAACAGGTTTACATACTTAAACCGGACTTGAACTGACAACCTCTCTGTTACCAAATCTACTCTTTAATAAGCCGAGCTCTGAGGGCTTCCTGAGCTACAGAAGCTCTCACGTAGACAATAAAAATAGATATATGGAGTTCAAATGACAACATCAGCTGGAGTGTTTATCAGAATCAAAACAAATAACTGAATTATCTGAATAAAAACCAATCAACCACAAATAAATACAAAAAATGATTTAAAAAAAAAGAAGAAAAAAAGTAATTTAGAAACTAGGGCTGAATGTGCAATATTTAGTTGAATGTTTGGTCTAACATTTGGTTTAATATTTTTTATTTCTCTTTTTATCATTTCTATCATATCATTTTTCAGAAGATGAATGCTGGAATAATGTTACATATCACAGATTGTTCACAGAAATGTCCTATTATCAGTGTATTTTTTTCATTTTTCATTACTTTATTTAACATGGTGGTAGAAGGTGCAATATGTGGATGCTGCTATTGAACTGAGGCATATCAGAAATTTCAGTTTACAGGAAAGTACTGATATTTTTATTGGAATTGTTTTTGTATTATTACATCTTCTGTGTTTGACTGTTCAATGCCCCCATGCTTATTAAAATAAAACACTTATTGCTGCCAGTTCATATCCATGTTCTCATCCTTGCATAAGAATATAGAGCAGTTTTGATGGTGTCTCGTGTTATAATGCTCCATGACATGTTTTATCTGTTACACAGTGAATATTGAACTTTAGCTAAACTAAAAAACATAACCGCAAATCGAATCGTAATCGCAATATCTGCCAAAAAAATTGTAATTAGATTTCTTCTCTAAATCCTTCAGCCCTATTAGAAACAATGACTAAAACTAAACACTGTGTGAATACCTGTCTTACAGAGCGTTTCCCATCAGTTGCATAACAAAATGTGGACAACTTGTCTCACCACACAGCTACGCCTCCACTCCAACACACAACCAGCTCACCTCAGGTATTACTGTGCCTTTATGTGACAGATTGAGGCCAGCTAAGGCAAAGTGATGATTGATAAACGCAGTGACATACCTGCCGTCTGCCAACAACACTCCCTCAAAGGCCTGTTCACTGCTCAGAGCAGGAACTCAGGTGAAACCGCCTCCCAGCAGTCTTCTATGTGCACACACAACGCTTTATGGTCTTTATGCATACACATGCTTTGATTTCATGTGTATTTACACATTGTGAAAGAATAAAACCAGGGACATTCTGCATCTGTTTGAACAGATTGCCAACAAAGCCAAGACAAAGTCACTTAGTTAGCGAATGACACTCCAACACAGTGTAATGAAATCTTGTGAAAATCCAAAAGACAGATGACACATCATGGATTCAAATTATATAACACCACCCCAAAATGGATTAGCATGCATGGCACAAATAAATGTTTTTATTATTGTCCCAAAAAGTGCTATTTTGTCACACTAGTTCCTGTGAAACAGGACAAATTTTTGTTGAAGGTTGTCTCGCATTGCCAGACCCTCCTCCACACAACATTCTGGGATGGGAGAAAAACCTGCTCTGGTTTATTGGCATTTTTTTAAATCAATCACAATTGTCTCGTGAAGGACAGAGCAACGGTTCCTCTGCAAAATAGCCTCGGGAAGGAAGTTGTTTTTCATGGAAGATGACTTTAGAATGCCAACATAAAGAAAGAGGAAGGGGACGGACATCTGGCCGAAATGAGGAACATCCGGCGGGATTTCTGGCGCCACCTGAGCAATCCCGGAAATGAAAGGTCGTCGATATAGATTAAGTTAAAGGTGACAAAATATGCTGGCCACACACGTCCTCATACCTTAACTACAGAATAGGTTGTTTGCCAATAACTCCCAAAACGACACGACTCTCTACCAGTGACATGCACACGTTGGGAAACGTTTGCAGTTTGAAACACATTGTTAACATTGTGAACTACCTGGTTAGACTTAGGAAAAGATCATGATTTGGGTTAAAATAAGTATGTTTGATACATAACTTAAAGCTGCAGTGGGTAGAAAGCAACAACAAAAAAAGCCATAATTTAAAGTAGAGTGCAACCTCTTTCTGCTGCTCATTACAATGGTGGGCTCAGGGGATGTCCATAGCCACCATCGACTATTCATTTTTTCTTTGTTGTACTGAACCATTCCTCCTAACAGCTAAGTTTCCTTTTGCATTTTAAGTTCATTTTCACCTGGACTGTTTAGCTTGGGTTCAGTGGACAGTGGTGGAGTCAGCGGCGATTCTAGGATCAGAGCTTTAGGGGTGCCTGGCAGTCTTTTAACGTTGTTTTTTAAACGTTATTCTACTGTGCATTTTAACATAATTTTGGATAGGGCAAACACTGAATTATGTAACTAGAAAGACACCAACAATTCTGAGAAAACTTACTTTAATGCTGAGCCACAGGGCCATTACTACAAAGGTAAGGTGGTTTTATGATTGAAACTGGGTATTTACCTATGAATTAGTAGACATTTCCAAAATGCAGTATCAATAACTTTTGAAAATTAGAGATTTATGCAATTTTGACTAACGGTTGACAAGCACTATTTTCTGAAAATGGCTGTGATTTTTTTTCTGAAGGACCTAGGCATCTAGATTCTGGGTTTAGTGTAACGATCCTGTCATATTCCTAGAGTAGAACTCCTTAGCTCACAATGGAATAACACAGACTATTTTGTTTGTTTTTTAGCAATAATTTTTTTTAGGGGTGCCGGGATCAGGTTTAGAAATGCTTCAGCACCCCTAAAAAGGAGCTAAAATCGCCCCTGGGTGAAGCACAGAGGTAAAATAAACAGTAGCATGGAAACAGTTTACACAATGTTCTGTCACAATTAATGTGTTCCATGCTGTGTTTAAACAGCAGTTAAGGAATTAGCACTGATCATTCACACCTGTTGTCATGCACACCTGTTTGGACGGCGATGAAGTAACGAGGCTGCGCTTCACAGCACATGGGATAACATCCAGTGTGATTGGCAGATTGTAAATCAAGTGTAGCTGACGTCAGTCATCGAGGTGCTTTGCGCTGCTTTGAGCCAGGCTTCACCAACAGGTCCAACTGGCTGTTTGAGAGTCCACACCCCCCCCACCCCGCTCCTCCCACGTCGCTGCACTTGCAATCCAGCGGACGAGCCCGACAGGTCTGTGCAGAAAAAAATGAGAAACTGGGGTCAGAGATTCCCACCCCCCGCCCTCCCACGCAGTCATTAAAACAAAGCCACATGCAGCAAATATGGAGAGAGAGAGAGAGAGAGAGAGAGAGAGAGAGAGAGAGAGAGAGAAACTCTCGCTCTGTCAGATGAAGGCAACATAATCTCCAATGTGTTCATGTGATAAGAACTGGCAGTAGTTGAAAGAGCGCCACACTGCAGCACAACTGAATCATGGGGGAACGCGGCACCACTGTTTTACGGCAATAGCCAGTGTCATTTTCATTTGTTTCCCTTCTTACATCAAAAACGGAAAACACTGCACGCTGCTCTTGGTGCAGGATCACCATTCTTAAAGAAAACTCACATTTCGCTCCCTCTGGAGTATTTCCTCTTATACTATTTATTATACTCTTCTTTAATAAATGGTGATTTTTGTGTATTTTCCAACGCACCTGCACAGAAGAATTGTTGGATGTGCGAATCTTCTTAAATCACCCAAACCCAAACCCCAACCATCCCCCACCTGTTCGATCACCTCTACGCTACATTGTCACAGCTGTGTCGACGTGCTGGCACTGACCTGCACACACACACACACACACACACACACACACACACACGTGCGTGCAGATGCATATTCTCCCATCTCCTCTCATGACTGTATCTTTCTTTCAAGCCCTCGGTTGTTGCAGCGGCTTTTTGATGTCGGTGAGAAACTGTGGGAGTGGTTCTGAAAAAAATAGCAGGCTAAAAATAGCTTTTGAATGAGAAGCGGACAGAAAATAGCCTTTAATCTGTCTTTGCAGCGGGCCTTGGTTTGCTCTCTTCTTTCTTGTCAGGTACAGAGAAGAGATCCTGGGCTGAACACATACATGATAAGAGATTATCAGTACAGGCTGGGATAGGGAACAGGTCAGATATTGCAGTCGGACAGAATTTCTGACCCCTGACACCTTCTCATCAAGTTGTTTCTATTGCTCTTCTGTTTTTATCTGTCAGTCTGCTTAGAAAGCAGTAAAGCCTAAGTGGTACATCACACGTTTATAGCTTCTATCTGTTAGGTTTACATGACGTGTTGAACCTTAAACGACTCAAACACTGTCAGGAGTCGTTGTAAAGGATCGTTAAAAAAGCCAGAAAGCAAATCTGTCAGTTCTTCAAAGCTGAAATTCTTATTTTTTCCCCATGTTGCTGGTAGATGACGTGATGTCTGAACTAAATTCATAACAAAAAGGAAGTATACGAAGTCTGACTTTTGATGCTGGCTTACAGCCAGATGAATGAAAACTGTGTGATACAAAGTGACGTAACTTTCGCTTAGGTATGCAATGGCTCAGGTTTGAACAGATTTTTAGGCATTGTCTGTCAGCCACAGACACCAAAGGTTGCCTGGATCCAGACCTCTGACTCACTGCTAACACCTTAGATTTAATTAAATGTTTAAACAGCCGTAATATTGTCCTCAATATTACGGATTTTGAAGCGCATTTCGTAGTATCACATTAGAAAAGCTTGATGGAAAGGGCAAAATTCTATAGGACTTCCTCAATTGTGCAAACATGTTTTTACAAAATTTTAACTCACAGGATTGATCAGCTGTTTCCATTGCCGGTGTCTTTCCTGATAGTCCCATAACGTGTCCTCATCTCTGGACAGCATGACACGTGGCTTTTTCTAGCTGACATGAAAGAACAATTACAACTTTCTCTATTGAACCAAACTCTTAAAGACCTCTCTCCATGTCTCCAGTTTGCAACCTCCTTCTACTCTGTTTACTGGCAGATTGAATGGAAACACAACTATTGACACCATGTAGATGTCTCAGGGATTATGTTTATATTATATGCGATATTCTGCACACAAAAAAATATACCACTTTTAAACTTATATCAACAACGTTTCATTTCCACGATTGTTCAGGTGCCGCCGGAAATTCTGACGGATTTCTCTCATTTGGCTGGATGTCTGTCACCTTCCATTTTCTTTATGTTGGTATTCTAATCTCTGGTGGATTTCTGAGGACTATGGTTAACTGCTCCTCAGATCTCTGCAGGGTAAATCCAGACAGCTAGCTATAGACAGTGCTTGAAGTAGGAAAAAAAAGGTGCCGGTACTTCATCATGACATTTGAGATTTCTATAGTGAAAACCAAAACTTGGAGATATTGCTGGTACAACAATTTATTGTCATTTATTAACTATATAAATGTATGGATTTATTTAAACAAGTTTACATAACTTTAGGGCGTAAGCTATTCAAAAAATCATGTTTTGATTTTAAACATACATGGCACAGTGAATCCTTATTAACTATCTATGGATGGCCTAAGTGACTAATTTACATATAGGCTGGTATCAATATTGTTTATTTTTTCCACAAATAAGCTGATTTATATTTGCTAATATGTTGGAGTCATGTTAAGAAAAAAAAATTCATTCATTCATCAAAACTATTCATTTTAACAATAATTTGGTGCTCAAACTGATGCAAAACAAACACTCACTCTCAGCGTGTGTGTGTGTGTGTGTGTGTGTGTGTGTGTGTGTGTGTGTGTGTGTGTGTGTGTGTGTGTGTGTGTGTGTGTGTGTGTGTGTGTGTGTGTGTGATAGAGACAGGGGGAACAGCTTCAGTCCCCTCTCTGTCTGGGCAGCTAGTGACGGGATGCTGCTACATCATGTTTTGCAGCCCAGTTTGTTATCATTAAAAACAAGCCAGCTGTTCGTGGAGCAAAATTAATTTGGTCCTTTGACCAACAGTCAGGCCATCCGTGTGTTTCGTTACTCACGTTACTGTTGACGTCGGTGCAACGTTAAGGTTGGTAGCGGCAGACTCCTCATTAACGCCAGCTGTTGCGCTCACATCAACGCTAGCTTGAAGCTCATGAACCGTACTAGCTCCTGATGTTTCTGGTTGGACTTGGACCTCTGTTGACGTGTCTGGCTCTGGCACACGCGTTCTTTTAGTACCTTTCTGAAGCCAGGCGGCTAACATAACGACTTACAAACTCGACACTTATTTTTAGTTTCTAGGTTTTCAGCAGTGAAACATCTGTTACGGTCAGGCTGACGCTGACAGCTTTTTCAAACTAGCGTCCGTGGAGAAGCGAACTTCTGATTGGGTGGGCGGACTGCTTGCCTTTACGTGATTCGTCAAGATCTAAAATGTAAACACGTAGTGCCCTCTGGGTAGTGTAGTTTATGTAACGTTAGGGTCATCTCTCTGGCACTGACGCTTTCTCTGTCAGTGGTAGCGTACCGGCTGCATGCGAGAAGTAGCGGTACGCAAGAAAAAGTGCAGGTACGCTTAAGAGTAAAATGTAGAAGTGCCGGTACTGCGTACCGGTGCGTACCGGCCCACTTCGAGCACTGGCTATA
Source organism: Gymnocephalus cernua (assembly GCA_023631565.1). Classification (NCBI taxonomy): domain Eukaryota; kingdom Metazoa; phylum Chordata; class Actinopteri; order Perciformes; family Percidae; genus Gymnocephalus; species Gymnocephalus cernua. The sequence continues at coordinate 22,454,151 of CM042444.1, forward strand.
GACTATCTGTCCAACCTGAGCTTTCTGTTGCACGACTAAAACAACTTTTGAACGTTCACATGTTCCACCAAAACAATTTTGCAGAGACAGTGCTTAGCACTGCCCAAGATGATTGCGATTGGTTTAAAGAAGTGCCAATAAACCAGAGCACGTTTTTTCTCCCATCCCTGAATGCTGTGTGGACTAACCAGACCCTGTGGAGGAAGATCTGGCTATGCGAGACTATTACCAATGTAGCGGCGATGCGGTGTGATCAGAGCAAGATAAACCCGAGACTGTGGCTGAGAGGAGCAGCTGAGCCAGTAAGAGGCCGAGTGGCAGCTGAGTTTATGTAACCTTAACACAAGAGCTTGTATACTGTTTTGGCTGTGTGCCTGCTCACCGCTGTGTTCAATGTATGTTTGCACAGTGAAATGTATAGTCTGCTGTCTGCTGTGTGTCTTGGAGCGTCCTCCGGAACGGAGCATGCAGCCCTGCTGTCATCCTAACAGTGATGGAAGAAAACCTCTGATTAGTCACTTCTGTAAAAGTAGCATCAAGACACGTTACAGTAATACAAAGAAACAAAACCAAAAAAAATCCATTTCATTTCAAACCTTTATTTAAAACTCGAGGTGGGAGACCCTCATTTTCAATATGGCCGAGTGCACAGAATGCATTTCAGCAAATAGACAGTAACATTTAAATTACAACAGATAAAAAGTTTAAACAATCAGGTAAAGCAGACACAAGAGGATACACAGAAGTCATTGACCAAAGCCTTAAATTGACTGATAGATGGGGGAGAGACCAATTTGTAGGTGCCTTGTGCCGCATTCCAGGAATGTGGAGCGTCAAATGAAAAGGCATTCTTGCCAAGCTCAGCCCGATATGAGGGACCTTAAGTAAATGCCATGGATTTAAGGAGATGGAAATGTAATGGGGTGATTTACCAAAAAGTGCATGACACATGAAAACCAACCAATGAGCATTTCGCCTCATCTCAAGAGATGGCCCACCAATCATATCATACAAAAGACAGTGGTGTTATAACTTGCATCCGTAATAAATCTAAGGGCAGAATGATAGACCGAATCTAGGGGTTTTAACGTTGACGACGCAGCATGCCTATAAATCACATCTCCATAATCAAAAACAGGCAAGAGAGTATAGCTTCCACGATTCTTTTCCTGCAAGATATAGGAAAGCAGGATTTGTGTAGCACAGATGCATGTAGAAGCAAAATAACCAAATATCTGTGGCTTTAATTCTTTCTGATTAGTTAAAGAAGGAAAGAAACGGTAGAGGAGAAATGATATAAGGACAGAAAGAAGGACAAAAAAATCTAGAAGGGCCAAGGCTATCTCACAGTGTTAATGCAGTGGGAATTTTCCCAGTTGGGAGCTCTTTTTTTTTTTATTCTTCCAACGTTATACATAAATGTAGCACTATGCCCTATCTCGCTATTTGGACAAAAATGATATACAATTTGTGTATCCGCTCGGTGATACGGATCCACTCCAAAGTTTATTGTCAAGTGATATCTTGGTTATTATTTAACCAAGATTGGCGTTCAGGTCTACTGACGCTGCTTTGTTTGATCCGACTGAATTGTTTAACCCTGTGCTGGAATAAAACAAGGCTGCATGGGAAGAGAAATCTACCCAAAAATGTTGCCTCTTTTATCTGATTCTTCTTTTGTTTTCTCATCTCTACAAATCTTTCTTCTCCTTTTGCTGCTATGCAAACAGAGACATAAACTCATAGCCAGACGTTTAGCTCGCTCCCTGGCCTCACAAGGAGCGTTGCCTCTTGTTTGATTTTGTCCGTTTAGTTTAAATATAAATGGATATGTGTGGCATAGTGCTTCGGTTGTTTATCCCCTGTAAACAGCAGGTTTTCTCTGATTTCCCTGGGAAGGGAAGGCAGGTTGATAGAAAAGAAGAGAGCTGCTTTTTGACTCTTGGAGTTTTATTTGGGTGAGTGTAAATGCAAACACAGCTGAGGGCTTGTTTTGTTTCCTCTGTTGACTCTCAGTTTTACACCTCAGCTTATAATCAGGGCAGAAAGGAGGTAAAGCCGGAGCTGGAAAAGGAGACGGACGGAGTGTGCCAAGGCCTGGGCGTAGAACAACCAGCCTCTGTGTGCTGGGACAACACCCACAAGATTTAGCATCTCAGTGCTTTTGGGCCAAACCAGCTTTGAATGGCGGCAAATAATCTTTAACGAACTTGTTTTTATTTACTTGGAGGACCAATTCAGTGGGTTTTCACTAGAGCAGGAGGATTCAAACCTCAAATGGTACAAAGTTAGAAAGAAAACCACATTCAGAACTAGGGCTGGGTGATAAGTCCGAAATCTTCATTTCCAACACATCCTCATACCTAAACCACAGAATAGGCTGATTGCCAATGACTCCCAAAACGGGAGTGTGTCTGTTCCCTCAGCCCTATGTTCCCTCAGCCTTGTGTTCCCTCAGCCCCATGTTCCGTCAGCCCTATGTTCCCTCAGCCCTGTGTTCCCTCATTCCTGTGTTCCCTCAGCCCTATGTTCCCTCAGCCCCATGTTCCCTCAGCCCTATGTTCCCTCAGCCCCATGTTCCGTCAGCCCTATGTTCCCTCAGCTCTATGTTTCCTCAGCCCTGTGTTCCCTCAGCCCTATGTTCCCTCAGCCCTGTGTTCCGTCAGCCCAGTGTTCCCTCAGCCCTATGTTACCTTAGCCCTATGTTCCCTCAGCCCTGTGTTCCATCAGCCCTGTGTTCCCTCAGCCCTATGTTCCCTCAGCCCTGTGTTCCGTCAGCCCTGTGTTCCCTCAGCCCTATGTTCCGTCAGCCCTGTGTTCCCTCAGCCCTATGTTCCCTCAGCCCTGTTACCTTAGCCCTATGTTCCGTCAGCCCTGTGTTCCCTCAGCCCTATGTTACCTTAGCCCTATGTTCTGTCAGCCCTGTGTTCCCTCAGCCCTATGTTCCCTCAGCCCTATGTTCCCTCAGCACTGTGTTCCGTCAGCCCAGTGTTCCCTCAGCCCTATGTTACCTTAGCCCTATGTTCCCTCAGCCCTATGTTACCTTAGCCCTATGTTCCCTCAGCCCTGTGTTCCATCAGCCCTGTGTTCCCTCAGCCCTATGTTCCCTCAGCCCTGTGTTCCGTCAGCCCTGTGTTCCCTCAGCCCTATGTTCCCTCAGCCCTATGTTACCTTAGCCCTATGTTACCTTAGCCCTATGTTCCCTCAGTCCTAAATTACCTTAGCCCTGTGTTCCCTCAGCCCTATGTTCCCTCAGCCCTGTGTTCCCTCAGCCCTATGTTCCCTCAGCCCTATGTTACCTTAGCTCTATCTTCCCTCAGCCCTAGCCCTAAACCCTAAACCAAGTGAGACCAAGTATTTTCTTATTTTATTAAACACTTTAGTGCAAAATTAACATAAATGTAAAGCTTTGGCCAAATGACGTGCATCACGATAGAAATGATATGTAAAAATAAATATGATAGACATTTTTATATTGTATTGACAATATTGCCTAGCCCTATTTACAACCCTGCTACAGGAGCCCCAATAAGCTTATTTGGCATAGAGGGGAAAAGTCTCCACATTCCTTCCTTTTCATTTTGCCACTTTCACTTTGCATACTTAGTGAAGCACTTACAGCTGATTCCTAACTGTAAGTGTCTTTTAAAGAATTCTGCATTCAAATATACAGCGGCAGTCATCTGGAGAAACATCCATCCAAAGTAACTCCTCAAACTATGCAACTCTATTGTGAGATGCATAACTGGTGATGTGGATGGAGGCCCAGTAGGTCCAAACTTTGTTTTGAGGAGGTAATAAGTAGAATCAAGAAGCAAGTTTCTTAATGAATCCCCAACCAGAACTGGGTTCCATTGCAATGGCCAAGTAAAATGAGCCCTATGTGATTACAGCCAAAATCCCTAATTAACTACAGGCTGTTCTCATGAACCATTCATTCGTACATATAGCTACGAAAAGTAAGGCACTGTAATTCGTAAGCATGCCACATATTTATTACTGTATGCACCACAAGGAGTGCTGCTGTATAAGAATGCTCTGGACCGCGTAGGGAAGAGGTCGCGGCGGATGGGTGGATCATAAAAGATCTTCCAAGATGGGGAGGGGAGTTTGCTTTCCAGGAAATCAAAAGACTTTCACCCAGGAAACGCGTGGTCATTCTTTGGGAGGCTTTTAATCTGAACCACAATCTTTTTTCTCTTTACTGTCGTCACTGCATGATGCTGACTTTTTGTCTGCTAAACTTAACCTTAATGTCCGTCAAAACAACCGGCAGCTCGCGGTGTTTTGTAGCTGGCTCACAGTCACGTTTCGTCCGGTAAATTAAGCTTGGTGTTAGTTCATGCAGCACACGGAAGTCATAAGCCCGCTAATTGAATTATCATTCCTATCGGACACGCACTAATCACAGCCATTCTCACATCAAGGCGGTCCTTTTAAAAGGGACTCCCTCCTCACTGATCCCTGCTACACTGACGCTGCTACACTCACTGCTGCCGCTGGCAACGCTTTGCCTCCACCACCCCAGCATCCACCTTTCTAGATCAGAGTCCTAACATGACCCAAAGTTTAAAATGTTTTTCAATGTCTTTCTTTTGGTTT